>LNAC01000597.1:616223-667351 GCA_002007465.1 Ailurus styani
GAAGGAAGGAAGGAAAGAAGCAAGGAAGGAAGGAAAGAAGGAAGGAAGGAAAGAAGGAAGGAAGGAAGGAAGGAAGGAAGGAAGGAAGGAGAAAGGGGGGGAGGAAAGAAGGAAAGAGGGAGGGAGGAGGGTTTGGGGCCATAGCAGGAAGGGAATGCAGGATGAAGGAAGACTTTAGGACAAAAACATGCTTATTGCAACAAAAAGTAATAAGAACTGTCCTGGGAAGCTCCCTGAAGACACACCCAGCTCAGGGTAGCTCTAGGATTCTTTCCAGGGAGCAGGCATTGGGCCCAGGTCTCCAATTTAAGGACTCCAAGCTCCTTAAACTTAGACTTTCCAGTTTATCTCCTAAGGAGATTACAGGTGCAGTCACAGAAAAACCACTGGCCTGGAGGGCAAGGCTGTTTCTGTACCATCCCCTTCCTGGATCACACAGCCTATAGGACACTACAACTTCTTTTTACTGTATCTTTTATTTTCTTGGGAAGAGCTCAACTATACTGTATGCTCTTTGTTAAAAAGCCATCATTTGTTCAATGTAAATATTTAAAATATACCACAATTTGAACTATGCATTGTCATTTCGTCACTTCCTAACATACCGGGCGCCTTGGGGGGAAAAAGAATCCAAATGGCCTGGGTCATCCTTGACTTTTGGAGGACCTTGGGAAATAGGGCCAAGCTGGCTTTTACTCCTCTTAGGCTAAAGTAAACCACATGTACTTATGTGTAGAGCTTATTCCAAATGAAATCAAGAATGGATATGAAAAATAAAACTGTTCCCATGATCCTAGTCCCCAAACATTTTACACAAGCCCCCTGCCTTCCATCAATGTCCTCGGGAAAGGCCCTCCTCCCACAATGCAGAAGTAAAAGCCTGACGCCAATACTGTGAACCTTGCCCAATACTTGCAAGAATAGGACAGCTCCAACTCAAAATGTGGGGTCGCAGGGGACCCGTCCTGTGGCATGACACTGTGTGCGTGAGCATTTGAGCCCACGCGGAGCTGCACAAACCAAGGGACTGGGTTCAGAACAGAGTGTGTGTACCTTAAGCTCCTTTTCTGTTATTTTCCCCTTCTAATTCTCCTTTTGTTCATCTCTGTTCAGGAAATGACATTTCACCCTCCAGAACCAAACTCCACATTTTTTAAATTCCTAAGGATGAGATGCTAGCTTAAAAGATAACCTGGCTCTCCCCTTTTTAATGCCCAGGTAATGAACTGAAATTACATATGAAGTTTGAATTTTTATGGGAAGTTGTTCTTATCCTTTTTTCTCTCTCAGTTCTACTCTCTGCTCTGTCAATCCTTAATTATAACTTTATTTCAAAATGACAAAGAAATAAGCAGATACAGAAACACGTGGTAGTGGTACAAGATTTGAGGATTTTTTTTTTTTTTTTTAATGAAGAAAAAACAGAGCTCCTGAAGGACTAAGTCCATTTTACATAAAATCACACCAGGACCAAACCCTTAAATTCCCTCGATGTTTATTGTTTATCCAATGCCTCATTTGTAAACCAAGCTTGCTCCAGACATTCATCATTATTGCTCACACACACACACCCCCCTCAACCCCACATGTCCTGCAGTTCAGACTCTTGTAACTGTTCCAGTGCTCTCGCAGGACCAAACAGAATGGAGTCGTAGGTTCAGCAGCTGCACTGACCGTGCCCAGCCTCCATGTTCACCGTTCTGCTGCCTGCTCCCCTTCTTTTACTGTGAAATAGAGAAGGAGTGGGGCCAACCCTACCAAACTTCCACTTTGTGATCAAAAGGAGCTGGACATTAGCCGTTCTAGAAAAGTTGAAGCAAATTCATCAAATACATTTGAACTTCACTGATCTTCACTGTTCACCCAGCAGGTGAGGAATAAGGTGAGGAGTGGAACTCACAACACTCTCACATGGTTGAACTTCATGAAGATTTGAACCATGGATGCCAACATGGACGGCTTCTGGAGTGACCTCCAAAGGCCCTGGAAACCATGGCCAGCAGCAGTTGTCTCAACAGGTCCTTCAGCAAAGACACAGCTAACAAATAAACTGAGGCCAGGATGTCTTGTCTGGACCTTGACTTTCATCAACATTTTGCTTTAAAATCTGGTGTAAACAGAGAGGCAAAGAGCTAGAACAGAGAAAATTACACATTCTCTTAAGCATTATTATCAGAAAGCACGCCTGTCATCTAGTTATCCGACAAGAGAAGAGCAGAATGATTTTGGTCTCAACTTCCTTCCTGTCCCAAAAACATGGATGAAAATCAGCTTTGAAGAAAAAAGATTGTCTGAAGGCTGATGGTTGTCTACTATCTCTCACTGCTGAGTAGTCCTCCCTTTTGGTCCTGGAAACCACTCAGAGAACTTCCTGTTTCCATCTCCATGGTGACAGGAAATTGGCACAAGAGTAAAGACCAAACTTTTAGTTTTTGATGCGCTTGGAGAGGCAGAAAGCTTAGGTAGCAGCCCCGCAGCAGTGCTCATTAGGTCAAGACCAGCTCACTCACCAGGGGTGAGCCACATGGAATTGGCTTGATAGCAGGAGACATGTCAGTGGGGACATGCTGCAGCAGCCGGAGCCATGGTCCTCACACTGCACTGCTCAGTGCCTTGTCAGCAGCACCTCAGTGAATCAAGAGCCAGGATTCCTGCTTTCATGGGGCTTATGTTGGAAGAGACATAGGCAGCAAGCAAGGGAACAAATGTGTTAGATCACATCAGGTGAGCATAAGTATCCTAAATATTATAAAACAAGGCAACGCAGTAAGGGGAGACACAGTATAAGAGTTTGGGGTGGTCAGGAAAGGAATCCCTGCAAAGCTGTTACTTGAATAACAAGAAGGAACCTTCTTCATAAAGTTCAACCATGTGAAAGAAGAACTTTGCAGGAAGAAGAACAACAGAATAGCAAGTGCAAAGGCCCTGAGGTGCTGGTTGCTAAAACCAAAAATAGGCCCATGAGACCATCTCTAAAACTGGTATGCTCTAAAACTGATTATCTCTAAAATAGATACGCTATGCTAGTTCATTTTATTTAGATTTTTTAAAGAAACTGATGAATACTTGGGGTGCCTGGGTGGCTCAGCTGTTAAGAGTCTGCCTTCAGCTCAGGTCATGATCCCAGGGTCCTGGGATCGAGCCCCTCATCGGGCTCCCAGCTCAGTGGGAAGCCTGCTTCTCCCTCTACCACTCACCCTGCTTGCATTCCCTCTCTCACTGTGTCTCTTTGTCAAATAAATAAATAAAATCTTAAAAAAAAAAGAAAATGATGCATACTTACCATCCATATTTATTATAAATCTTCAGTGAGAGCTGGCGGAGCACCCCATAATCAAATATGAATATTTCCATAGTAAGATATGATTACTTACGTTAAATAGAATAAAAATTTATTATACCTATCTACATGTCAGTTCAGATCAAACTTTTCCACCTAATGAGTAATGAAAAATTCTCAATTTTTGAGATGTTCTAGGTTTCAAAATTGCAGTATGAGATCGTGAACCTACTCAGGCTTGAAAAAAAAATTAATTTGGTAGAAGAGTCTCAGTTTTATGTTGTTAGCCATGAAATTTTCTTAGCCCTTGGCTCAACTACTACCTGGGCCAGCAAACCACAACATTAAATGAGTAAGGACAGATCAAATAAATGGGAATGGGAAGAGAGGTCTTATGGCCATGATGAAAATGCCCAGACAATGTGATGTGCATCAGTTATCATATTATGGTGATACACATACAACTCGGCAAATTTACTAAAATCACTGAGTTGTACATTTAAAATGGGTGAATCGTACTGGATGTCAATTATACCTCAATAAAGCTGTTAAGAAAAATATATCAATGGGAGAAACTCTGAAATGTGAACTAATGCTCTATTTTGCAAATGCAGAAACCCTCTTACGTATTACACGATCCTATTTTCTCACATTAAATGTGTGCCTAATAATGTAAAATAATACAGTCACTTCAGAAAACAATCTGGCAGTGCCCTTGAAAAGTTAAACACAGACTTAACCGTATGGCCCAGTTAATCCACTCCTATGTACGCACTCCAGAAAAATAAAAAACTATGTCCACGCAAAAGTTCATACACAAACGTTCTTAGCCATGCTATTCATTAATAGCCAAAAAGGTGGAAACAACCCAAATCTCCAACAAGCGATGAATGGATAAAAGGTAGTATATCCACATGATGGAATATTATTTGGTGATAAAAAAGGATGAAGTACTGATTCACGCCACTACACGGATGAACCTGGAAAACATACTAAATAAAGTGAGTCAGGCACGGAAGACTGCATATTGTATAGCTAAAGGTACTGGGTATCTTTTATGGGGTGACGAAAATGTTCTAAAATTGATCGTGGGGATGGTTGTACAACTATAAACAGATTACAATCTATTGAATTGTATACTTTATAAGTGGGTAAATTGTACACTTTATAAGTGGGTAAATTGTGTATTTCAACAAAACTGTCACCCCCCCCAAAAAAAGGTCTTTTTAGTATACTAGGGTGGAATTAAATATGTATTGTTGTCTGATCCTCTTCAAAGCATACAATGACTCCTTGGCACCTGTCATGTTAGCAAGTACAACCTGCCAATCACCATCAACAGAGGGAAAGTTCTCATCCTGGGCAAGTCTGTGGAGAGATTTAAATCTCCTTTAAAGACTTACTTATTTACTTGGTTCTTTTTATTAATATTTTATTTATTTATTTGACAGAGAGAGAGAGAGATCACAAGTAGGCAGAGAGGCAGGCAGAGAGAGAGGAAGAAACAGGCTCCCTGCTGAGCAGGGAGCCCGATACGGGGCTCGATCCCAGGACCCCGAGATCATGAACTGAGCTGAAGGCAGAGGCTTTAACCCACTGAGCCACCCAGGCACCCATTTACTTGGTTCTTAATTAGATCTTTTATATGTCTTTAGCACAGCCACCCATTTCAGATTAACTAGCTAAATTACTATCACTTGCAATGTGACAAGAAATACTACATACATATTATTAAGATTAAAGTAAGTTATATTTATTAAAATGATCCTTAAAAGTACACTATATTTTGAACATTCAGCCACTGGAGTCTACGAATTACAGCTTCAATTCCATCTAGCAGAATTCTAAGGTCGATCCAGAGCTAACCTGCAAACAGTACTAATTAAAAATTTTCTCACTTCTTGGGAAAGAAAACACCAAATGGAGGAAAAGATCATAGATTAGCAATAACATTTTGGAAGGCTTATAATAATTTCTAACTGTTTATTTATATCCCACCTCATCCCAAAAAGATTTTCCTGTTGTTTGCAAGCTAAACATTAAGGGGGGGGAAGGCCTCTATTATTAAATTAATTAAGAACAGCTCATCTTAAGGGACATGAAACCAATGAGTCAACAGACATTTATTTATTTTCTTGGTCAACAAATATTTATTAAGCATCTGCTGTGTACAAAGAACCAGACAGTGGCCAGGCACTGCAGGGAGCTGAAAAAAATACTTGTGACAGTCTCTGCCCCATGGAAATTTCGAGTCATATCTGACAATCATAAATAATTACCCCTGATGCTATTTGCAGATTTCAAATTCGAGACGTGGAAGAGTTGAGGCCAGGCGAGCTGACTCCCACTAGCGAGGCCAGGAAGACAGAGCAGATGGATTCTGATCTAAGGTTGAAAGGTGTTCAGGATGTACACAGGTTCAGAAAAGAGAAGACAGATAGGCTTCAGGAACGGAGGGCACAGCAGTCTGGGCAGAGAGCTAAGCACGGCCAGACAGCAGAGCGGGGGGCCAGTGCAGGGAATGCCCAGACCGTCGATGTGAGGGCTAAACAGTCCATGTCAGTTCGAAGAGGTCCTAGAGGAGAAGTGACCCAAGGTCGTGAGAGGCCAGGGTCCCCTGGACAAGGCCTTGTCTGGTCCCTCGGTACCCAGGGTGGTGTGTTTAGTGCTGAACACCACACAGAGGGCTCCCAGCGCAGGGGTGGCTCTCTGTCACGGCGGAGGCTAGCCACACCCACCAACAGAATCAATGTATTCCTATTCTGAATTGTTATTAAAAAAAAAAAAAAAGTTTATGTCTTAAATTATATTACAGGGGCGTTTCGTTATTGTTGTTGTCGTTTGTTTTGTTTTGTTTTGTTTCTAAAGAACAGTGTTCCTTTGTAAAGTCTCAGGCCTGGGGGGCAAAAAAAGAAAGATAACACTTTCAGTGACCTATCACAGTCCTGAGTATATTGCTATTACGGGTACAATGTCTGTGCTTATTTCTATGTTGTTAATTTAGCTGTCACTATGTGGGGAGAACGTAAGCAGGGTGAATAACATAACCAAGAAAGGTTACAAAGGAGCCACACCCCCAAATTAGCCTGTTTCAGGACACAGACACTGACTATTAAGCTGAGTATATCATACGAGCTGGTTCTATGCTGAGAATTAAGGTTTATACAAACCAGAAGGGACCAGTGACTTTCCTGGGTTCTGTCTGTCTGTCTCTCTCCCTCTCTCTCCTACCCCCCGACTCTCCAAAGAAATTAAGTTCAACCATTATTTATTAAGCAACGACTAATAAGATACAGTCTCTCTTCTTGAAGAAAGCCATTGCACAAAATTGTAAAGGAGACAAATAATCTAATCAAATAATTACTATCGGATATGATGAATGTTACAAATAATTCAGATGTGGTAACTTTAAATAAACATTAAAATAGGAATAACTGCTAGTAAAATAAGTCAAAACAAGAACACGAACGTGTGCCTACATATTCTGTCTAATAAAACCTTAGTTCTCATATAATTTCCTCATTTGCCAATACTTCATGAAGGCAAACCACTTAACTTATTCTGTTTAATAAATCATAGCTTTTAACACGCTAATTCAATACATAGTATCGACAGAACTAGCAACTAATATGTAACCAACATCCAGCAATGGATGGTGAGTCATGGGAGAGACCTGTACCAGAGGTCAAGGTGGACAGGCATCTAGACTGTGCAAGTGGAAGATAATGTTTTATCAGGTCAGGGACAAGGAAAGAACAAAACAATGTTCTAAAGTCCAAACAGGCCAGTCGGGACATAACTAAAGCTTGGGAAGACATGATGCCGAGGCAAGATCCTGGCCCAATCAAGGTAGGTTTAGACAGAAAGGCAAGTTGGCATGGTTTAAAAAGGGACTAAAAGACTAGAAGAAGCTCTTTTAGGTACCAAGTTAGGGGCCAAGAGTTGCGGTCAGGGTTCTTTCCAGACCCTCTAAACCTGTACATCTCTTGCTTTAATCTCCTAGGATGATGTTTTTTAAGCTCTTTGAAGGGCAGCATTTCCCATGACGCCTGCACTGGGACTTGGATAGCTCCTTCTTGTGATCAGATTGGGGGCAGTCAGAACTAGACACTGCAGCTTGCCTCTCTCTCTAGATGCTGGCCCTCGGGGAGGCCACTCAGAGCTGGAAACAATTAGGTGGGAGCACAAGGTAGGGGTACATGAGGGCCAATGGGCAGAGAAGCCCCCAGTCCCCACAGCAGGTTGGAGGCAGAACTCACACTCACTGGAGTGCTCTGCTCTTCAGTGATTTCACTGATTTTAAAGAAATATCTTCCTTGCTGAAGGATCAAGGAAGAGAGTTCATTGATCACAACTTAGTGTGCAGAAATATTGGTTTAGTCTATAGTTAAAAAAACAACAAACAACTGTAAGCAATATAACTGGATAGCTATGGAAGGGCGAAATTACTGGAAAAGGTAAGCTGGTACTCAGAGAATTGGACTTGGCAGTTTATCAAGTGCGGACAGGGGAGGATGCACGAATTCTAAGTCAACAACCGTTTCAATCACTTCTGAGGACTTCCACCTGGCAGGTGCCTGGATTCCTGCCACAACACTGGCTCGTGAAATGTATTTGCTGTGTCTCCCCATTTTCTCTGCTCTCTGGGTTGGGTTTGTAGCACCCTTCCATCGGGAGGGTACTTTTATCCTTCTAAGCATGGCAGCCTCTTCTAAGAAGCTTAACCATAATTGTGAAATCATTTTGGATAGTGTAGATACACATGCAGTGAAACGGCTGCCTTTTTCTCATCGAGAGGCAACCGGGAAAAGAAGGAAAAGCAAGGAAAGTCAAGGAAAGCTGAGTCCAAAATCCAGGGTCCATGTCTACTGGGTGTTTCAGGTAGTGGTTTCCAGAGTGAAGTTCTTCAATCTTCCGCAGAGTTTCCTCTCCTGGTTTTGCAGTTGAGTCAAGAAGCCTTACTCTACTTTTATGGGCAAAAAAGCCTATATCATTTCAAAAAATAATAATCTAATACATATGTGTGGCTGGCATACCTCCTGAGAATCCAATTTAAGCCCCTAATCTTTGGATCCTAATAGGTTTAAACATTTTCTGATGAGGGGAAAAATGTGTTTACGTCTGCTTTCCAAGTTTCAGAGCAAAGCATTTTCTAGCCCTAGGGTCACCAATTCTCAAAAGGAAAGCCTAACTCCTCTTTCGCTTTGATAGGTTTTCTAAATAAAGTGCAGAGTAGTGGAAAAAATAAGTCCCGTGTCACAATCATTGAACTCTGCGTGTTGTCCAAACCGGTAACAAGCAGGGGTGTCTTCTCCATGGGTGGAGCCTCTGGCCAGCCTCATCTCATCCCTGCCCAGCAAGCTCCTATTCCTCCTCCAACACCCTCATCGAATACCCCTACTCCATGAAACTTTTGTTAAACACTCCAAAGCAGAATGAATAGCTCCTTACTCTACGGCTCCGGAACCCTTTCAGTGGAGTATTTGACAAATCTGTATTTGTGAGAGGCATGCTTCATCCGCATTGTACTGTAAACATCAGCCACAGAGCTGACCCATGCCTCCTCCTATCCCTGCATACCTTGGGCTTGTCCACAAGTAGATGCTTAGGCTTAGGGGAGTACCCCTGTCTGGTGACTTCCCAGCAGTGTCTGTTCAGAAGAATCATTCTCTAGCCCATCCCTCTCCTATTAGGCTGATCTCTGAGACGCAGACTATGTTGTCCACCCAGGTTTTGCCAACCTCTGGCATGCAGTGATGACTCAGTTAGCGTGGGCTGACTGTATGAGTGAATGAAGGAGTCAAAAAATATAAAAGCGTACAGTGCCCCATCTCCATTGACCATTCAACACACATGTTGAATTAATGGTTCCCTTCTCAGAACTTCTTTATCTGCCTATCCCTCCTGTCACTCCACATTTTCTATCTTGTATTTTAGGAATTAATGGACATCTCTTATCTCCTGGAATAGAGGCCCCCTGAGGTCTAGAATTTACTTGATTGCTCAGTGCATACAGTGGAGCATACAAAACCAGAAACCACTCACATGCTGTTGACTGTTTGGCAAAGAGTACATGGGGTTGTAGGATATCTGAGGTAGCCCCCCTTCACTCAAAGAAGGTCCAACAGTGTGAGTTGGTAAGTTGAGGTTTTGTGAAACACAAGTTTCACCATCTAATTACAGATCGCGACACGCAGCGAATGTTGCTAGGTCTGTCATTTCTCCATTCCTCTCTTCTCAGACAGAAATAACATAAAATTTATCTTCCATCTACTATAGAAAATAAAGGGGATGGTGCATGAGATGGTACACAGTAAGAAATTCAAGTTTCTCTGACAAGGGGAGTTCAATATGTTATTAGTCAAACACAATGCTTAGAAAAGCTAAATACGATTATTTACTCAATGGTTATTCATTGATGTCAAAAATGCTACTTTTCCTTCACCACCTTCCTCATTCCACTTCCTTGCACTTATTTTTAGTTTAGAACAAATGCAGTCTGTGAATTATGATCTATATCGTAATAAAGAGCCAAGGAGAGTCACTGTAATCAAGCAAAAAAAATAATCAATAATGGGAAATGCAATGGTCTTACTTCAAACGTCTAAAATTGTTGTATAATTGGCTTTCTTCCATTTGCCATCCTTTTTTATTCACAATTTTTTTAGACTGAAGGAGTAACTTGACCTACATGTGTTAAGAGGAAAAGAAATCACTTAAGTAGCAGCAAATGAGATACTATTATCACAGTTCAATATAAAATTGCCGTCCATCATTTAAACAATTTGATCTGTGGCAGGGACAGGAAATTTCCATAGACATTCTTTAAGACGACAAACATTTTTCAAGCTATCAAATTAACAGGCACAGGAATAATTAGATGTCGCCCAAGGTCTTTCTATTCTGAAGGGAGAGATTTTTCAGGAAGATAAAATTGTGTGTCCCTGTTGTTTTGATATTTGGTCTTAATGAAAACAGGACCATGTTTCAGACAATGATTGAGCTACAGAGTGTCAAAAAGGTCTTCACTAATTATTTTTTTTAGGAAGCTAATCAACATACTCTACATGGAGAGAATGTTAATGTATCCTCTTGAAGTCTACACATGGGCCAGTTTAAAAGGCATTCTGCAGGGTCTGCCCAGCCCGCTCTTCCCTTCTGAGAGCCAGTCGGGCACCCTGCTGAGGGGGACCAGATGCCATACTGGCCTAATCAATCTTGTCTCAAGTGTGGACATCTGACCAAACTGGGCTCCTCAGAAGTTCCCCTTTGAGAATTTGGAATTGGAGGTTGGAGACCCTCAACTGCCCCTATGGGACATGAGAAGGAAGAAGGGGTTGTAGCTGTCATCGTCCACAATGCCCAGAGACCCGAAGACAGCCAGGCTTCGGAGAGGACAGTGCAGCTGGAGGTAGAGCAGCAGAGGTGAGAGATGGAGGGCAGCTGCCTCAGCTCCTGGTCACGGCCTAGCCCCAACCTCTCTCTGCAGGCTCCACCACACACCTCTGTTGCTTTGCCATGAAATCCTCATTTTCACCAGCGCTGTTTCCTGTGAGTTCTGCTGGCCTGTCACCAAAAGTAGCTTGAGACAATCTTGTCAGCCAACCCTGACCACTGGGGCAGGCCACCGAGAGAGTTCTTCTATGACCTCTAAAAACAATGACACAGTAATGACCATCGGGGCCTTCTAAATGTTCCAATTCAGAAGGCACCCAACAATGTTGGAAATTCAGCTGGAGTATTTTTAGGCATGGCTTCACAAGAAACAATGGACAAGAGCAGCGGCCAGAAAAGTTTCAAAGATCTCAGCTACGACTTTAACCCAGGAGGCCAAGGTGGTCCGTCCTACTGCCAGGTGCATTCTAGAGTGAACGGCATCGGGCCCCATCTGATGACAACAAGACCTACGTGCTGTGCTCTGATGCCAAGATTCCTCACACTATCAGTGGTTAAAGGTCAGCTTTGGGCTATTTTTGGTTTTGGTTTTGTTATGGTGTGTGTATTTTCCAGTCTGTTGGAGTCCAATACTCCTGTAAAGCACAAAAAAGTACAATGTCCTTGATGTCCCAGCAATGTCATATTGTTATAAATATTTCTAAACACCCGCTCTCAATTTCTTAACTCATTGCAGTAATCAAGAGCTCCTGAACCAACACCAGCCCGTGGTCCACACAGTGAGGAGCTCTGGTCTACCCTGCAGTTGTCTTGGGGTTCAATCTGCACAGCTGTTCAGGCAGCCTTACTCAGTGCTTTCTTGAAGACATTGTGACAGTCCACCTGGTAGAATATGCAGGTGCATCCTGCCTGGAAGGCTATTAGTAATCAAGTACCTGCTTTGAAATTACCGACTTGGTGACTCTGGGCTAGGAACATAGTCTGTCTATCTGAGAATTTCTCCCCATCTACAAAATAGGGCTGTGTGATAGGCAGAATTCTAAGATGGTCCCCGAAGATGTCCATTCTCTGGTCAATACATCCTGCCTAATCCCCCTCCCTTGAATGTGAGCAACACTGGCAAATGTGTGGGAGAGCCACTCTCTTAAGGAGGTAACATTATATGATGTTTTGTAAACAGAAATGGGAGAGAGGGATTCACTGCCATCTTTGAAGAAGTAAGCTGTCAAACTGTGAGCAGGGCAGGTGGCTAGGACCCAAGGGTGGTCTCCAGAAGCCAAGAACAACCTGGCTAACAGCTAGAAAGAAATGGGGACTTCTGTCCTATCACCTCAAGGGACTGGGTTTAGTCCACAACCTGAATGTGCTTGGAAGAGAACCCTGAATCCCCAGTGATGCTAAAGTCCCGCCAACACTTTGGTTTCAGCCTGGTAAGATACTGCACACAGAACCCAGCCATGCTATGCCCAGACCTCTGACCTACAGATGATGATGATGATGATGATGATAATAATAATAATAATAATAATAATAATAATGGTGATGTTTTGTTATGCAACAACAGAAAACTAATACAGAGGGTCATACCTACTAATCACAGGGTTGTTGCGAGGGTTGGAAATCGTCTATGGATGATGTTGAGCATGTCTGAATTGTTCAGGTCACAGAAGCAGTTGTACCATATTGATGATTGGTTTTCGTAAGCCAAAGCAAGCCTACTTACACAGTCACTAAAGTATGTGTATGTACAAGCACATGCATTCCCATACATTAAATTCTAATAGACTTCATAAGCCTTCCCACAGACAACAATCTGCCTAGCATTCTCAAAACCTAGCTTACATCCCTTGTGTCCATCTTTCCTGATACTTGTCATAAGCTTGGGAAGTCGGTAAGGCAAATACTACAATTTGCCTTAGACCAGTGAAATATCTGAGGCTCCCTGCCACCCAACCTCACATAGCCAGTTGGCTCATGGAAGAACCAGACCACAAGCCTAGTCTTTTAAAAATAATCTACAGCAGCTTTATTTTTAAGTGTAAAGATTTCTTTAGCTACAATAAGCTGCCTCCTACAGTTTTTAAAAATAAATTTTACAAACATCGTGGAAGCCATTGATTATAATGCAGGTCTCTGTCCATCCTGAAATCACAGAGTAAACTGTATTTTCTGGTTCTCGAATGAAAAAATAATAAAGTGGATATTCCCATAAGCAAAATCCCAGAAGTTGAGTTGGGCCTAACATTCATCATTCTCTGAGTGTGAGCGTTAAAAACCAGCCTAACTGTGTTGGGGATATGAAGACACAGGGTGTGCAGACCAAAGCTGCTCTGTGTCTGACCTATGCATGATTTCAGACCTTCTAGCCAGCTATGCAATGTTTTCAATTCACTTCACAGGTTCTGCGTCAACTTTTGCATTTCATTTATGACCACCTATTTTATAAGCTGTGGAATTCTTTGCCGGTACTTAACTTGCCATAAAAACAAATATTCAGATCATGATTGGATGGTGAACATTTTCACTGGCAAGTTTCACAGCCAAGAAATATTAGATATTTTATGTTTTGTGTGCAACTCCCTGAAAATATGGGATTTTTTAAAGTACTTGCTACCACAAATAAAGTGACAAATATTAGCAATTCTTATAAGATCTTCTCCTTTTTTAGCTAACTTTCACAGATACTCAAGAACCACTGAAACAATACATTTTCAAGTTTCTGGAGAGCTGTGTGAATGAGACAAAATAAAATAAAATACATACAGGGTGTTGGGCAGCCCCAGCCTTGCATGGACCACATCAATCTGTCTTGCGGGAATGATGGAGTTGAATGGCACCACTCTACTGAACACTCTACCTTTTGGAACAACACATACTCCATCATCACAAGACTTTGCATTATAAATGGTCTATAAATATATGTGCCCCAAGAAATATGTGTAGAAAGTTGCTCTCCAAGGGAGAGCAGGCAAAATCTGCCAGTATCAACATTATGTAGAGGCAACTGGGCTCAGAGGAACCAGAAACAGCAGTTGGATCCCATCAGGATGTGGTCTAGCCTGAGACAGTGCCAAGGGTCATGACTGAGAGCTTACAGGGCTCAACCTTCAAAGACACAAGTGGCCAGGTCTTGGGTTCTCTAGGACCTTCGCAGAGCTGAGAAGGTTTTTTAACGCAACATTCAAGTTAGGGCTGACTCCTAGAATGTGATATTTGGGATTCTATTGGTATATATTTTTTTTCATCCATTTTTTAAGAAAATGGAACTAAAAAACCCAAACAGTTCTCTCTTACCCTTGGGAAAACAAAACAGTCCAAACAACCACCCAGATTAGGAGTCAACAAATGTTTCTCTTTTTTTTTAATATTTTATTTATTTATTTGACAGAGAGAGATCACAAGTAGACAGAGAGATCACAAATAGACAGAGAGACAGAGATCACAAGTAGAGAGAGAGGAGGAAGCAGGCTCCCTGCTGAGCAGGCAGCCCGATGCGGGGCTCCATCCCAGGACCCTGAGATCATGACCTGAGCCGAAGGCAGAGGCTTTAACCCACTGAGCCACCCAGGCGCCCAACAAATGTCTCTACAAAGGGCCAGATGGTCAATACTTTTGGCTTTGCAGGCCACGTGGTCTCTGCCGCAATTACTCAATGCTGTCGTTATAACACAAAGGCGACATGTAAAGGAACAGGTGTAGCTGTGTTCCAATAAAACTTTATTTACACAAATAGGTGGTGGATCAACCAGATTTGGCCCACCAGCCATCATTTGCTGACTCCTGACCTAGGTCTCTGAAAACATGCCCAGGACACTCATAATTTTTCCATTGGCACATCCTTTGGTTCACATACGGGTGTTCCAATGCATGCCATTCCTCCCACTCCAACCTCCCACCTGCCACTAGATGTCTACAGCACAGATCTGAGCATGTCCCTCTTCTGTCAATCCTACGTGCCCCCCATGGTCTGGAATAGCACTCCAAATCTATACCAGGGATACTGTGATATTAGTCCAGATAATCATGGCTCAGTTACCCACAAAAGGATGTTATCATCAATACCATGTGTTTGAGAAGTGCCAGCTTCAGCTTTAGCAAAACTAAAGATCCCTTTCCTGCAGGACATCTGAGGACTATACCCTAATGGCAACCTGCAGTCCTATGGGAGCTACAATCTTTTCTCAAACATGTTTTACTATTGAACTCTTTGTTCCCAGAGTATCACCAGGAACTTGCATTCCAAGGGGTACACCTGGGACACACACCCTCATGTTACAGTCCTTAGCATGACGTGAGCTACTCTTTATAATCTGGCCTGAAGCTCCAGAGAGTTCCCATTCTGCACCTGCCAGGACATGCCCAACATATCCTCTGCCCGTCACAGGAGCTGTGTACCATGTCCCCAACATGCCAGGGGTGTTTAACATCTCTACACCGCAGCACATGCTGAAATACAATCTGTGCCAACCCAATCCTATACTCAGGGGCCAATGCCATGTTTAAGCAGTCTCTCCTGTTATATTTATCTCCCGGGTCTTAATGCCCAGAGAATATTGGAAATATTAACTCCATTATCCTGTACAGCGTGATTAACTCCTAAACTGATGGTGAGCAACATAGTCCTGGAGGAAGTGACATGTCCCCTTGGAATTTATGACCTTGAAAGACTAATTTGAGGAAAGACCTCAAGTCTTTGTCTACTAGTTTCTCTAATCTGGTGCAATGCATTCAGTTTAATAGGGGTGATTTAAAGAGGTGATTTCTCCCATAATGCGTATGTTATGATTATATTAAATATACTCCTTCCTCTTTCTCTCCACCCCATATTATTTACTGGGGACCCCTCAGACAACACAAAGTGATGAGTGAGTGGGAGGATATGGGGAATGTTTATGGGGGGAAGCAGATGGGCAGGAAAGAAGGAAATTACCCTAAAACACATCCAAGAAATACCAAGTATAAACTATTAAAATTCATTACCTTATTTGATTCCCCAACTTTTCCCTCTACCTTCTGACTTCTAGTAATGGGAATATTGGTCTTCTAGCTCGTTTCTGGTGGACACCCAATTCGCCGTGTTGATTCATAGGCAATTTCACACGCTAAGTACCAGAATAGGAATGACTGAATGGCCAGGGCTGGAGAGAACACACAATCATTTTTCAGGGAAGAAAGCCACGGGTCAGCAGGGAGGCGCCTCGCCCCAGCAGCTCTCCCACGGCGCCCTCACATTCCAGGAGATTGTTCAAGGGCCATGAGGCACCCCTCCTGTCCTTCCACAGGCCTCTGATTTTAAGTATCCTCAGGCATTACCGTCCTAATTTTACAGCTGATGAAACTAGAGCCAGGAGAAGTTGAGTGGCCTGCCCAAGCGGCTCCCTTGAACACTGAATGTTAATGCCAAGATGCCACAAATCGGTGCTTCCTCCTGTCATGGCTTCAGAGAGACAACATAAATGAAACCATATATTCCCTTTCGCAAAGAAACAATTTTATGAATTCTGGATTCTGATATAAGTAATACTTTTTTTGGTAACAGCAATGACAAAAAGACATCATCAACCCTCTCCTTTCAACCCCTTATGTTTCTACAGTGTATTATTTTTTTTAAATAGACTTTATTTACTTTTTTTTTTCTTTGTAGAGAGAGCGTGAGCAAGGTGGAAGGGGAAGAGGGAGAGGAAGAGAGAGAGAAAGAACCTCAAGCAGGCTCCATGCTGAGCATGGGCTCAGATCCCATAACCCTGAGACCATGAAGAGCTCAATCCCACAGCCCTGAGACCATGACCTGAGCCTAAATCAAATGCCAGAGGCTTAACCAACTGAGCCACCCAGGTGCCCGTAGGCTTTATTTTTTTTAAAAGATTTTATCTATTTATTTCACACAGATCGAGAGAGAGATTACAAGTAGGCAGAGAGGCAGGCAGAGAGAGAGGAGGAAGCAGGCTCCCTGCTGAGCAGGGAGCCCAATGCGGGTCTCGATCCCAGGACCCTGAGAGCATGATCTGAGCCGAAAGGCAGAGTCTTTATAACACACTGACCCACCCAGGCACCCTAGACTTTACTTTTTAGAGCAGTTCTAGGTTTACAGAGAAACTGAGGGGAAAGTAATGAGGACTCACACATACCACCTCAACCCCCACCACGCATAGACACATACACCACATCCCCTCCTACCAACATCTGCATTAGGGTGCTACATATGTTGCAATTGATGAGACAATATATCATTAACTAAAGTTAATGGTTTACATTAGGGTTCATCCTTTTGATGATAAATTTTATGAATATAATAACATGCACCCACCATTATAGTATCATACAGAATAGTCTCCCTGCTCCAAAAATGTCCTGTACTCCACCTGTTCATCCACACTTCTCCAAACCCCTAGCAACCAATGATCATTTTACTGTCTTCATAGTTTTGATTTTTCTAAAATGTCATAGCTGGAATCATGCAGTATAGAGTTCTTTCATATTGCCTTCTTCCACTTTACATTATGCGTTTGAAGTTCCTCTGTGCCTTTGCAAAGCTTGACAGCTCATTTTTTAAACACTAAATAATATTCCATTGTCTGAATATACCACAGTTTATTCATTCACTGTTGAACAACATCTTGGTTGCTTCCAAGTTTTGGCAATTATGAATAAAGCTGTTATAAATATTCATGTGCAGCTTTTTGTGTACACATAAGTTTTTTACTCATTTGACTAAATACTAAGGAGCACAATTTCAGGATTGTATAGAAAGAGTATTTTTCCTTTTATAAGAAACCACCAAACTGTCTTCTGAAATGACTATACCATTGTTCATTCCCACCAGCAATGAATGAGAGTTCCTGTTGCTCCATACCCTCTCCATCATTTGGTGTTGAGTGTATTACATTTTTATAAAAGATGTAAATGTGACCCCCTCAATTTACAACAGCTTTTATAGAATATATCTGTTGTGTCCCAAGGGACATGATTGGATATTTAAGATACCTAAATCCATTTGTTTATTCCAGGTTGCTATAGGGCTCATTATATTCATTGACCGCACTGCACTTACTTAATAAATATTCATTAAGCACCTGTTACAGCCTGGGCGATGTGGTGGCACTAAGGACAGACAGATTAACAAGACATATGGTTCCAGCGCTCACAGCTCGCACGGCATGGCACAGACCTGGGAGATGCCACTCATGGTCACCTCCCAACAAGGTAAACCAAAGGTGCAGGAGGAGGCGGATGTGAGCCTCATGGTGAGCCCTCAGTCACAACAGCCCACAAGGAAGGGGTCCCACGTTCATCCCCAGGATGACGAAATAAAGGGCCTAAACTTCCTGCAGCTGGGTTTTTGCAAAGTTGCCAGGAAGAATTTGCTCTGCCAGAAAAACCAGGGAGAAAGGTGACACGAAAGCTAAAATAAGGTGCTTCTGGGAGTTTATGAATGAAGAGTGTATATCATTGTATATATACATATATATACACACCACATCTTCTTTATCCATTCATCTGTTGAAGGACATCTTGGCTCTTTCCACAGTTTAGCTATTGTGGACATTACTGCTATGAACACTGGGGTACATGTGGCCCTTCTTTTCACTACCTCTGTATCTTTGGGGTAAATGCCCAGTAGTGCAATTGCTGGGTCATAGGGTAGCTCTATTTTTCACTTTTTGAGGAACCACCACACTGTTTTCCAAAGTGACTGTACCAACTTTCATTCCCACCAACAGTGTAAAAGTGTTCTCCTTTCTCCACAGCCTCTCTAACATTTGTTGTTTCTTGCCTTGTCAATTTTTGCCATTCTAGCTTGTGTAAGGTGGTATCTTAGTTGGTTTTGATTTGAATTTCCCTGATGGCTACTGATGATGAACATTTTTTCATGGGTCTGTTAGCTATGCGCATGTCTTCTTTTGAGAAGTGTCTGTTAATGTCTTCTGCCCACTTTTTGATTGGATTATTTGTTTTTTGGGGTTTGAGAAGTTCTTTATAGATCTTGGATATCAGTCCTTTATCTGTAGTGTCATTAGCAAACATCTTCTCCCATTCCATGGTCCATATATACAATGGAATATTACTCAGTCATCAGAAAGGATGAATACCCAACTTTTGCATCAACGTGGATGGAACTGGAGGAGATTATGCGAGTGAAATAAGTCAAGCAGAGAAAGTCAATCATCATATGGTTTCGCTTATTTGTGGAACATAAGGAATAGCATGGAGGACATCAGGAGAAGGAAGGGGAAAATGAAAGGGGGAGGAAGTCAGAGGGGGAGATGAACCATGAAAGACTATGGACTCTGGGAACAAACAGGGTTTTAGAGGGGAGGGGGATGGGAAAGATGGGTGAGCCTGGTGATGGGTATTAAGGAGGGCACAAATTGTATGGAGCACTGGGTGTTATATGCAAACAATGAGTCGTGGAACACGACATCAAAAACTAATGATGTACTGTGTGGTGACTAACATAACAAACAAATAAACAAACAAACAAACAAACAAATAGAGAGAGAGAGAATCATTCCTGAGAGTGTTCTGACAACACTCGTGCCACAAATGTAATTTTTTTAAAATCAATACCACTGTGAATAGACTTTTTAGACACATTTGGTCTATTTTCAATGAACCCCACTAACAAAAATTGATCAGTATTTTTTGGGCGCAGGTACTCGTTAACATTTAATACTGAGTACTCCTTATACTTAAAGGCTACCATTCCATGTATCCTCTATTCTTTAGGACTACTCATAGACGGCTGTGCTGGGAGCATCTCTGAGCCAGCCCATATCACTTACATGGGTTTCACAGAGACGGGAACACAGTTCTGACAGTGGCTGCCAAGGCATAACTCACACACTGTGTCAAGGTTAGACCTCGATGCCAATAAAGATTCATTAGGTTCAAAAAACTGAATCAGCAGTGTCTTTGCAGTGACCTGAACGCTCAGGTTGGCAGAGAGCTCAGGAAGTTCTCGGCAAAAAGAAAAAGATGAAAAGACAGTTTTTAATTCATATACCGCATGACAAAGACAGGGAGCAGCAGCCCACACAAACATGGAAAACCAAAAAAGAAGATAAAAATGATTAAGGAAACACCACTCCATTAGCTCAGCTCAGGTTCCTTCTATGAGCACGCTCGCGCTCTCTCTCTCTCTCTCTCTCTCTCCCTCTCTCTCTCTCGAAAGGCAACTAACCTACACTGACCCTCATCTTGTAAAGACTTGCCCAGATCCCTTTCTGAGATCCGCCCCCCCCCAGGTCTGGACGCTAGGGAATGGTTATCCCAGAAGACATCAGGAGGGACCTCCACAGTCTGTAAGGAAATCAGACCAGGATGATCCAGCCAGCCCTGCGGATCTCCAACCATCCTGCTGACGAAGAACAGAGCAATTCCACAGTCATGGCCCTGGCTTTCAGAGCAGTCGACAAGAACAGAGCAGTAAACAGTGTGGCTATGTGTGCCCTTGTACGATGGACTTTCCAGTCTAACTGGCGTGAGCAAAGTAAAAAGTATCTGCAGTCCAACTGGGCTCCCTTCCCATTTACAGACTCTACCTGGTGACATGACTATGTTACTATGACAGGCCATCTCTATGACAATCTTCCCAAGCCTCCATCTCCAACTTGGACTCCTGGGCTTAACCCTCATAGAGCCAACAGCATCTTGTATGTCTCCACTTGCATGTCTAACAGACTTCTCAAACGTAGGGGGGCCAGAGGGGAACTAAAGGCTGTAAAGCAAAATCTAGGAGTTAATCATTCCTTTCTCTCCTTCCCTCAACCTTCCTGCACACAGTCACTCCACCATGGCCAATCTATGTGCAACTCCAGAAGACTCGAACTTCAAATGTACCCTGACCATACCTCTCTCCATCTCTACTGATAAACCCTGTTCCCTGATCTCTTCACTGATGAGTATAGATGTTAGTTTTCAGCTCATTGGAAACTGACAAATGTAAGACCCTCCTTGCTAGCTTCATTTCCTCATTCACTGGTTGCAGGCTAGTGTCCCTGCATCAGCTGGAGCAACCAGGGCATAAATCAGATTACTTCTCTTCCTGCTTGAAATCCCTCAATGGCCTCCAGTTGTACTTCAAGGAAAATCTCTACTCCCAGCCCCTGCCTGCCAACCTGAGTATAACCTGGCCCCCATCCCTCTCCTCAACCTCATCCTTCATACAGTTCCCAGCACCATGTTGTCACTTCGGCAGAGACTGTCCCTGTTCTCTCCCCCTCTAAAGAGAACACCACCCAGTTACCCTCTCATAGCCTGTCACCTCCATTCCCTGCAGCAGACCTACCAATTTTCCTACACACACACACACACACACACACACACACACACACACACACACACACACACACACAATTATAAAGTCTGTTTACCACATTATCTCCACTGCCCAGGATGGAGAATGTCCTCAGTAAATATTCTGTGGAAGGAATGGAAACTGATAAGCTGTCATTCAATAAGTCCCACATAATCATTCTCCTCTCAGCTGTTGTAGATGATTTTTATTTTTGTTACTGCTGTTGAGTAAAAGATGCAGTAATTGGCTTACATTTGCGGACCAGGTTGTACAAAAGATGCGTATCATTAAACGCTGGAATCCCACTCAAGTGAGAACCAAGTAGCCTGAAGGGTCCAGCAGACACGGGTCTTAGATCTCACATTCCAGCCACCGAACAGAATGACAAGTGGGATTAAATTTAATATTTAAATAGTTTTGCTCTTTTTTTGTTGTTGTTGTTCCTTTTGGCTGATTTTGCATGATTTAAATTGGTTTTGTTGAGAGGTTAAAGCACTGACAGAAAACCCTAAATGCACAATAAAGAGACTCAGAGACACTCAGGAGGGGCCCATGGATGGAAACCACTGGAACCCCATTAAACTTGCAGCTCACCACAGCACTGCTCGTCAGTTTTTATTATACTTGCTTTTTTTCTTTTTTGGTTTTAGGCCTTTAAAAAAAGATCCTTCATATTTTATAAGCTTTAAAGTAATGGAAACACTAGTCATTGTTGACTTTTGCCCATGCCTCAAATTCAATTTAAAGAGATACCATCGGGGGGGCTAAAAGGCCCTGTGCCGTACTTAAAACAACAGTAAACTGGATTGTGTCCCCTTAATTCCCTATGTGAGTGTGTCTGTGGCAGACTTAGAAAGTACACACCAATGCCAATAATTCTAGGAGAAAAATTCCTCCGCTTCCGAGATCTAATCCAAAGCAAACACTGCACAGCACGTACAAGTAGGTGTTGAGGGGCTGGAAGGCTGAGATTTATGTGCAAAAACGAGAAGGCTCTGAATGTGTATAGCTTGGCTAAGGAGACATGATAACTGCCCTTAAATTTTTGACAGAGCAAACACCGAAGGGGAAAGAAAATAATGACCAGAGCTAGACAGAGGAGGTAATTAGGGGTACCAGGAATCTCGGGCAAAGTGGATAAGAAGTGTCCTGGTGGGAAGACCTTCTAAAAGGAAAAACAGTTCTGCTGAGTCCACGACACAGCCTTCCCCCAGAGGGGTCTCTCCTGGGGTTCCCCAACATTGCCTAGAGCAAGGCGGGTTGGCCTGACTTTCAAATCAGGCCGGGGTGGCAAGAAGCCCAAGTCTGCAGGGAGGTCGACTTGGCCACACCACTGCCCTCCCTGAAGCCTGCCAGGGGAGAGGAGGGTGTTTCCAAGGGGTCACTTCAGGTCCCGCAGTGGAAGCTGGCATTTTTGTACATTCCTCTTGTGTCCTCTGTCGCTGAGGGAGAGGGGATGCTGGCCGACTCCTCAAAATACCCAGCCATTCACGCCACCTTTGAGGACAGCAGTGGTTCCCAGGCTCAGCTGATCATCAAAACCACGTGGGAAGCGGGAGCAGATTGTTGGCTTTATAAAAATACCATTCCTGGACCTCCCTACACCTGCTGATCCGGGACTACTCGGCTGGTATGGGGCAGAAGTGGGATTCAAACCTCCATCAGTCTGGTCCTGAGACTCTGCACTTAGCTGCTGATCATGGACCATGAAGAGATGGCTCTGTGCCCCAATAATTTCAAATTTCAATGTCTGTTTCTCTTTTCAAGAGCTCCCCAGAAATTCTGCTGCCCCAACTGTCCTGCTGTTTTTGACTTTAAGGAAGCTGCTGTATTAGTTAAGTTCGCCACATGACTTAAATGAAGTGACTAGAAAGCCACCAGATAAACTGGCCAGAATTTATCAGGATTTACAACCACAGTTGTATCCCCAAAGTCCTAGAAGTGACTATTCCTAACATTTGTGGATATGTCCTTAGAATAAAGTACCATTGCCTTCCTACTCATCCATCCCTGAAACTGTCATATTTGGAATAGGCTCAGATTGCTGGAGCCGTGTGCCATCCAGGGTGGGCTGGCTCCCCTGTCACCCTAGGAACCATGAGGTATCTGACCGGATTGGGAATAGCCTTTCAAAACCTTAGTAGCTGCATTTTTGTTTGTGACCTTTCCACACATGGATTATGTGCTGGTGACCCCATGAGTTACCAATCGACTTTCCCCGAGTTTATGCCTGTGATTGGCACAGATCCATTTGCACAAGTTCAAGTCACTTTAACAAGTGTTTATCAAATATTGTGTACAAGTAACAGTAAGACTACCACTAGGAGGAGTAACAATAACACAACCACCAACACCACACCACTGGCTTTAATTGTACTGGACCCTGGGACTCTACCTTGACAATGATCCTATGAGGCAGGTGTTACTATCACCTCTATTTTTGCAAATGGCTCAATAGTAGTTCATGGAAATGTTAAGTAGCTTGGATGGTGACGGCAAAGAAGCAGAGCCAAAACTAGAAATCAGGGACCTCCGCTGTACTCTGACTCCCATGCTGTATGACCTTCCATTATACCAAGTGCAAGGGGATTTCCAGAACAAAGAAGAATGCCTTGGCTCATCTAGGGCATGTCATCCAGACAGGGGAAATAAGACCAGCATTTGTACCCTGTGTCAATTCAGTATAGGTCATCAACAGCAAAGCACCAAGAGCCATGAGGATCAGGAGGAAGGAGACTTAGTTGCAGACTCTGAGAGTGTAGCAAAGGTAGAATCAGACTCTGAGAACGAGGGATCCAAAACAAGTTAAGGTGAATCAGATGAGTAGCTTGGGACCAGTCTGTGGGAAGCCAAGAGGGAGCTGAGCAAGGGGTGATATAACGGGAACATGCTTTAGAAAAGTCATCTGGTAGCAGGGGTGATCCTTGAATATGGGACAGTAGGCGGGGGGGGGGGGCAGTGCTCACTTTCCAAGAATCGTCTCCACAAAAAGAATGTGCTCGGGGATGACAGTGAGTCTAAAAAGGAGGCTACCAACTGGCATGTTGAAAGAGCTTCTCCCTGTTACACAACGTGGAACCACAGGAATTGCAGCCATCTATCACTCTTCAAAGGTATCACAGCCCAACTACCCTTGGTTACCTAGAACATTCAAACACGGAGAAACAGCTCAGAACTAAAGAGTTGTACAAAGTATGGGGCATAAATGTATGAAGGTTTTTTTTTGACTCCTAGCTTAAACACCATCGTAACAAAATAGAAAATGGCAGGGAGCCTCAGCAGTAAGCCACCAACAGCCATCAGACAAGAAAAAGGGAGAGAAAATGGTTAAAAATCAAATGCAAAAACTCAAAATCCGTAGTAGCCTGGAAACATTTGACCCAGAAGCAAACAAGCTCTGTATGCTTTACTAAAAACTATGCTATGACTAATGGATATTAAATGTCATCGATGAGACCATAATAAAGGAAATATTAAATTATGATGCCATGCAGGTAGGCAGTCAGGTAGAGAACACATTCAAAACACAGGTCCCGCAAAACTCACCTTACTTTACAAGGCTTGATGCTTCAAGTATCTGGAAAGCTCTCTCCCACACAGTGATTACCTGGGATGTGAGCGAGAGGGCACCATGTGGCTAGCTGAAAGCTGAAGTGTTGAACCAGTCACCCTGAAACTTCTAGATGCTTCTGACTCCACTCCAGTAAAGCAGGCACAAAATGTGAAACTGAATTATTTTAGAAGAACCTAAAACACTCCACAGCTTTGGGGTAGAGTCTCTATACACTAATCCTAATAAAGTCATGGACTCTCCCAACATGCTCAGACCTCAAACTCAGCAGGAGAAAAGACCACATCTATCTTGCTCACTTCTCCATCTCGGGGCCTGGCACAGCACCTGAGGTGTAACAGATGCTTAATAAAGGCTACATTAACAAAAAATAAATAGAAAAATGATTAGCCTCAATCAGGAAAGTACTATACTTCTCTGAAACGTCCATTTAAATAAAACGAGCACTAACATTAAACTATACAGCTGGAAACCCATTTGGAATGTCTAGTAAGAGCGCAGTTATTTGAACATCTTTAATAAAAGGTGGGTGGCTCAATTGGTTAAGCGTCTGCCTTCAGCTCAGGTCATGATCCCAGGGTCCTGAGATCGAGTCCTGAATTGGGCTCTCTGCTCTGTGGGGAGTCTGCTTCTCCCTCCCCCTGCTCCTCCCCACCTCTCATGTGCACACTCTCTCTCTCAAATAAATAAATAAAAAGCTGTGGTGAGACAGACACTGAACAGGAAGGGGAAGGAAGCACCACCCAGCGGGCAGCTAAGTCTGCCCCCATGAAGGCATAACTGAATTCAGCTACTTTGGTTGTAAAGTGTCAAAAGGTGCACCAGTAGACAAAATACAAGACAACGGCTCAGGCAACATCTGAACCAAAGAGTTCTGTGTCCAAGGAATGTGTTAGAAAGAATTTACATCACGGCAACCAGCACTCACAGACACATCACAGACGGCAAAGCTGCTCTGCTCACCGGGGTAAAGAACAGAGGTTCCTGATGCTCAGGTGCAGAAAGGAGGTGGGGAAATGAGGTGAGAATGTAAAGACATCGTGATCGGACAGGGCAGGACATTCATCCTAACAAACGAGAGATGCTGAAGCAGGGAGGACCACCCCCTCCCAAAGCAGAGCTGTGGGCTGAACTTGGATGGCTCGCCCGGTGGGTGTGATTTTTCAGGAAGCTTTGCGGACAAAAGAGGCTTAAACCTAATTAAAAAGGAAAAAAGGAGCTTATTGGTGATTTTAAAGATAAGGAAGCAAATAATGAAAAGTTAGACAGACGAAAATTAAAGGAGCAGAGTGAAATAAAGATAAACACAACAATGCTCTGAAAAGATAAGGAGGAAACAGCTTGGCGCGGAGTCAGGGGAGCCATTAAGGGCTGTGGCGAGGAGGAGTGACAGATGGGGCTGGTACTGCTGATGGGCTCCATGAAGTCTTTGCTTTGAAATTCCTAAAAGGAGCTGCCTCTTAGGAATGTCTCCTAATGAGAGATTCCTAATGAGAAAGTGCAATGTTCAGAACGAATGGCTACAGACAGCCAGGCCCGGACAGATCCGATGCACGGGCTCCGTGTGCTCGGGGTGGGTGGGCGCTCCCCACCCTGCTTGCTGCCATCGTCCTGGCTCTCTCCTTGAGCCCCGCAGTGTGACTGTGGAGTTGAGAGCTACAACTGAGAATACAGCTCAGAAACTCAGCACCTCACTCTCTGAAATGCCTGTTTTTGATGTTCCCCCCATCCTACCCCCACCCCACCATCCCCAGACCCGTGTTGCTCCTCTTCCCTCTCTGGGACAGAGCCACGAGCCTCTTCCTCCGACTGCAGGATGCTAATCAAAAAAGCCACAGTTGCAATTAGGTGCTTCTGAAGTGAGCATCTCTCTTCTTAACAGAAAAGAAAGATGAGCCAGTAATTTTAGGGCCATTTGCAATAATCCGCAGAATGAGGCAAGGTTGAGTTATGGGAAAAGAAACAGCAGCGCTTCTTGGAGAACAAGGGACTCCTGATCATGTGCCTTGAATTTCCATTTCAACGGAAATAGATGTGTCTGTTGAGTTCATTGTATCGAGCATTTTCTAACTGAAACATATTATTGTAGATATCAGAGAATTGGCAATAAAATTACCAGAAAATTATCCATTTTGACTTGACTATGGAGATTCTGTCAATTAAAATATATTTTATCTTGCAGTTAAAATGTTTCAATGAGTGATGGGTCACGGTTCTTTCAGCAGCAATGCCAGCCAATGAAATAAAGAAGAACCCCATCAAAATACTTGCTCAGGCTGAGAATGATGGCCACACTTCAAAAGAAACAATAATTGGTTATATTGAACCCATTCACAAGGCAGCAAAGGAGTCTATGGTTCGAGAACTGGATTACAGTTGAGATGCAGTTGAATCCCTGGCTGGCACATTGCGAGCTTTTGATCAAGCCATGTGTTGCCGTCAGCTCATCAATCCAACAAACCCAAAAGCAGAAGAGTCCAGGAATTTTCTTTCAAGAAACATTAACTTCTTTGCATTCATACATGGAAGTCAAATAAATGTTAAGATGTGATTTTCTGTACATAGGCCTGCTTTGAAAAGCATACAGCCCCGTACAATTACATTCATTAAATAAGCATTTGCGGGCGCCTGGGTGGCTCAGTGGGTTAAAGCCTCTGCTTTCGGCTCAGGTCATGATCTCGGCGTCCTGGGATCGAGGCCCGCATCGGGCTCTCTGCTCGGCGGGGAGCCTGCTTCCTCCTCTCCCTGTCTCTCTGCCTGCCTCTCTGCCTACTTGTAATCTCTCTCTCTGTGTCAAATAAATAAATAAAATCTTTAAAAAAAAAAAAATAAGCATTTGCAAGTCCCTCCAGGGTACAATGCCCCATGAGAATTCCTGTCTTTTAGGGGCTGCAGTCTGGGATAGGAAGGTGGGCCCAGACCACACAGCACATGCAAGGACTCTGAGGCTATCTGTGAATGCACAGTGGACCCCAGGCACGGAGGCACCTCCTTGTTCCACCTGGGATAGGGCAGAGGGGAGCCCTGAGTCATCTTCCCAGATCCATGGGATCACCTAGCAAAAAGACTCCAAAAGAGCTTTTATGAAGAAGGTGCAGAGATTTTAAAAAAAAAAAAAAATTCAGCCAAAACAAGTTATTCCTGATCCTGACCCAGAATGATCTCATTCTTTATTTTGTGCCTTCCCAAACCTCTGATGTTTAATACAGAAATAAGCAGGTTCTGTGTTAAGGGTATTTCTTACAGATGTCTATCAAATCTAATAGAAAAACAAGCAGAAGAAAGACAAGTATCATCTTAAATTATCATCTAAAGGACTTATTAATAAGGCAGAATGAAGATGTCCATTTCGACTGGTTTCCAACGAAGGGAGTGAGTATCACAATCCTAAGAGAGCATCTCAGTGTCCTCTCCCTCAAGTCCCCACGCCAGCAGGAGAGCGCAGTCGTGGAGAGAGGAGCTCTGGAGTTGGGCGGATGGAAATTCAATCCCAGCTTTGCCATTTACGGGCTCAGCTACTGGCCTCCCAGCCTCTTTCTCTTTACTCCTAAGTGCGAGAGGGTGTAATAACTAGTAGGATCAGTGCCCTTATAAGAAGAGACCTGAGAGCTAGCTTGCTCTCTTTCCGCCACATGAGGATACAGCGAGAAGTCGGCAGTCTGCAACCGGCAGAGGGTCCTCACGAGAAACTGACCTTGCTGGCACCCTGGTCTGGGATATCCAGCCCCCAGATCCATACGGAACAAACTTCGGTTGTTTACAAGCCTCCTAGTCAATGGTTCTTTGTTATAGCCTGAACTAAGACGCTGTATAACACAGAGTGAACCCTTACATAAACTACTGCCTTTAGTTCATAGCAAGGTATCCATATTCATTCATCAATTTTAACAACTGTACCACACTAACACAAGACGTTAATAATAAGAGAAACTGTGCAAAACCGTGCGGGGTAAGGGGAAGAAAAGAGGTATGTGGGAACACTTTGTACTTTCTGCTCAATTTTTCTGTAACCCTAAAACTGTTCTAAAACATGTTTATGAATTTAAGAAGATGCATGAGAAGAATAACAGCAATTATGCTATCTCAACAAATTCAAGTACAGTTAACCTCTAAATATTATGAACAGAACACAGAAAACTCTGGCAAGGCTATTTGTTATTCTAAAGGAGAAACAGATCCCATGCCATGCTCCCTGATGCAGTCTATTCTGACAGCCCAAAAGGATCTCTTCAGACAGGTGTCCTCCCTGGCATTGAGCTGGACCAGACTCTGGAGGTGCATGTCACTCAGGAGGAGCCTTCTGGGTCATCCCATCTCTCCCAACTGCCACGCACTTTATGCTCATCTCAGGAAGTGACACTTACAAAGGGGTTGCTATAAATCAAGCCTGAACTAACAATACTCCAACTTCGAAGCAGAGTCATCAAACCTCTTAAGCTACTATTTGGCTTCCGCCTCCTCAAGGATGGGAATTTTTTTTTAAACCCTATTGCTTATTCCCAGCCCCCAGGGGGGGGTCTAAAGCAGAAGGCTAGCTCAGTCCACAGATATGGGGCAGCGCCCTGTAAGTCCTGGCATGGGTGAACAGATTCATGATGCAAGTGGATCTTCCCAGCCCCTATATTTATTTAAAGTGAAAACAGCTGTAAGAGACACCTGGTTTCCCAGGAAGCTGTGATTCAAACACTGCACTTGCAGTTCTGCAAAATAAATAAAATAAATTTAAAATGGCAATAAGAGAGACCCAGTAACTAACTTGGCATCTTCCATAGCCAGAGGTAGAGGTCAGTGGGGATGCAAATGGTTTAAGACGCTTTGGATGAAGGACAGGGGGTAGTCACTAGCCATCGTATTAAGCACAGTGAACTTCACAGGAGGATATTTCTTTTCCAGCTCTCCTGTAAGCCTTGTGATTGAGACAAGGGGAAGGAAGATCTCTGCTGGCCATTGTGGACTCATGCCCCCTCTCACCGTGGGCCTCGGGCTCAAAGCCACACAGGCCCTGGTGAAGATCTGAGCAAGGCTGTTTGGGGTTCACTCGACTCCTCAACTACCTTCTTGTATGGTCAGCTGGTTTTCTTTCAATGGTCAGGATTTAAAGCCTACTTTTTAAATAAATTTAAGGAAAAAGGAATTCAGTGTGAAGAAAAACATCTTGTTAAACATTTCTATAGGTTCTACTCAAATAAGGCAAAAATTCATAAAGGCAAAACAGAAAAAGCCGGAGTTTGGGTGATTCTAGTTCCCATTTTTCACTACTGGGGAAACTGAGACTCCCCAAAGGAGGGACAATTTATATAAAGGTCACAGAGATAATCAGCAGCCAAGCTGGAACCCAAACCAGATCCTCTATGTATCCGGCCAAAGAGACCTTACCTAAGGAACAGGCACCTCCCGGTCAGATGGCATATTAAGGCAGAAAGGAGTTGGATAGGGATAAATGATTCATCATGGCCAAAATGCAATTTGCTCTTATTATGGTTCCCAGCATACCGAGTACAATGAATAGAGGCCTCCCCACCTTCCCTCCCTCCTTCCCCACCTTTCCCCCTCCACCCCTCACTCCTCCCCTCCCCTCCCCAAATATTTGGGAAGCCAAGCACCTTGGTAGGGGCAGAGACACAAAGTGGGAAAAAAAAAAACAAAACAAAACACACTGGCTCTGCCCTGGAGGAATTCCTAATCACATCAGGGGTCCTGCTGTCAGATAATGAAGCACTCAGGGCTCTAACTACAGGAAGAGGGACCAGGGAGCTCCTGGAAACTGGGGCGAGACAGAGGCCTCGGGAGCCTACCCAGCAGTACACTTTAATAAAACACTGATTGTTCACTCATTATAAGTGAGATATAATACTTCATTACTACTTCTTCTAATTATCTGTGATACAGTATGCCTGGTCTATTTCAGCAAGATAAATTCTAAGATCTTCCTTCAAACTATCTGCATTTTTTAAAAAATGCATTTTCTTATCGGCATAAAAGGTGAGCATGCGCTTGCTAACAGATACATTTATATACACATTATAGAAACATCACTACTGTGTCCATCACCTTAATGTACTCCTCTGTTGTGGAGTACTGCTCAGTACTATGACTTAATGTAAGGCTCGACTATGTACATTACAAAAGAAACACAAAAATAGGTATTTTAGGAAAGACAGTCTAATATTTTCTTCCTGCACTGAAGAGGAACATTTTATACACTCTCTTTTAGAAATTACTGCTTTGGCTCAAGTCTTCTCAGAATCAGATCCCGTGACCTCCAGGCTGGGAAGTGCCTGGGGTTTGGGGGTGGAATTGGCAGTGGGGACGATAGTAAACTCCAGCTTGCCAGTCCTCCTCCCAGCATACGGAATCAATCCTGTGAGTGCAGCCCCTGCATGAATCTGGATTTGACAAAGTGCTCAGGTGAGCCTTACACTCACTTAAATACATTTTCCCAAGAAGGAAAAAAAATGTTGAAAGAAGTTCTTTAATGCAATAAACCTACTTTCAAGTGCTCACTCCCCAGGAACCATGATGCAAAGAGTGGAGACAGTAAATTGTTTTGATGTGTGGCAGCATCTGTCCACAGGCAGCCACACAGGAAGCTGCTGCACGGGCCCCCAGGCTCCTCTGGCTGGGGAAGGCTGCATGCCAAGCCCCAGACAACACAGAGGCTCCCCTTCAAGGTGGAGAACCCACAGAACCTACAGATCCAGATCAGGCTTCAGGGAGCACCTCTCTCCACCTTTGCCAGAAGCCAACTGTCCACCTTGTCAACCTCAAGCCAGTCCTGGTCGGCCACCTCAGACACTCTCTTTCTTGATGTCAGTTCTCTCCTCGGGCCCAAGAGCATTTTCAACTGGTCAGTCATTTGTTCAATGCTGTTCTTATCAATGATTCATCATCTAAGCTTCTGGTCCTGGAGGAAACACAGGGCTCCAGGTTCTGAAGCATCAGCTTCACACAGGAAGACGTCCGGCTCCCAAATCCCTGACCTCCTCCCCCTCCTCCCACCCCGTCATTCCCACGCAGTGCTCCCAACCAGCCTACCCACACCTCTTCTCAGAGCCCTCTCCTGCTGTATGGACCAGCACCAATCACCATCTCTTGTATGTTTCAATGGAATGTTATGTCTTTAACATAAGACTCAGTCCCATCACCTCACAGGACAGCTTTGCGCAGAGCTGTCTATCACTAACTCAAGACTATAAGCTTCTGAAGAGCCTCAAACTGCCTTACTCATTTTTTTTTTAGATTTTATTTATTTATTTGACAGAGAGAGAGATTACAAGTAGGCAGAGAGGTAGGCAAAGAGAGAGGGGGAAGCAGGCCCCCCTGGCAGAGAGCCAGATGTGGGACTGGATCCCAGGACCCTGAGCAGCGAGCCCGATGAGGGACTTGATCCCAGGACCCTGAGATCATGACCTAAGCTGAAGGCAGAGGCTTAACCCACTGNTAGGCAAAGAGAGAGGGGGAAGCAGGCCCCCCTGGCAGAGAGCCAGATGTGGGACTCGATCCCAGGACCCTAAGATCATGACCTAAGCTGAAGGCAGAGGCTTAACCCACTGAGCCATCCAGGCACCCCACTCATCTTTAAATCTAATGCTGACTGTTGACACACAAGCATGGTTCCATAGATGNCCATGGTTCCGTAGATGGGTCAGTGGATATGCAGCCTACGACACTCTGTTACAAGCGTTCTCATCCACGTATAGGTAACAAAATAACGTTATATGGTATTATGATATATTATATCTGCATATTACAAAAATAAATATTCTATGTATATGGATAAATAGTATATGGATATTGGCTCAAGTCCAAGCTCATCCACCTGCCTGCTGTGTGATCTTTGGTAAGTCACATCACACCTCTGTGAGCCAGTTTCATCAGCTGTAAGACAGGGAAATAGGACTATCTATCCCCTTCATATTGCTGCAACATTAAATAAGTTTACATATGCAATGTGATTAGAATGATGCCTGGACATCATAAACAATAAATGTTTATTATTCTAATTTGACAATTATTGAGGATTATTATTGACTAAGGCAGTATACTATTACTTAAGACTACNTAAATAAGTTTACATATGCAATGTGATTAGAATGATGCCTGGACATCATAAACAATAAACGTTTATTATTCTACTAATTTGACAATTATTGAGGATTATTATTGACTAAGGCAGTATACTATTACTTAAGACTACAAAAAACAGAAACAAAACAGAACAAAAAGACCCCACTCTAGCTTGGAAGACAGAGGGAATCCAGTTAATGATGTACACTATGCAGGTACCAGATCAGGAACTAAGACGGCACAGAATTTTGAATCTGTTTTAAGAATCAGCAGGTGGATGCATGGAAGAAGTTCTCAGTATCTCGTGGCTATTAATTGCTAGAGATGGCCCAGCCCCTTCAGCCTGTCAGGGTTTTGAGCTCCTAGAGAAGGGGATGCCAGTGGCAATGAGGTGGGGCTCCCCTCCCCGGTTTCCTCTATGTAATGTCATCCCATGCATGTGAACCAACCTTCCTGGTCCACACCACTCTACTCTAGTTTGTCTCTACACCACACCTCTGGGTCTCATCTTCTCTCCACACAACCTCCCACCAGATCTCCACTGAGTGACCTTGCTGGGAGCAATCAGGCCCTACAGCTCTAACTTGGGCACTAGCTCAGGGATCTACATGGGGCTCCATGATGAGGATGTGGGATCTGCCACTGGGGGGGTCCAAGCACTGGGAATCTCGGAGGACAGTGAGAACACACGCTGAAGGAGCCTGAGCAAAGGCAGCATTCTCACCTGGACCTCTTTAGGAGGAAGGAACCAAAGCCTGACTCAAAGGTGCTTACACAACACAGGGGGAGTATTAGCTCAGGTGACTAAAAGGACCAGGGATGCTCTTAGTGAGGATGAGCAGGAAAAGTGTCTCTGAGAAGTGACATTTGAACAGAGACCAGAATGAAGTGTGGGGCAAGCCAGCTGGCTCTCTGAGGGAAGAACAGTCTGGGCGAGGGGGCAGCAGGAACAAAGGCTCTGAGGCAGGAGATGGAGCTCAGGGAGGGAAGGAGAAAATGGCTAGTGGTAACATCCGGGGGGTAATGTGGCCAGAGCAGCACAGACCCATGCACCACGGTAAGCCCTGTGGTGACCTACTGACTGCACAAGCCTTGGCCTCACGCCCACGCCTGCCCATCCAAACCCTGTGGTCTGAGGGTCAGAAAAGGGCAGATGACCAGGGAAAATCAGGAAGTAGAGTACCAGGAAGTAGAATAATGGATGCTATATAGGAAAAAAAAAAAAAAGACTGGGGAGAAAAAAACAGCATCTATTACCAGAAAATCACAGAAATCCAAAACCCAACTTCAGAGGGAATAAGCCCCACTTTCCCAATGACATTACATTTTCTAATAACTGCACAGCTGGGCGATGATTTAAGGGTCTTGGAGTCCTTGCACTAACAGAAAGCTCCATCTATGTAACCCAGATCTGAACGAACCAGCTCCACTGCCCCAAATGGAAAACACACACACACACACACACACACACACACACACGAGTCTGACAAAAATAACTTGTCATTAGACATTAATTAGAAAAACATTAATAAAACCACACAGTGACTCTTGCATGCTTGTAATTACATTGCAATCCCCTTATAGAGGACTGGAAGGAACATACATTTATGTCTGTTTCAATTTGGCTGCTGTTTAGTACATGACCTGATCATGGCAAGATTCTACACTACAGATCAGAAATAAAACTGTGAGTGTGAGTGAGTGTGTGTGTGAGTGTGTGTGTGTGTGTGTGTGTGTAAGATCTAAGCCAGAGGCATCAAACAGCAAAAGGTTGTCCTGTTAGCTTGGTATTCACGATGTAACCAGGAGGTTCTAAGTCCGAGTTCTAAGGCTTAAGTAGCAGAGGACCCTTATCCAGGTGAGGGTCAGTCAGTGGGACCCCTAACCCTTCACTAAGCTTCATGCAGTCACATCCCAGTGATAAATCCTCAAAGTGGGGGAAGGGGGTAGTAGAAAGGAGGCAAAAGACCATTCATTCATTCAAAGCAGATTCAATTCCTGCCCTGTGGAGCTAACAGTTTTATCAGGTATTGACAAGAAAAGTACCAAGCCTGTTCTCAGGGGATTATAGTCCAAGTGGACACCAAAGTGGGAGGTAGCAGAGTCTCAACACAGAAACATCTAACCAAGTCCCTAAGAGGTACCCCATGTAAAATCATAGAATGGTCTCGGGTTGTTGCTTTTTTTTTCATGCATAGTGCATAGGACATATTTAGTTGCCAGTAACAGATACAGCAAACTGGTTTAACTAAAAAAAGAGGGGAGAGAAGAGTAATTGGCTCACGAGAGTAAAATGTCCACGCTAATGCGAGCTTCAGGCATAGCTGGATCCAGAGTGTTAAGCCACATCACCATGCACCTCCATGTCAGCATGTGTGAGACTACACACACGGTCTAGATCAGTGGTGGGATTTGTTCTGAGGCAGGCGCTCCCCATAAGGGAACAGAACAGTGGTACCTTCAAATTCTATCCTAGCAGCTCAGCCACCCTGGTGAAAAGGATGCCTTTGTCCTCATCTTTCCAAGACAAGTTCCTGGGGGGAGCGTCTTTGGACTGACCCAGGTCAAGCACCCATCCTGAGACAAATGACCAAGTCCGAGAAGGTATACAGACTGCCCCGGCCTGGGTCATGTGTCACACGTCATCCCCATCCCTGACCCCACCCACAGTCTAGAAGGAGGGGAGAGAGTCAGGGTGTGGACAGCTGAGTAAGGGGAATGCATGCTTGGAAGGCAGAACAGAGCAGACGTCCATGCCAGAAGGGTCAAGTGTCCTTTGAGCTCCAATCCATTCAAAACAGGCATTAACCTGATTGTGCGGCTCTAACACAGAATCCGGGAGAACTCTTGGGGATAGTGGTGGGGGACTTCAGTCCAAAGCCGAATAAATGATTATACAGGGCTCCAGGCCAGACACTCCCCCCCCCCCAAGTAAACACAACCCCATGTTGTCACTACATCATTTCCACTTCATTCCTTTGCATGTTGGAAGGATCCCCACCCCTGGTCCCTTAAGAGACCATTTGAAAATACATACACTTCAGAGAACTTATATAAGTTCTTCTTTCACCAGTCACTCATCCATCTGTCCAAACACATTTGCTTTCAGTCAGGGTGAATTTATTAAAGTTCAAAATGACAGAAGACAAGTGGTGAATTTTAATTCCAAACATTTGTAAAAACAAAATACTATTATCTGTATCTCCAAACTAGGATATTATACTTGGTATGTAAAAAAAAAAATACATAAATATACAAAGTACTGCACATAAATATTTTAGGTAGAGTTGTAGGTATACAAGTTCTTCATTTCTGATCAAAGATCCAGTAAACGTGCTTGTGCAGATTTGTTGGTAATTTGCTTACCCCTGGATTGCAGAGGCCGGAGGCCCAGGAACTACATTTCCTCCAAGCGGGTCCAGGTTACATTCAGCCAGTGAGAGGCCCTCCGGAGAGATAAGGGAGAGCTAGAGAAGTAGAACAGATGCACTGGCTCCTGGTGAGGAGCAGACGCATGCGCTTCAGCTGAAGGCCAAGGAGGCTCTGCCAGCAGCTTCGGACAGACTCTAGCCAACTGCTGACTTCCACCTCGCAGACAGCCAAAATCATAGGTGGAGTGTCCCCTGGGATTCCCCCACTTCCTGGTTTCCTAAAAGTTAGAGCAAGCTTTCCCTGGTGTTTGTTCCCTCAGTCCTTCCTCTGTGAGCCTTGAATTCTCAGTGGGGAAGCTCTTCCTGTTTGAAATACCCACGTGGATTTTTGCGCCCTTCCTCATACTGTAAAAACTTCAAAATCTGTCAACAGCATCTTTGTCTAAAATAGTACACGCGATGATAACAGGTCACATCCAACCTAAGGCGAGAGCCCAGGAAGACTTCTGGGTTCTGTCTAATGGAGCTGAGTATTTTACTAACTCCACTTCAAGTTTCTGCATTCGCTATATTCAACTTAGGTATCAGCCCAACTTCTACAAAACATCTGTTTCTTTTTCAGTGACAAATGGAGTATTGAAAATGCTATCAACAAGACTGTGGTGTGTCTGAAATGCATCAAAAATAACATGTATTAGTGGATGGATAGAGGGATGGGTAGATGGGCAGGGATGGGATGAAGCAAATATACGTCACATCAGTGGTAGGAAATGAGCGATGGGTATATGGATGCTCGTGGTAAAACTATTCTAGTTCACTATATGTTTGAACATTTTCATAATAAAGTGCTGGAGGTAGGGAGGGGAATGCTATCAACCCACACCCAAAGAAGAACATTGGTAGCAATACGACTTTCTAAGTGTTTTCTTTTTAAATCAGTAGGATGAGCCTGCCTATCACCTAAGTTTCCTAAGATCATTTCTCTGTTGCCATTGCCACTTCTGTGTCCTCCTCCATCACCCTCAAGAGTGAAATCACCATGTGACTCAACACCTTTGGGGAAATCTTTCCTCCAAAAAATAACCCTACAGTATCATCAAATAAATCCACGTAAAATTCATAATGAACTATTCAATAAATATTTACGGGTTGTCGCAAGTTATACTGTTTAAAGCCACGAGGAAATCAGGGTTTGCCGATTACATCTCCTATTCCTCTCCACCCTGTAATTACGATGAGCTGGGGTTCCGCCCACTCGGGTGCGTCCTGTAACCCACTCCCGAAGAGCGGTCTTGTTGCGTAACAAGCTCAAGGGCTAGTAATTAATTTGATTAAACTGCTTGGGTTTCCAATATTTTATAGGCAAAAATATTTGGATCTGATCACCTGCACATCAGGAAAATATCTATTCACTTCCTCTTTTGAAGAAGACTTTTTGCCATGGGAGGCGCCGCACTAGGTGAATGGGTCACACGCTGAACCCCTCCTCTTGGGGCTTCCAAGGGAAGAAGTCAGACACACAAAAAGGTGACGGGCGAGTTCCATGAGAAAGGCCTGCTGCGGTGGGGAGGGGGAGAAGGGGAATGAGGGTGGCATTTGAGGGGAGGCCGGGGAAGCTTCTGTCTTGGGCGAGGCAGCCAAGGAAGGCTGCCTTAAGAAGGCGGACCTGAGCGGAACCCCGAGCGACAAGAAGGAACCAGATCTTGGCGAAGACGAGTCCACTGTGAGTGAACACCACACACAAAGGCAATGAAGAGAGCAGAGGCTGGGCATGGTCAAGGAACAGGCGGGAGGTCCAAGGGGGAGCTCGGGGCTATGGGAATAGGTGTGGTGATGCTGCTTGACGAGAACAATGTGCGGGACCCATCACTGCGCACCTACTGTGTGTCCAGAATTGAGACCTGTGTTTTACAGGCCCCCGTGAGTGAGGGAAATCACTGCGCTTGTTTTACCGTTGACTGTCCTGAGGCTCAGAGACAGAAATGACAGTCCCTGTGTCACACAGCTGTCAGGAGGCAGAATTGGGCTTTGAGCCTGGATTCAGGGAGCTCTAAAGCCCATCTTCTTCACCACTGAACCAAGTAGCCCAGAACAGACAAGCCCTTCAGGACAGCATTCTGGGGAACTTTAGAAGGGCGCCCTTTGAAGCTGCTGACCCCTGGGGCAGGCATTGTTCTACTGTTCCTTTTATCTTAGCCCTCGGGAGCCTGAGCAGATGTACGTGTACACACACACACACACACACACACACACACACACACACACACCACCCGACCCCACCCCACCCCCAGGGAGAAGCTAAGGAAAGAAGTCAAATGTGGCTGGAAGTTGTCTCCCAGTTGAGTTTATCTTCTTTTTCTGGGGCAACAGCAATGCGCTCACAACCTGCTTGGTTCATAAAGGAAAAAGAAAGCGCCCACCTTGCAGTGGGCTCCAGCTCCTATCTTCCCTTCTGGCCTCTGGTAAACAAGTGACGGTGTTTTATTCCTATGCACCCAATCACCCAAGCCAAGGGAGAAAAACATTGTTCCCAAATGTTTTCTTACTGCAGTGCCTTTGTGCAATGATGATTGCTGTAATTTAACCTCCATAATAAAACAGAATCATCCCTGGATGACAATTTATAGCACAGTTTCAGAGCTGTTTACCTCTTCCATTGTGCTCCATTGTGATTACGATTTATGGGCGTTGTCTGCCCCTGGGAGCACTCAGAGCCCTGCCAACAGCCATCAGCCAGGCTAGCCGCTCTCTTAAGGCACCCAAATGCTTTGGATGCATGAGCCAGATGACATCTTCAGGACCAGGAAGGCCTCCATACCTTGATCTACTTGTGTGGACAGTGCAATAAACCATAAAGCATTCCGGGTGATTCAGCTGTCTGCCGTAGAAGTCACGCATCTTCCTGGTAAATCATTCTGAAGATACACACGGGGAAGCCCAATGTTAAATACTTGCCTGCTAGAAGCAGTGAGCATGAAGATGCCATTTGGAATGAGGCCATTTGCCTGGCTGGCTCATGGCTGGTGAGGGCAGGGGGAGACAGTGTTATTGTTGCCAAAATGCAAATGACAGAAAAGAAAGGAAGAAATGGACTTAAGGAGTAGTGAAAGAGCTGCAACAACGAATCTTCCTCCACCCAAGAAGGTCCAACCTAGGGGTGCCCCGGGTGGCTCGGTCAGTTAAACATCTGCCTTAAGGGCGCCTGGGTGGCTCAGTGGGTTAAAGCCTCTGCTTTCGGCTCAGGTCATGATCTCAGGGTCCTGGAATCGAGGCCCGCATCAGGCTCCCTGCTCGGCGGGGAGCCTGCTTCCTCCTCTCTCTCTCTCTGCCTGCCTCTCTGCCTACTTGTGATCTGATCTCTCTGTGTGTCAAATAAATAAATAAAATCTTAAAAAAAAACAAAACAAAAAAAACATCTGCCTTAAGCTCAGGTCACAATCCCAGGACCCTGGGATTGAGTCCAGCACCAGGCTCCCTGCTCAGCGGGGAGCCTGCTTCTCCTTTCCCTCTGCTGCTCCCTGTGCTTGTGCACTCTCTGTCTCTCTCTGACAAATATATAAATAAAATCTTTTAAAAAAATCCAACCTAATATTGTTAACAGGGCCTCCAACTACTATGGGATGACAATTTTCAACTAATGTAGAAACAACAGAACTCAAGTAATGCACATATTAACGGGGTGTGCAGGGGGAGGTAAAAGTGCACCCATTTTAAAGGAATCTCTAAACTAACTGGGTTTGTGCACAACGTGAATGGTAGGCATGGGCTTTGGGGTCAGAGGGACTAGGTCAGTGCCTGTTCTACCATGCTTTCCCTCCATGACCTTGGACTTGCCTCACAAGGTTGTTGAGAAAAAGGAGTGCAATCCTGTGTGTAAAGCACAAGTTGGGGGGGGGGCGTGGGAAGAAAGGTCAAGAGAAGCTCACTGTCAATGTTAGCATTCTGCCTTTGCACCATGGCTCCCCCTTCATCCATTTGCATCCCACCGTCTCGATCTGCCCATTCAGCCTACCATCCCGTGTGCAGATGCCTCCGGGTACATCCCTCTGCGGCTCACTCTATGCGTGCATGTGCAGCTACCACTCAAACAGAAGGCTGAGTTGTTCACACTCAGCATATTATTCCTGATCCACGCAAGGGCCCCTCTTCATCTACATTTTCCCCTGCAGCCCTGACTTACACTCTCATCCCCCACCCCCACTGGCACCCACTCTAATCCATTTGACAGACAGCCTTAACTGTGCACGCCATTTTACATGCTTTTAATTTACATAGGTGCTATGATGTTATAGATCTGATTCTATTTCTTATACGTTGTTTCGCTCAAGCTCAACCTCGGCTATTTTGTGTACATCCAGTTCATCACTTCCCGTGGCCACATCCGCACGTCTGTCCTGTCCCCTTCTCCAATGGTGAAGGGGGTCTTCCTTTCTTCAATGGCCCCAGGGGGTCTCCAGCTGCCCCCCAAAACATGCTGCAGTTGGCCTCATCTCACCTTTGCTTGTTTCATTGCTTTAAATCAACTCACACATCTTATGTAATTTTGCTTTAAAGGGTAGTTATATTTTGTCTAATATGGATTAAAATACATATATAACTATTAAAATTGTCTGTGTGGCCCTTGGGCTCCCCTATGTGCATCACCCCACTAAAGCCTGGCCTAATGCTGCCCACACTGGACAACCACCCTACCCTTAGCTGAAAGGCAGGGACTGATGAGCTTGGCTTATCAATCTAAGTCCTCTTGTTTAAACTGTTCTGTTTAATCTGTAACTTTGCCTCCTCCCAGACACCAGGCTAATGCCGCACGCGAGTTTCTCATTTGACCTTCACATCAGTTCTGAGATCAGCTGCATCAGTGTCTCCATTTGAAGGAGGGAGAGATCTGGGCCCAGAGTCTGATGGAACCCACAATAAAGACAGCCCTGCCCCTATCCTGAGAGTCACAATGTCAGACGTGTTATTGTGTCCATTTCACAGATGAGAAAACTGAGGCTTAGAGGGGAAAGGCATCACACTCAGTAAATGATGGCTAGCCCTAGGACCCCAAGCCTCCGAAGCCCAGGCAGACATGCTACCTCCCAAAGAAGAGAGGAACCAGTTTCCCGAGGGCCAACTGAATATCTAGTGCCTCACAACTCCACATGCAAAACAAATGGTGTGGGCAAAGGCCCCACGCTCCCACTTCTACAAGAGAGGATAATTCCCAAGGCTGGCCTTCTTCAGTTGCCAGGGTCACTAAGACAAAGGGGGGATGCTTCCAGAAGCCACTGATGAAGGAAGGTAATTACACACTGACTCCATAAAATTGTCTTCAAAGAGGGGAGCCTCCCTGGGAGACAAGCTTGAAGAATTAATGAGTGAGCGCCCCTACAAGGTACCCCCACCCACTTACTGCCCCAGTGGTGGGTCAAACTGACCAAAATAGGAGAATACAGAACAGATCCATCTGCTACATGTAGCTGAAATTTTTCAAAAGCAGGGCTCTTTGCCTCCACTGAGAACAGACCCGTAAGTTTCTCCTGCACAGTAGAGGCTGCAGGGACTTTTCAGCCCCCTCCTCCGGAGTGTTCCCTGGAGGCTTCTGGCTCCTGGGGCTGTGCAAAGGACCTGTTCTCTCCATCCCTTCAACTGCACTCAGGTAGTGGAGAGGGGCAGCCAAGCCTCCCACTGTGATTTGGAGAAGCTGATTCAGATTACTGAGAGGACAAAAAACACTTCTGAAGGGAGAGGTGGGTGGGTATCAATCAGATGTGCAGAGAAAAGTGGGGAACATGACGGCACTGCCCTAGGGACACCAGGGACACTGGGAAAGAGAGACAATGAAAAAGAGAAATGCAAAGGCTCCCTTAGCTTCCTGCATCCTTGGCATGACACCCAGCCTCTGCAGTGAACACACACTGCCCAGAGAGCCCAGGGTGCAAGGTGCAGGGAGCACGACGGACCCAATCCCTGCGCCGGTGGGTGGACCCCAGAAATGCACCAGGCCCTGAGGCCTCGGCCTGTCACCTCACAGATCTCAGAGGGCCCCTTGTCTTGCTCTCCCCACTCCAGCTCCACCCAGCTCTGTCCTCCTTTCAACCCTGTCAACTTGCCCCCCCACCCCCGCCCCACTCCCGGCCCCCTCTCCAGCTTCGGTGTGCTGCTCCTTCTGCCTGGAGCCATCTCCTGGCATCTCTGGGCCCCAGGCTCTGTCCTCACCAGGGCTCAGTCCCGCGGGTGGGCCCTACTGGGCTGCCAGCCTCTAGGGCTGTCCCCCTCCCCTAACTTTGGACTCAGCATCTGGCTCCCCAAGAACCAGGAAAGGCCACGTGTGGAGGGTACCGGCTCTAATCTGGTTCCCACAGCAGCCAACGCGGAGGCCCAGGCTGTCCCTTCTAGGAAACATAGCTCATGGTCCACAGTGCAGATAGGATGGTCAAAGCTGGTGTGGTGAGTGCTCCCGGCCACTCAGCCTTACAGGGATAAAGGCAGCTTAGGTCAGGAAGAGCCAACAAACAGACTGCACCACTCCTCTCAACTTTTATTTCCTCCTCCTTAAAATGCCAGGAATCCTCAAAGAAATGAGCACTTTACCCCACTCCCAACAGGCATTAGTTCAAAGCATTGCTCACCCTGTCCGATTCCCTGAGGAAGGAACCAAGTACATGAGAGAACCTGAACTTGACTTATCAGGACTGGGACCCTACAGCCGGGTCTTTTCAGAGCAGCAGGAAGTGAATGATGCGTGCAAGTCCCACTGGAACCTTATGAGAGAACAGAGGTCCCTGAGTCAGGAGGGTGAAGAAGGGGCCCGGCCAGCATGGAGCAGGGGTTGACAACCCTCTCTGAGGGCTGGCTCAGGCCAGGGGAAGTCACCCACTTTACTCCTTTACAAATGGACTGCAATAGGGAGTCCATCACAGAGCACGAGTCGAGAGCTGGGAGCTCCCTTGCAATCAGGCCTGGAGTGGAATGCCAGCTCTCCTGTGTGGACATAAGCCAGTGGGCTAGCTAGCCTCCATAAGCCAGAAGCCTCACCTCTCAAAGCAGACTGAAGTGCCTCCTGGTGGGGCTCCCTGCACCGTGGGACGAGATAACTCAGGGCTGCTCAGACTTGGTTGCACATTAGAACAACCTGAGGAGTTTTTGGAAATCCACACACCCAGTCCACACCCCACACCAAGGCAACTAGAATCTCTGGGAAAGAGGGTGGGTATCTGCATTTCTTTAAGCTTCTAGGTGATTCCAATGTACCTCCTCACCTCCCAAGCTTGAAAACCAGTGAACTAATCTCTTTCTACTTGGAATGTGATCCCCTGAGCATCAGTATTTGCTTTTGTGCGTGTGTTGGAAATGCAGACTCTCAACCCACTAAAACGGACTCTTCGTCCTAACAATACTCCTGGGCTATTCTGATGAACTGTATACTCTGAAAAGTGCTCCAACGTTTCACCTGAAGTGCTTAGCTGGGTCCCTGACCGCTGACAGCCACTGCTTACAGGATCTTAACAAAAACCTGAGGAGAGACAGTACACCATGTGGGTGGAGGGGGAAGACTGCTTCGGATAGAAACTCAGCTACCTACAATGAGAAACCGGGTCTCAGCTGCTTCACCAGTGAATAACTGGTAATAATGCTACCCAACTCAGAAGAGGTTTGTTAACATTAAATGAGATAACATATGAAGAATGCATTGATACCTGCTTGTCAGAGTCAGCACAACAGTGCCATTCTGATCACAGCTAGAGTGATCAGCTCTTCCGATGATAACATTTGGTTAATTACATGCCAGAGCTGAAAGGAACTCACTCTGAGTGGCAAGGGCACTTTTCAACAGATGGCCCTGAGACAAGTGATTTCCACATGCAAAGAATGAAATTGGATCCCCACCTCACACCATATACAAAAACTAACTCAACGTGGGTCAAAGACCTACAAGTAAAAGCTAAAACTGTAACACTCTTAGAAAACAACATAGGCACAAATCTCTGTGACCCTGGATTGGTAATGACATCTTATATATGATACCCAAAGTACAGGCAACGGAAAGGAAAAAAATAGATATATTGGGCATTGTCAAAAATTTTGGCTACAAAGGATATCATCAAGAGAGTGAAAAGACAACATGTGGAATGGGAGAAAATATTTTCAAATCATATATCTGATAAGGGACTAGTATCTAGAACATATAAAGAACATCCACAACTCAATAATAAAAAGACAAATAACACAATGTTTAAGTGGGCAAAGGATCTGAATGGGCATTTCTCCAAGGAAGACATACAAATGGCCAATAACGACTTAAAAAGATGCTCAACATTACTAGTCATTAGGGAAATGCAAGTCAAACTGCTATGGGATACCATTTCTCACTCACTAATGTGCATGACAGGTAACAAGTGTTGGCAAGAATAAGGAGAATTCAGAACTCTCAAACATTCCTGATGGGAACACAAAATGGCACAGCCATGTGAGAAAGCAGCCTGGCAGTTCCTCAAAAGGTTAATCATAGAGTTACCATATGACTAGCAACTCCATTCGTACATATACCCAAGAGAAATAAAAACATATGTCCCTGCAAAAACATGGATACAAATATTCACAGCAGCATTAGTCAATACAGGCAAAAAGTGGAAAGAGCACAAGTGACCACCAACTGATGAACAGATACACAAAGTGTGGTAATCCATACAGTAGAAATATTATTTGACCGTAACAAACAATGAAGTGTTGATACGTGTTATAATATGGATAAACCCTGAAAACATTAAGCTCAGTGAAGGCAGTCACAAAAGACCACACACCGGATGCTTCCATTTAAATGGAATGTCCAGAATACGTAAATCTATAGAAAGAGAAAGTAGAATAGCGTTTGCCTATTCTCTGTGGAGTAAGGAGGTTTTGGGGCAAATAGAGGGTGACTGCCATGGGTTTAGGATTTTCCCTTTGGGTGATGAAAAGGTTCTGCAGGTGACAGGGGGGATGGTTCTACAATCCTGTGGACACACTAAAAAAACACTGAATTGTACACTTTAAATGAGTGAATAGTATTGTATGGGAATTCTATCTTAGTAATGTGGTCAAAAAATTGCAGAGGTGACTCGGTGTGGTGTGTTCAGGCTTTGGGCCAAAGATGAGCTCACTGTTTTTTAAATGCTAACAACTCAGTTATTAAGACGAGTCACACACATGACAAACATCAGAGAGGCGAGGTGAAACTCTAATCTAAAATCATCGACTATGCAAATGTGAAATTTCAAAATATGCAAATGCACCGCACCATGATAAAAAGGAAGGACACATGGGGCTAATTTCGTCCTGTTGATCCTGCTAAAATAACTCCTTTATTGTCCTGTTCCTGCCGTGGCGAGCTCTTGATGTTCTTGATGAAGATGTAATGTTCTTTTTTTCTTGAACGAAGTGTGATGGATTATTTTTCTATAAGGTGTCTGCACAGAGAGATAAGGGCCACATATTCAAATGTAACCACTTTGAGCATTTTTCATTCCCTCCTCCCCGTGAGAGATACTGTCTCAGTCATCACTCTAGAAGGAAAGTGTGTACTGTGAGGAGGGACAGTGGAGGAAGGGGGTGGGGGTGCCCTCTGATTTTTGTTTCCTAATTGTGTGAATGAGACCAGATGGGGAGTTATTTACATAGATCAGGTCTTCTTTGAGATGGGAGAAAATACACAACAAAAGAAATAGCACTTCTTGTTTGTGAAAGCCTAATACAAAGGGGTGAAATCTTGAAATGTTAAAGGTGAAGAAAATCTCAGAAAGAGTCCTGTCCAGTGGTTCATAAAGAGACATGCACACACATGTGTGCTCTTTCTCACTCACACACACACACACACACACACACACACTGAGAGAGAGAGAGAGATCCCATGCCCCCTCCCAATGCTTTCTTATCCCACATGCTGTGAACAATCTTCCCCAAACCTATCCACGAATCGTTTAATCCAGCTTCACAGGAATCTAACACTTACATGAGACAATACATGTAAAGCATAGCAAAGTGGCTTGGCTGACCAGAAGCACTCCACAATGCGATGCTGGTGACAAACATAACAAGGACGAGTCCAGCTTACTTTCTGTAGCATCATTCATAAAAGCTCTGAGCATCTGCCTTTGAGCTTGGAAACTGTGCACTCAAACACTCTGCAAAGTTCCCTAAAAGAGGCTGTGGTCCCCATCTGACTAATCCAGAGGCTGTAAACTCAGCCCTCTTCGGGGCCAGAGCAGCAACATACAAGACTGGAGGGTGCGTGGAGGGGGTGGGAGCAGCACGGAAACCAACAAAATGGGCAGCTCTGCAGATTGTTGCCCTGTGGGGCAGGGCTACGACTCTCGATTTCTTCAGCTTTCAATCTGGATATTTTTCTATCACTTCATTCTTTTATATGTGATTTTACTTTTTTTCTCAAAGCCCACATGGATCAAGTAAAGCTGTCTCTGGCCAGGACGGACCTGGGGACCACAGCTTTAGAACTGGGACAGAGAGGCTTCTTTCTACCTCCCTGTCCCCACTGAAGCAATTCCCATGAGGGTGAATGTTCATCCATGGACCCCCCACTCCCCATCTCCCACCCTGACACCGTTATCTGCACTCAGGTGTGGAGATGCTTGTGTACACACACACACACACACACACACACACACACACACACACAACTTGAGGAGAACACCCACAGACTCCACCCCATATTCATTTTTGCCAAGTGAAGAAGTAAAATCACATCCACTGATCACATCCACCTCTGATTTCTGAATGGGGACCTCACTGTCCCCAGATGATGACCACAGAGACTGCAATGACAGACATCTGGCACAGCAAGGGAGGAGCCCCCAAGCCTTTGGGGGAAGTCCTCCTGGAGAAAGGCTGCCTGGCTCCACAAGACTCCTCTACCAGAAGCTGCCATCGAGCTGTCCAAAGAGCAGTGTGCAGGCCTTGCCCCCCTCGGGCTTCTTCCACTGCCTCCCTGCAACCGGTATCTGTCAGCTCACGTCTCAGCAACAGTGCTGAAGGCCAGTACGGTTGCCTGGGCTGAAGTTCTTCCAGAGATACCTGCGGGAGGGAAGGAGACACCCCTCACTGGCTGGTGTGTAAAAGCAGCTCCCCAACACGACAGAGATGATGGTCTGCTTTCTGAAGACCACCACAGCCTTCTAGGGGCCGCAAAACGTTCCTCTCGATGAAGCCCATCAAACAACCCGAGGAGATGCTCCAGAATCATGGCGTGCACCGTGAGAAAGGTGAAGTATATTCCCCAGGATCTGATTCTCCTCCCCCACGGACACACAAAATCAATTAAAAAGCACGCCAGGAAAAAAATATCCCATTTGCCCCCGATCGTACAAAAGCATTATCTGTCGTGTGTTCAAGCAGCCAGTACAGCCCGGGACGCGCAGTCAATGATATCCCAGCTGATTTTCAACAAAGACTCTGATTACTCAAAAGGGCCATCACCCCTTTGCTGAATGCAATGTAAATGAAATGCCAGTAAATGCCCAACTACCTTTTCATTTTCCCCTCATAACCTAATTTACAAAATGTAAATAATCTCGCTGTGTTTGTGGGGCCAGCTGCTCCTTACCTCCATACAGAAAACTGAGCAAAGACCAAAAACACGCAACGGATGCCACCGACACATCCCCAGTTAAACATACTAACTATGCATTCAAAATATTGCTGAAAACCCTTAATTTGTTGCCAGTAATTTATACAATTTATAGCCATGGTCTTTTTATCATTATTGTTATTATTATTATTATTAGGGCTTTATTCTGTCATTTTGATCTATTGATGGTGACACTTCAGTGATTCATCATAATTTCCTTCCACCCACAAACCTTTTAAGATTTCTTTTGCCTCGCCTGAGTATAAATTAAGTGGTATTATTTTCTACCTGGTCTGGTATGGAAACGACACCAGTCTTTGGAAAAATCAGCACAGGACGCAGCCCATTGGTGTAATACTGCTGTGCTGAGTGGCCCCCACCACCCACTGTGGCTCAGACAGTGTCCTGCATATCTCCCACCTGCAAAGGACCCCTCGTTTGTTTAGTTATGGTGGACTAGGCTGTCAGAGAAGGTGGCGAGACGAGCTCAAAGCTTCCGAGTGGGAGCCCTGATGGGGCGTAATTGCTCTTGGGCTAAAGGCAGGGATCAGCACTATAATTTCACACAGGTCTCCATGGCCACAAGCCTCTCTTCTCTGGGCCATTTGGTCCACTTGGTCTTGACCAAAGTGACAGGAAATCTTTCAAAACTGGGTTTTATAGATGGAGAATAAAAATAGGCAGGGAAAATGGGAAAGACGATTTTAAATGGTATTTCACTTCAGATGGGAAAGAAATTTTTCTTTTTCTTTTTCTTTTTCTTTATCATCACACAACAGAAAGCAAACCCAAACTTCTGAGACAGAGAAGAAATGGATCCTTTGGTGGGGAACAGGGAGCAGGACAGGCACAAGCGCACAGAAAACACCCAGGAAACCTTACCCAGCACCACGTCCTGGCAACCAGATGGTCTTCCCGGAGATGGGAGCTCACCCCCATGACAGTGCTATTACCAGGGTGGCAAGTCCATTCCCTCGGGGATACTCGCCAAGTGCCCAACCTGGGTATCAGGGCTGTAAGGGGAAGCACGACCACCGTGGTCCCTGCCCTCATGACACTGGAGACAGCCATTGTCAAGTCAACACTGAGCTAAACGAAAGTTAAGTGCAACGCGCAAAAGTTAGTAAAGGAAGCAAGCAGGATGCTGTTATAGACCATGGTGGCAGGGTGGTGCAGGGCTCTAGACAGGTGCCCTCGACCAGCCAGGCTGTAACTGGGACAACACCAGGCCCAAAGGTGGGGAGCTTGGCAAATACTCTCAGCACCACCCCAAAATTCTCCTTCATGGCATCGTGCTCAAATTTATGAAGAACCCCTTGAACCTGCTCATATATCGGTGTGTTCCATTTCTAGGGGGAAGTGAGCTGCCTGTGTTTACCTCTTGCCACATGAAGAAATCCATCTGCCAAACCTGGAGGCACACACCCTAGCTCTAGCATCCAGCCGGTACCTTGCGACCACAAGAGCTCTCAGCCAGGCTCCGAGAACACCAGGGAAATTCATGGTTATTCTGCTAAGTCTTAGCCTCAGAACACAGACTTCCTCCTTCCTCCCCATCCCCACTCAAGTTTTCCTTCATTGGTTCCAACCAAATAGGGAAGAGGGGGCGCCTGGGTGGCTCAGTTGGTTAAAGCCTCTGCCTTCGGCTCAGGTCATGATCCCAGGGTCCTGGGATCGAGGTCCGCATCGGGCTCTCTGCTCGGCAGGGATCCTGCTTCCTCCTCTCTCCTCTCTCTCTGCCTGCCTCTCTGCCTACTTGTGATCTCTCTGTGTCAAACAAATAAATAAAATCTTAAAAAAAAAACAAATAGGGAAGAGGGAAGGAAGGAAGGAGGGAAGGAAGGAAGGGAGGAAGAAAGGAAGGGAGGGAGGGAGGGAGGGAGGAAAGAAGTGAGCGAGTTTGTTCGTTCTTTGATTCCCTCTATAGAAATTATTAACTTTTAATTCCACTCTGAGCAGCTGGCCTGATTTCTGCCCATTTAAAGTGCCCCATTCACCTCGTTCTGGGAGAAGGACCATGTAAGGAGGAACAGGGCTGAGGCTGAGGCGTAGAGTCTAAGAAGGCAGCAGTCTGACTTGGGATGTCATGCAAAGGACTCATTTACTTGGAATAGATGATGAAGGGTTCTGGAAGGATCATGAGCCCTGTGGTTTCTCTGCAGTTAAGATCTAATACTTTTCTCTCCCCATCATCATTCCAGAGTTTTCTGGCCAAAAGGAAGAAGTGTAACCTATTATCACTCTGACTTTAAGTTATCCTGACTCCAAGATGAAGACCTGTGAGTCAATCAACAAATGCCCAATGGGCACTTAACTATAGACTCAGACACTGGGATAGGTACTGGGGCTAGAGTGGGACCAGCTAGGACAAAGAAAAGAAACACTATAGTATGGACAATGGGAAAGGGCATTAACAGGCAATTTGTAAGAAAAAAAGGAAGAAGAAATGATCGATGAGCATATAGAAAGATGGCACCATAAGGTGAAGAGACCCAAAGTGACCCTGGTCCTTAGTCTAGGTGTCCAACAATGCGCTGGCTGGAAATGGAGTCCCGTCTCGGTGAGAAGAGCGATACCACACTCAACTTCTCTTGGGACCAGTGACTTTCTCCTATAAGTAGGAGGGTCCAAAACACCCAGACACCATACTCTTCAGGCGCTGAGCCACTGTTATTCCCAGAAAACTCTTCCAAATCAGCACCCGAAATCCAGGCAGCTTGGTGCCTGTCAGTGTCCCACATCCCTTCCCCCACAACTAGGTTATTCTTACAATACCGTCCAGAAAGGAAGAGGGAAGTGGTAGGGAGGACCCTCCACGTGTGTCCAAGTGAGTTCCTGAGCCCACATCTCTCTTTGAGGTGTGCTGGGGGCCTAGCACCTAAACCTTCTCTGTGCTATGACAATAATACTCTAAGACATGGTATAATTTGCCATAAACCTTGGTACAGTGTAGGTGGGGAGCCAGAAAAGATCCACCATGCTAAACAGTAAGCAATTAAAGAAAACAAAGTAAAATGAGATACTACTTTGTGCCTGAAAGACTGACAAAAATCAAAAGTAACGGCCAAATATCAGAGAGGACAGTGGAGAAAGACAGTCTCTCCGGCCTCACAGGCGGATGCTGCCTGGAGGACAAGCTGGCAAGGATACCAAAAGCCTTCCTTTTATTCCTAGGAACACAACCTAACACATGCATCAAATAAAAGGCCAAATTTCTCTGCAAGAGTTTTCCACATCATTGCTTTTCATAGTGAAACACTGTAAATAATACCAATGTTCACCAAAAAGAGAATTTCTTTTTAAGATTTTATTTATTTATTTGACAGAGAGAGATTACAAATAGGCAGAGAGAGAGAGATGAGGAAGCAGGCTCCCTGCCAAGGAGGGAGCCCAATGCAGGGCTCGATCCCAGGACCCTGAAATCATGACTTGAGCCAAAGGTAGAGGCTTTAACGCCCCTAGAATTTCTTGGTTGGAATAACCAGAATGCAGACTATTCTATAGTCATGAAAAATAACAGAACTATATATATTCATTGATGT
>LNAC01000597.1:669549-826388 GCA_002007465.1 Ailurus styani
AACAAACGGACTTCTCTTTCAGGGAATACGTCTTAAAACTCTGAGTGAGATGAGGAATGAACGAAGACAGGAAAGTCTTCTGGATGTGCCCAGTCACCTTGACTGGCTGAGCACTAAAGGCCCTCCTAGCAGTGCCAGGCATATCGGTTCCCAAGACTTCTACAGCTCGCTCTGGACCGAGTATCTAAAGGGTCCTCGTGATCTAAGAGTCCTTGTACACAGGAAGAACCAGTTCTGTCTTACGAACCTTCCCTTACTTTAGAAATTTACCAACGAAAGGGCTGATTTCATTTCCCACTTGATGGGCATCCTTTTGAAAATGTTCCTCACTGACAATTTTCACGACGCCTGCAGATACAGATGAGGTTTTAAACCAGAAGGATTCATAGACTCTCCGTCGCTCTCAATCCCTTGTATCACATATATGTTTGGTACAGACCACGCTTTCCTTGCTTGCCCCCTGCTCTTCATGCTCCACTGTGTATATTTACATAAAGACATAGATGTGTTTTATAGTCATACATATGTAGACACACACCAGTCAAAAAAACAGCCAGAGAAAGTTCCTTTAATAGTACCCTCTAGCTTTTTGGAAGATTGGCGTAAATCTCTTCTGCAGGAGGAAGAAATCCATTTTTCTGAGAAGGTAAATGTTTATTAAATGCAAATACTGATATTCGTTACCTAGGAAAAACGTCTTGCGGCATGTGGAATTTCTCGATAAAAAGCTTTCAAGTCCCAGGTTTGTCCAGATAAACCCCTATCGGTGAACCGATGCGTGAATGCACCGAAATTGAATTACTGTACAACAGCAATTACTTCCCACAGTACAGCTATAATGGGAATCGGTTCGGCTGCGAACAGCAGGTAGCTTTAGGAGAGGAGAGAAACTTAATATATAATCTAGTCTCTCTCAGCTTTTCCCAAGAAGCAAGGATGTTTATTTTTAAGCAAAACACTCCTTTTTCAAGTGCCTGATTTATCGTTTTATCGATGTAAATCGGAAACTAAGTAAAGCCAGATTATTTACAGGACTGAGCATCAGACCTCGATCAAAATGCACTCCATACCTTTATCCAAGGTTGGAAAACAACAGCCTCTTCGCTTAGAAAGTGAGGGCCAACTTGTGCTTTGTGTCTTTTCATAGTTCTCAAGAAAATTTGTTCTTTTTGACATTTCTAATTAATTGTTTTGGGGAGAAGATGAATTTGAATGGCACATGAAATACTTAATGTTTTGCCTGATCGGCTACCCAAAGAGATAGCAGCCTATAATCCTCTGTGTGTGAGAGGTAAGTTTAAGTATGCGGAGGCCTGGACTCTGTCCAGCGCAGCAGCGAATGCCCCGTGGATGGGCTCCTGGCCCTGAAAGTGGGAACAACTTTGAAGCGGGAAGGAGGCTACAATTCTGGCCAAGGTTGGTGTGACAAAGGCAGTGCCTGCCTGGAACCTGTTCCACAAGATCAAAGGCAATAACCATTCTGGAGAACTCACCCTTAGAAAGCCACTCTAGAGGATACTAGGATACAGTTCTAAATTCTCCAAAGTCCTTCTGTTTGTTATTTCCTGGCTTATCTACTTTTTTCCAGTTGTGCTGCTCATCTCGATTATACTGACGATTCCGAAATCACAGAATCATGACATCCCCCGGCTGTGTTGGAATCTGTCCTAAAAGTATATTCCTAGAATCGGAGATGCCCACAGTTACACGGAATGGCTTCCTATAGATTCTTCTCCAACTGCAGGCTTGTCTGTGCCCGTTCAGAGTTCCCTGGGGCCTCAGCTAATCCCTCCAGCTGTGTAATGGTGTGTGCGACTCCCCATGGAGGACTGAATTTTAAAGACAAAGGAGGGCGCCTGGGTGGCTCAGTGGGTTAAAGCCGCTGCCTTCGGCTCAGGTCATGATCCCAGGGTCACGTCGGGCTCTCTGCTCAGCAGGGAGCCTGCTTCCTTCTCTCTCCTCTCTCTCTGCCTGCCTCTCTGCCGACTTGTAATCTCTCTCTCTCTGTGTCAAATGAATAAATAAAATCTTTAAAAAAAAAAAAAAATAAAGACAAAGGAAATGCTGGGGCAGCCTGTCCATATGAGGGCACCCTGGAAGGCACATCTTTTGGCTTCTCACTCCCCTCAAATCATCAGCAACTCAGGAGGAAGGGGAGCTGGATCAAATATGCCTCTCATCAATATTTCAGATGAGTCCTGACTAGCAAGCCAGTTTCCAGGTGTCACTTAGGAATGAATGACCCTCCCCACCCCCGGGGAGGGGGGCGGTCACTGCTGGTGGAGGACTGACGGGTATCACTTCCTCCATGTCCAGCATGTGGACTGTCTTCCTTGATGTTAATGAATTAAAAAGCAAATTGATTCCATTTCTTGTCCATTTGTGGGGACTTCAAACTCGATAAACTGCTCAGCAACATCAATGGAGGGCTTGATAAGCATGAATATTTTCCAACAAAGAAGATGGGAGAGAATGCTTTGGGCACAATTATCCTGCACACAAGCAAATGACAGCATCGCTGTGTCGCCCCCCAATCTGGCTTTTAAGTTCAAATAACCTGCACATCGACCCTCTGAGTGGATGTGAAAAAATTATTTAAACCACCAACGGCGTTAAAAAGTGCTAGAAAATATTAGTTAAGACATGTTACCGTAATGATGGGACCATTATGCTAATGGCAATTATGGAAGCTAAGGTTATTTGTAATTTGCTAGGCTAAAAAGAAAAAAAGAAAAAGTTACATATAGTCCATTACCAACCAGATGACAGAGGTTATGTAATGGGCAGGCCACTTTGGGTTTCACATTTACTCCAGACATCTGACAGGGAGAAAATAGGACTTTCTGTGATAGGATAATTGCATAGTGAAGAGTAATTCAAACAGGGGACGAGTATGATAAAATCACTCTGATTCAACTAATCACTGGGAAAAGTGATGGGGGAAAATGATGAAATCAAGCCAGAAGAGACAGAGAAAAAAGATCAACATTGTTTCACAGCCAAGAGATGACAGGCGTGTGAAGGGCTGGATCACTAGTCCTGCTCCCTTTCCCGGCAGTGATGGGCTGACTGCACCTACCTTCACAGACCAGAGGAGTTCGAGTTGCTTTCTAAATCCCAACTGCCGTTCTCATAAATATTTTATAGACATCCACGGACATTTTACCCGTCCATGTTGTTTGTCAGCCAGTTCTTTCTCGTGTATGTTCCTGAGTCCTCCCTCCCATGCACTCACCATCGGTAAGCCCTTGGCACTGGATCAGGGACAGGCAGGAAGGCACCAGAACCTCCAACCTGACTCGGGCTGCTGGGACAGAGGCTGGGACACAAGACTTCTGGGGCATTGGTACGATGGCGCAAATTCTAAGCTCCGTTCTTTTCTTGGGCCATCTGAGAAAGGGGTCCCTGCTGGGTGGGTGGCACGGGATGGGACAGGAAAGGCACCCGTTGCACGGTGGTCCACTCTAGTGCCACGCAGCAAATAAGGACTCCACTGAAAACGCACAGCCAAATGTTCTTTGAGGTGTTTGCTCTTCAGAAGCTCACCAATCCCAGGGGCAAAGAGCAACCTTTCCTAGTTGAGGTCTCCTTATCATATGAAAAATAGTCATACCCACTGCTCCTGGCCTCCTCATAAAGCACCATCCAGGGGGTTTCTCCATGGCCACCTCCTCTCATTCCCAGGGCCACAAGGCTCATGACTGTTGCTGGCAGTGCTGCCTGGCCCACCACGGGACCAGGTCCATCTCAACAGCAAAACTGCCTCCAAACCAACCCCCAACTTGACATACAATCCCTCTTTCCCGTTTAAAGACTGGGAGCAGGGAGTGCCACATATCACTGGAGCAGTTAACCCAGATTTTATGACATCAACTGTGTTTCCAATGGGTCTCGTACATCTACTTTAAAATACACAGTTCAGAGAATCCTGGATGCCTTTAGTCTAGGTACATTTCAATCCGAATAAAGCACCTTTTTTTTTTTCTTCTCAAGGAATGGCACCAACCATATCATCATTTTTTTTAACATCAAGAATTTAAAACAAAAGGTTCCAAAATTAAGTTCCCTCCCGTCATCATCCTTGAAGCTTTTTAAAGCTTCAAGACTCTATCATTATGAAATACTTACAAACTGAAAGGTCCCTTCATCAGCGACATAAGAGCAAACATTTACTGAAAGCTTACCGGACGCCAGAGCCTATGCAAAACACTTTGCACAGATGCACCCAGAGGCACTGCAATCCTACCTGTGGGGTGCCAAAGGAACTGCCCGAGCCTGCTTATGTGACCTGGGCCAGTGACTGCCCCCTGCCAAGCCTGCATGCTCATCCCTAACCCCGTGATACAGGAACAGCCTCTCCCTCCCAGGGTGGATGCCAGGGTGAAAAGAGAGGGCATATATAAAGCGCTTAGCATGGGGCCTGGTGCACAGATTAGTAAGTCTCCTACTCCTCCTAGCATCTCCACGGGGTAAGTGAGGAAATGAGGTCCATTAGTTCCTTAGTTCTTCTCGACAAACTTTCAGCTGCCACATGGGCCCCCTGCCTCTGAGCTCCAAGTCCAGATTCTGGAGCTGGCTGGGTCTCTGTGTCATCCTGCCATGTGGCACAAGTCCCATCCCCACCTCCCACCCCCTCCCCCCCCCCCATCCTCTGAGTGCCAGGTTCCAGAGCATCCTTGCCTGTCAATAGCAGAGGAAGAACCTAAGGAGATTTGTGTCCTTTTCTGCTCTAAAGTTCTATGATTCACAAGGAAATCCAAGTTGAAACAAAAATAGCATTTACTTCCCTCAAATCGACAACACTGTTACTAGTATTAAAAACAAAATAAAACATTTTAATTTTTTGCAAGGTTTCAGGCAAACGAGCCCTCACATGCCACTGCTGCTGGAGGAAATGGGAACTGGAACAAGCTGATCAGGAGAGAAATGGCCTCACATGCAGAAAGAGCTCTGAAGATGAGGTTAGCAAGTCTCTGAACTGGCTTCTGCATTTAGGAATTACCCTGCAGGATGAGGACGCTGAGGGCATGCCAGTGATGAAGACTGTGGACTTGGGTCCCTATGCCTGGAGCCCATCCCTCACTTCCCATGTGACCCTGGAAAAGCGACTTAACGTCTGCCTCTGTCACCTCTTTTGTAAAAGTGGGATAGTATAATACCTCCCTCTGGGGGCTGTTCTAAGGACAAGCTGGTGCACGTAAAATCCTTAGAGGAACACCAAACATGTAGTGGTGCTGAGTCATTCGATCTATTATTAATACACAAGAAGATTCACTGCGGCATTATTTATATCAAGACTTGCAAACAACTTAATATCCAGACTTGGAGGAACAGACAAATCATTCATGACACACCCATAGACAGAACGTGATGCAGCCATTTAAGAAAATCATGCACTAGAGTGATGCCAAGAGCAGCTCACACTGTAATGGTGTAGAGAAGTGGAAAGAAGCGGGGCACAAAAGCATACAGGCAATACACCTGCAAATATGAAGAAGAAAAACACCCAAGTACATGCAAAGAAATGCAAATTTTAAAAAAACGGGCGGGAGGAAAACACAAGAATACAAGCCTCACTTTCAGGTGATATTTTTCTCTGATATTTTTCAGTATATTCCTAAAGTTCCAACAAAGGGATGTTCATTTTATAAATAGAAGATAGTAATTGTGGTGGGCTTGGGGGGGGAGAGGCTGTTGCATTTTAATTTCAGGTTCTGAGTGTTAGATGTGAATGGCTACCATGGCTGTAAAGAATATCACTTCCTTTGGGGCCCCTGAGTGGCATCACCCGTTAAGCACCTGACTCTTGGTTTCGATTCAGGTTGTGATCTCAAGCCCTGATCTTGGGATCACGGGTTCAAGCCCCGCATGGGGCTCTGTGCTCAATGGGGAGTCTGCTTGAGATTCTCTCTCTCTCTGTCTCTCTCTCTTTAAAAAATAAAGCAAACTATTCCTTAAAAAAAAAAAAACAGCACTTGATTTAAGGTAGAGACATAGGGTCGCACAGGAGTCACCATGAAGCTCCCAGGGCTGGCTGTCAGAGCAGTATTTCTGTAGCAAATAAAAGTTCGTTGTTTTTTTTCTAAGACACTTCAGCGTTCCCACCAAAAGGTCTCGACTTCTTTGATTAAGAATCACAGTGGCAGTATGAAGCTGCCATTCGTTGAGCACTGCGTATGGGCCAGGGTCTGTACCAAGTAGTTCAAAATCATAACTTTATTTGATTGTCACATAGCCTATGTGTTTTCCCCATTTACACATGAGGAAACTGAGGCACACGGAGCTGTTTTACTGAAGGTCAAAGCTCAGAAAGTGACCAAGGCAGGCACTGAACCCAGGCCAAATTCACTCTTCACTACTAAATTACAACCCTCCTCCCCTGAGTCAAAATAGCACAGAAATATTTTGGAGACAAGCAGGCCCAAAGCAGAAACAACATGTGGAAATTTTGCTGGGCCAATTAATTGTGAGAGAGGCTAACGCAGGAAGTGGCCGTTTATGGCAAAGTGATAATTATGGGAACTGAAAGGTAAGCAAACCAAAGGTTAGAAATAAAGAACTCTTCAGATTGCAATTCTTTCCCATACCCCTGTGCCAATGGGGCACAACAGGGGGATGTTACAACATTCATGTGTTCTAAAGCAAAACCATAAGATGCACTGTTTAGCGGGCAAGAAGGAACAGAGTTGGAAGCCATCTTGTAAATCCAAAATTATACATTTGGATTCATCCTGCTGACAATATGAAATTTCAGGGAGCTCTTGCTGGTCAAGACATTCATTATAATTAGAGTAATATCCCAACAGAGGTAAGGAGAACCTCCAACTTCATCTGGACTCATTCATTCCATTGAATTTTCATCTCCACATTTTGGCAAGCATGGCTTACATTTTTTATAGTTGCTTAGTTGAACCACAATGTACCTTTGAATGACTTTTGGCAATGAGTGAACATCTGACACAGTCATAAGCCATCCTCTGAAGCTGTACACTTGATGGCACTTCCATGGAAGGTGTAATATTATAAGATGAAAACTGGTACATGCACCCTAACCAGAAAGGGCAAATGTGCCCTTACTAACTGCTCTTGCTGGTTAACAAAAGAAAATAAAGGGTTACCAGAACAGCTGAGTCAACTCTGATTTTTGAGAGCTAGAGTCATCAATGCCAATCGTCTGAAGGTGCCTCTGTGTCTTTGGGCAACACAGAGCAGAATCCAGAGGCACTTACCCGCACGGCTTCAGACTTTTTGTGAAACATCTCTTCCATGTTCTTTGCCAGTTTTTTCACCAGTTGGAGTCCATCAATTTCTTCTATGGCAACGTCTTTCTCATACTCTTTGTATTTCTGTAAGGAGGGAGGGCAAAGGAAAGACATAAAACACCATAGCCATGATTTTGGAACACATCTACTTACTGCCTCTGTTGGATTTGGAGATCTTGGGCTGTATTTCAAAATTATTAAACCAGCTAAGGAGAAATGTGAAAAATGGCTCTGGCTCTCTTAGAAACTTAACTAGCACCCAGGAAAGGGGGAAAAAAAAAACACCTAAAGCAATCAAACTCTTTATCATCCATCCTCTTTCGTTCTCAAAATCAACACTCCGCACTTCCCACTTGACCCCACTCAGCCTTTCTTCTGGAGGACTGCCCCAGATTCATTAGCTATCCCACAGCCAACGCCACTAGAAACTTGACTATTCCAAATGTGTCATAAAATAAAAATGAAAAATTTTAACTCTTGTGTATGTGGGTTTTTTTTTCCTTGAACATCACTAACTTAATTTTTTCATGGCCAAAGACTGGGGACTTAGGGGAAAACAGTTTCAAGGCTATGACTGTAATGTATAATTACAGCAGGAGTAAGCAATCTATAATCCTTGGGACAAATCCAACCCATCGCCTATTTTTATAAATAAAGTTTTATTGGGACAAAACCACACCCATTTGTTTATATATTTAATAAGCTTAGTAGTCACAACAGAGATCAGATGACCCACAAAGACTAAAATATTTATTCTCTTTTATAGAGAAAGTTTGCCAACTCCTACACTGGAATGGAAATTGAAGGAAGTCATATGGCAGAGCATCTCATAAACATTTTATAATGAGAGAGTCTTTGCTATGGATTTTAGAATTTTACTTCAATCCACTAAATGCTCTTTGAGGACCTTCTATGTACCCTCAATGAGCTCACAGAAAAGAGAATGTACAGTAAGTACAAAAACCATAAAAACAAATACCTTATATATTCCATAATGGCTTCATCTTTCATAAGAGACGGATTTGACCCATAACGTACTCAAGTTCTCAAAGCCAATTTTTCATTTAAAACCTATCACACCCTAGTGACTTACCTGTTTCACCAGCAGTTCTCAAAGTGACCCAAGATCCCTGAGGGTTCCCTGAGACCCTTTCAGGGGCCCACCAAGTCCTCCTTTTCCCCAACAGTATATCTATGTGAAGCCAGATTTTCTTCATAGATTTCAAGAAATGACAACAGACTGAACACAGAAGCAGATGTGAGGATCTACCTGTTTTCTCTTTAACCAGTAAAAATATTGCCCCCCCCAAAAAAAAGCGTCACTCCACTTTTTTTGTTTGTTTATTTTGGAAAATACAGTTATTTTTCATAAAATACCTATTTATGATAACAACGTATTTTTATGTTTAATTAATTTTTAAATATCTCCGTTTTAATTTCTAATATGGCAAATATCAATAGAGGCAACCCACATAAGCAGAAGCTCTTAGGGGTCCTCAGTATTTTGTGAGAGTGTAAAGGGATCCTGAGGCCCAAAAGTTTAGCTTAACTAAAGATTTAATTTTCTTCCTGTTGAAAAGAAATACTGTTTATTACTAAATACCTCCCAAATGGAGTTTGAAATACTTTCAATGTCAACAAAAATCCCTTATGTTTGTGTAGCTAATAAAAGGCTGGGGAGCTGTAACTATGGGGGGCTTCATATTTACCCTTACTTGTTAGGAGAGCCTGAACCACTTACCAAGCCCTCACCCCCGCCTCCTACTCAGAAAAAACAAGGGGCCCTACATCTTCTCTTGGCTCGAAAGACCTTGAGAGTCATTTTTGAAGTGGAAAATGTAATGGCTTTTTAATGGAAAGATCGTTTTTATAATAAAAATTTGTATTTTCCCCCCATTTCTCCTTCTTTACTTGAAAAAAAGGTAAACTGAGAGGAGGCTGATTTTCCTTGCCCAAAGGAAGTGTGTGTGTGTGTGTGTGTGTGTGTGTGTGTGTGTGTGTGTACGCCCGCATAAGCACCACACAAAGCACTTCCCTTCCAAGCTCAGATTTCCAAGTCCGCTGAGGCAATAACCCTGGGTGTCTTCAAAAGAGAAGAGGAGAGTTCGAGGACAGAGGGAATGACCTTATGGGAATGAACATAAGAGAGAATCCTTCTGACCCCTGAGACTAAAATGAAATCCCTGGAGTCTGAGGGCATTCTGCCGAGAGTTCTCAGAGTCCAGCACTAGATACTGACAGAGCCAAAGAGAGAAGGGCAGGAAGGGCCCCCCAGACTGGGCATCAGGGCCTCCGACTGAAACATCAGGCCTAAGGGCTTGGTATTTCTGAGAATTAAGGTGAACCTAAGGAAATATACAAAATATTATTCCAGAGTGCTGGAATCTGGACCAAGACAGACATCTGCTACATTATTCATAGGATGCTCTGAGCTGCTCCACATTGTCCTATAATGGACTATGGGTTGTAAATGGCACTCTTCTCCCTGCTCCCTGAGAACATCCACAAAAATCTTCTGTGTTTGTCTTGAGAGTCTCTCTCTTGCATCTCACCTGGAAAACAAGTCCTCCTTCCAGCTTTCCCTTCCAACTCAACAAGGCTGTACTGGTTCTCTCAGATGACAAGGCTGAGCTCTGGGACACTCTGTGCTCCTCTCTCCCGGCCCCGGCCCGTGGCTTGTGTGGCCTGGGGGACAAAGACACACCCTGGGGCTCACCCATCCGCCCACAGCAGTCACAGGACTTCTCTGAATGCAGCTCGTTGGAAAACAATTTCAATGTTACAGTATAAGGAGGGTGCAAGTAGGGAACCAGCTACATTTTTCTGGGTCCTACACTGGTAACCTCTCTACCCAATGAGAGGTTGACTGGATGAGCTTGAGATGTGGGGCTCTAGCCAGACCAACCGTGGCTCAAGCTAACAGCGTCCTCTGGCGTGTGAATAAAACTTCAAGGACAATCACTGGAAATGTTCCCTAAGTTCAAACGCAAGCCAATGTCTTTGGAGCCAAAAATCCTGGGGGTTCTCTGCTGCCTGCCAGATGTGTTCCAAAAGCCAGCAACTGAGGCCAGCCCATACCCAAGGCTGATTCACTACCAAAACTACAAAGTTCAAGAAGTGAGTAAAACAAAACAAAATTACCAGTCTAATATTTACAGAGTCAATATAATAAATCTCTGTCTTAAGTAATTCTGTAACAAAGATCTAGAGGCATAAGACAAAGAAAAATAAAGTGCATTTCATAATTAGCCTTTACCTGAATCTTCTGGCTTTTAGATAGGACCCCATTATTCTGGCCATATCCGTTCTTGCATGTATGATTCTCCCAAGAGACCTCCAGGAAGGAATCCATTTATCTAACTATAACCACCACCACCACCACCCCCATTTTCACTGAGCTCTCCATGCATCCTCTCTTCCTATGAATCTGCTCTGTGAAAAGGAGCCAGTGACTTTACGGACGGCTAGTCTCCCAGGCCTACTTGTGCCGGTGACCTAGCTAACCAATCTCAACACAAAGCTCCTTGCCAAGCTGAAGACTCCAGATCTGGGACAAATGCAACCATTCACTGGTTCTATTCCTCTGCCAACCTAAATCCTCTCCCCTCAGGACAAGTGACAATGGGTCCTCCTTGCCAAAGAGCCAAGCCTATACTACTTTCTCCCCACCCTGGGGAAGTTATCCCATAAGCAAAAATCATCCTACTTTTCAAGATGTGTTAATGCCTGTTGGAAGGGGGTTGAACAGCTTAATGCCTTACTCTTCCCAGGAAATGTTACACTTTGCTGGAATCAAAGGATTTTAAAGAACAGAGAGAGTAACATGGTGATAGCCCTTAGCCAAATGCAAGCTCTTAGTGGCTTGGGATAGTCATATCCATCCAGAACCTTTAAAAGTGTGCCTAGTGTACAAAACCAAGCAATTTGACCTCCAGCAACCGGATAAAGGAAGCTACGATGGTACAACAGAATTCCACAAAGCCATCCCAAATTGTGAAAAAGAATCTAAGAAATGTGCACACATAGTATGTCACAATATGTTACAGTAGTAATCCGTAACTTTTTGTTTTAACTTACTAATCTGCCCTGGACACCCATACACAGGAACACCCCGCCAGAAGGGCAAACGCCAAATGTTCACAGCTGGCTGTATGATCGCCAAGGGTTTTTCTTTCTTTCCTTGCTTACCTGTATTTCCTAATTTTTACAATGAACATACTATTTTGGAAATTAGAAAATATAAAAGTTGTAGTTATGTGTGAATAGCATATGGGCACCTAATAAACAGATTTCTTTAGGGAAATGTGGTCCCAATTAGAATCCGTGTAATTAAGCAGCATGTCTTCATTAGCAGAGCCTAAGGAAGTCAGTAAAATGAGTCCTCCGTGTATCACGGGCTCAGCACGGTGCCGGAAGCTTTTCACATATTAATTTGGCTAATCCTCACAGCCACCCCGAGAAGTAGGTATTATCCCCAAATTGCAGATGGGGAACTGAGGCACAGAGAGGTTTTAGACAGTAGTTGGAAGCCAAATGATTAGAGTGATTTTTAAACCCATTAAGGTCTGACTTCTAACCATTAGGTCTTTTGAACTCAGGGGCTGGGGGTAAGGGACTGACAGTCCAAATATTTTCAAAATTGTTTTGGAGGGCCCACTTCACGGCCTTAATGACCCCTGTCTCGTTGCTCTTGTCGCCAGTGGTGGCTTGGACTCGCCAAGAGAGTCAAATACCAAAAGCCGGAGACGTTACCTGTTCAAGGAGGGCTGCACCAGCTCACACAGTCGGAGCACACGGGACGTCACAGCAGGGGACTCCGAAGGCCACTGAGGGGCAGAGCTTGGAGCCTGGCCTCAGAGGAGCAGACATAGCTCCTGAGAATAAAAATATCCAGAGAGAGAAGACCAAACCCACTCTGAAAGGAGACCTGGAGCCTTAATTATAAATTACTCCCTGGCTGTGTTTGGGCTACAAAACATCTTTTGTTCTCCAAGGTACCAAGAAAGACCTGGAGGCAAATCACCCCACACTCTTTTTCCTCCAGGATTTGCCTCCCCCCACAGCTGTGTAGGCAGTGGCGCTTTATTTCCTATGGCTTCAACGACTGCACTAGCAATTACCTCTGCTTCATAAAAAAGCAGCAGCCCTTCAACCAGGAAAAGGAGTTAGGAAAGAATCAGCAGGTCCCTGTAAACACACAAAGGAAGGCAGAAGAAAGGACAAACATAGAAGAGATACTGTGTGGCCTCATTAAAGATTCGGGCCAGTCAGGATTTGAATCCTGTCCCCGGCATGTGTCACTTCTATTCTCTGTCATTGCTCCACCAGGCAGGGTACTAGGCAAAAGCAAAGCTGAAGAAAGCCGGTGGTCTCTTGGTCAGGCGTGTTCTGATGAGTGAACAGGCTTAGAAGATACAGTGTCATGGTAAGTGCCCTGATGGGGTGGTCAAGGTCGTGACTCCCTGCTTGCCGGACCCTTAATATTAGGACGACAAGGCTGGGAAGATGGGAGACAAAACAGGCAGGGAGCATGCCAGGCAGAGGGAACAGAAGGGACAGAGGTTCAGGGACAAGAGGTTATCTGGGGCTCAAGGAACTACCCCCTGTTCCACTTCCCTGGTGCATGGATGGCCAAGGTAGGGACTCTGCTGAGAGATGAGGCCAAAGAAGTAAGCAGGGCCAGACCATCAAGGGAGTGGGCTAGGATTAAGATTCTGGACCTTAGAAAGGAAAACTGAATTGGGGTAAATCGGAAGGGAAGATGAACCACGAGAGACTGTGGACTCTGAGAAACAACCTGGGGGTTATGGAGGGGAGGGAGGAGGGAGGATGGGTGAGCCTGCTGGTGGGTATTAAGGAGGGCACATATTGCATGGAGCACTGGGTGTGGTGCATAAACAATGAATCTTGGATCACTGGAAAAAAGAAAAGAAAAAGAATATTACAAAGGAAAAAAAAAAGATTCTGGACCTATCCTGATTTGGGTAGGCAAGTGGGGTGTGGAGGTGGGTGGGTAATGGAGATGGGCAACAGCCAGAGCCATGGAAGGGTTCAAGGGTGGGAGGGACTCAGTAATCCCATGTGTACTGTTAAAAAAACCTCAGTGTGCAGAAAGGGTAGAAGGAAAGAATACAGGATGGAGAAGAGGAGCTGAGGGACCTGAGTGGTCAGGATGTGGGAGATGGCATGGTGGAGAGGACACAAGAGTCACAAGAGTGGATTCCTTGGAAGACCTCAAGAGGGCTGACGGCTGGGCACAGCAGCAGTCTGGGCTGGCTGGCTGGCCGCGTCACTTTAAGGACATTGCTGAACCTCCTGGGCCTCAGTGTCCTGAGTCACAGTGCCAGGGATCATGAGGCCCCTCTTCCAGGGCCTGGGGAGTGGGTGTGAGAGGAGGACATCTGTGAAAGCCCCCATCACAGGGCCTGCATGGAATGCCCACTCCAAATACTCGAGCTCCAGTTTTTCCCTCTTGGCCCTTCTGCTACGGAGGATTCTAGAGAGTGGTGTATTTTCATGCTGACGCCTTCCAGAACTGAAGCTCTTAATGTAAAAGACAAATTCCAGCAGGTTGGCTGATGAAATTGATACTCTTCAGCTGGCCAGCCCCGGCCTCTGGGCCGCCCCTGGGCTCGAGGCGGTGGCCAGAGAGAGATGTGAGCCACACAGCCCAGACCAGGGTGGAGGCAGAGCCCGGCCTTTCCCAAGAACACCTCTCTGCGTTCATAACACAGAAGGAGGGCAAGCCGGGGACTCTTCATCCCCTCTGTCAAAAGAGAACATCTGAAGCTTCCATTCCTTCTGTTAGCAGAATCAGCATTTGGCAAGAAATCGTGTGATGAGCCAAGAACATTTATCATTCGAGAAGGGAGACACAGAAATGCATTATTTCTGTAGCTTCTCTTTTGCCAGATCATTTCACACAAACACCAGGAAGAGAAAAGCACTACTTCACTGTCAGAACACTTAATGTTGTTCATACATTTGGGTCATTTTTTTTTTTTTTCTACGTGATGACTGCATATGTAGAAGTGAGTCACCTGGAACAGACCCCAGCAAGAGGGCTCCGGTCTGGAGACTTCTGACCAATCGCAGTTAATTGGGATGAAAGTGAAACACAGGAGTGAGACTACTAGTGCCTCTGTGGCTACAGCAGGAACAAAGTGCTTCCTGCTGAAGATGGATGCAGGCACTACCCTTCGCCAAAGAGCTGCTGCATCTGAACATGGTCTCTTGGCCAAATTTTCTCAGCGGAACCTGAAATTACATCTCTAGATTCAGCATCATTAAATCACTAGATGAAGACCGACAGAAGGTCCAGGGGAGGAGATGGCAAAGCAAGGACCTGCCCATCCCCAAGTGAGAATCTGGGGAGCTTGCCTCAAAGCCCAAACCTTGAGAGAAAGAGTGAGAAACTGGCCTGCTTCTCCAACCCTCCCCTAAGGCTTTAGCACTTCCCTTGAAACCCCCTGACCCCATCCCCTCCATAAACCCTGTCCCTGGGAAACCCTGGAGACAGGCAAAGCCCAGAACCCTGAAAGGTGGCTCATTCACATAAGAGCTGAAGATACTTCATGTTCCTACTTTAAGGTTCAATTTTCGATCTTATTCTCATTCCTTCAAGCTCTGAAGGAGCCACGGTACAGAAGCTAAATTCATTAAACCAAGCATTTAAATAAGGATCCCACCAACACACACACAAAAGGAACCTAAACTGAACTCACTGCAATTTTCATTCATTCAACAAATATTTAGAAATAGCCTACCCTGTGCCAGGCGGGTGGAGGGGATGGGGGACTGACTATCGACAAGTGAGTGTACTCCCTGGGGGTAGACGGAAGCCAATTTGTGGTCCAGTTTATTAAAAATAGGTAATAAGCAAATTGGAACAGAGATGCCTGTATCATCTCAATCTAAACTTGAGCCCTGATATCCCACCTAGCCATTCTGTGTAGGTCTCCTTCCGAGGTCACCCCTGTGTGCCATGCAGGTCGATCACGTCTGCCATCCATGGGAGGGTATTGTGTGTCTTCTAAGTACATAACAGTCTATAAAGCATGGACATATATTTCTCCTTGAGTAGGGAGGGATGAGGACCAGGAGTTATGGGCAAATCAACAGTCCTATAAACAGTGAAAACTTGGCCAGGAATAGGAAGGACATCACAGTCACCAGGGAGGTAAAAGGTTCCAGGGAAGGATATAAAACAATGAATTTGCCAAGGATCGAAGAAAAGGGGATGACTCTACAGCATGTATAATTCGCTGCCTCCTGGGAGATGAATGTCCTGAGACAGTCATGAGCCACCACGATGTGGCTGATAAACAGAGGCAAGACATCTGTGACCAAGGCCTGATGGACAGTGGGAACAAGGGTAGGATGGAAAGAAGGGGAAGAAGGGAAAGGGAAAGTTTCTTTAGACATGTGTAAACTCATCAGACGTCCCTCCAACAGGGAGAAGGTGATGCAAGTCCTGCTCTGTCTCATTCCTAGCAAAGGTAGCTGACCACGAGGGATGGGTGAGAAAGAATCTGCATGGATTTTGCTGGAATACTATTGATTTGGAACCTGGTAGCAGCATCCTACTTGGCTTAGAATCACTGGCTGGGGTTCAAGGCACAGAAGATCGACAATATGCATCCCACTTGCTAGGCAGTTTGGTGATGTGCTAAGACCAGGCACTTTTCAGCTAGGTACACTAAGTTCAAGTGTCAACACTCACTAGCTATGTGACAAGTTGCTCAGCCTCCATCAGCCTCCTTTCCTTCATCAGTAAACGGGATGACATCAGACCTCACAGTGTGCTTAGACTGATCAAAGGGGGCCAAGCGTGTGAAGTACCTGGCAGAACGCTGGTCACAGAGTAGTGCACTCCAAAAATGGTGATGGTGTTGGCGGAGGTGGTAATAAATTCCAACATTTGTTCTATAACTTCTGAGAATGGTCATTCTCTTGCCTCAATGAGAAGATACTCTGAACCAATGTTTACAGTCTAACCGATGAACTAGCCCTAAATGCAACTCTGGGCAGTGGTATTCTTCAGGTACATTCCGAAGGCACTGAGGGGTCTTCAACAGTAACTCTTTGGGGAATGGCTCCCTGCTGGCAGGAACCGGATGCTAGAAGTCCATTTACACAGTGGAAATGACGGGTTTTAGATATGGTACTAAAGGTGTTGCAATAAAAACTAATCATCTACAATTTTTGGATTCTCTCCTTATAGGCAGTGTCATTTTCTTATTATGACATAAATGTACTTAGTATTCCTCTCAACTCAATTATTGCATACAGAAGTGTCACTTCAAAATACAACACTCCAAAGCAATTATGTTTCCAAGTAAATATATTTCCAAATCCTTTAAGCTGATGTTAGGAACGCTTCTTCTTAACTATAACAACGAACTTAACTGAATGCATGGAACTCTAGGTCACAGAGGAATATTTTTCTATTTGAAAATGGAAAGTGCCATTTTGTATAAATAATTCTGTTTCCCACAGGTAATTCCAATCTATGAGGGTCTCCAAGGTCCAAAAACCACCCACGATTAATGCAGTGCTCTTCCAGATTTAGTTAGGTGGGGAAAATCTTTACAGAATAGCAGCTCTTCCCTGTCAAAGCCATCAGAACAAGAGACAATTTTCAGGAGAAGCAGAGATCCTATGGAGCAAGGATCGAAGGAGGGAAGACGGGGCACCACATCACAACCAGAAGAACAGAGGGTGGCGAGGGAGCAGCTGGGCTCCAACCTCTGCCAGGCAGCGGCACACGGAGACCACCTGCGGCATCTGGATGACCACCTGTAAGCAGTTCTTGCTCTGTGGGCCCCCACTGCAGGCAGTGGAGTTTGCTCAAAATGTTACTGAGAACTTCCAGCTGGGGGATGGAGGTCGTGGTCTGGTCTAAATGACTTCTCCAGGCGCCTTCTGGTTCTCCCCTCGAAGGAGCACTGCCACAGGAATTACCGGGGCTTCTTGGCCCTCGTGGCCCTGGCATCCTTGTTCCCCGCTTGCTGTCTGGAGTGGCCTCCTAAATCACAAGGTTCCGGGGACATGACTCCTCAGAGCAGCTGGCTCGGCGGCGGGTGGTCTCTGACAGATTTCTAGTACTCCCGGATTGTCAGGTCCTGAATTAAAAGATGGATATCTCTCTTCTCCCTGTTTTACTGTCCATACTCCTTTTTTTTTGTTGTTGTTAACCTTGATAAGTCTCATAAGCTTTTACTGTTCAACACAGTCAACTGGACAAATGCTACTGATAAATTTTAGCTCTGTGGAGATAAAACTGAGTGTGAATGTTGCATTCGATTTCTGTTTTATACGAGGGGAGTTCAGTCAGAGCTGAGCTACAAAACCAGCTGTTGATACAACCATCCTTGCCCAAGCGTAGTGGCATTCTGTACTGCTTTAGAACAGGGAAAGTCATCTGCCTACTGAACAAAATCAAATGAACTCAATGCTTCTAAAAAAGAAAAAAAATCCAATTCCTGGGTATTTTCTGCATTACTGCATGGGATCTGAGGCTCCAAAATGCACATTTTATGCTATACATACATCCTCACGACACTAAAAGCCAAAATAATGACTACAGGTCCATGTGTGTTGGAGAGGAACAACTTCATTGTATGTGATTACGAGTGTATTTTATATACACCAGCAAATTTAAATACAGTCAAATTGCAAATAATAAAATATTACTTTACAAGCCCTGGACGACTTGAAATAGATTATTTTCTCCAGCCTACTCTTTTCGAACACATTTTTCTGGTGTTCCAATTTAAAATAATTCATCCATCTTGCTCCCCAAGGATCCAAGGGAATAGCAACAATGACAATAATAATCATTTATTTTTAATAATAACAACCAGCACTTATTGAGCATTTAACTTTGGGTTAGATAGTGTTTCCTCCCATTTTACAGGTTAGGACCTGAGGAACAGAGAGATTAGCCAAGTTACCTAGGTTATACTACCAGTACATGGTTGTATTAGTTATGGGGACAGTAGCCACTATAATAAAAATATCCCCATATCTCAGCGGTTTCACACAACAGACATTTATTTCTCATTCATGTAGCCACCCCATCCTTGTCTGCAGCCTTCCACATGGTGATTCAGGGACCCAGGATCCTCCCACTGTGTGTCTGCTTCCCCTCAGGCCTTGGAGTTTTCTGCATCCAGCCAGCAGGTGGGGAGAGAGGGCAAGGAGAAGACACACCTGCTTCCTCAGCCTGGAAGCCACATGCGGCTGCTCTGCTCATGTTCCACAGGCCTTTGCAAGCCACAGGGCCCAACCCAACATATCAGGCCATGGGAAATGGAACTGAAGGCTGGGGAGCCACATGCAGGCTCTAAGGCAACACCGTGGCAATGGATGCTGAAATCATCCAGGATCTGCAAGCTGTCTGTGCTACTGTCCCAGAGCTGGGATTCGAACCCAAACAGCACGGTCTTGGAGTATACACTCTTAACCACCACACTTCAGTTGAAAAGCTTGATAAACTGTAGATAGAGGAAACCTTCGATTAAAATTTGGCTGGGAAGCATCTGCAAGATGGATAATTTAGAGCTGGCACAATCAAGTCACCATCTACAGAAAGGATAATATGATCCAATCACTTGTATGTGTAATTACGGTCAGGCTCAGATGTTAAAGGCCAAGATATTGCAACACAGAAAGGAACACATTATAAACAATTCTTAGACCTTCTGTCCGATTTCCTTAATCCCCGCTCAAATAAAACTGCTATTTGAGTAACATCAGTGACCTTCTCTAGCATACGATATGAGATGCCCAGGCGCCACAAAAGTTAATTGGCTTAACTAAAGTCTCTTTAATTCTATATCCAAGATGTCCTGGAAATTGAAGGCAATCAATGAATGAGTCTGCAAGATCCGTAACAAGCTTAGAGCTAATACTATTTGCAGCTACTCAAGTGGTTTCTGTACTTACAGAGCCAGAAGCTGGAATGAGGGTTAGGACCCTGCATCTGAATGAAACGTTAACTCCATCCATTCCAAGCTGAACATAGAGGCCCTGGTTTATGGCGCAGATGGACCCTACCTTTTCCTGGGGGAACGTAGAGAACCGTGGTGAGATCATCCCCAGTAGTATGAACCTGCCCTCCGTCCTACTGAAAGGAAGAGCTGAAAACTCAGTCTCCACCGTACAAAGGTGGGGGAGAGTCTGTTCCCGGATGCTGACCTCAGAGGCTACGAGAAAATGGTCCACAGCACCAGCATCCTCCATGCAAACATCCCCTTGCCTCGTGTGTGCCCAGAGGAGCTGCAGGAGTTTGCAGCGGGGGACACCTCCTTTAATCCACCATAAACAGTGTCAAAAAATGAAGGTATTAGAGCAGAGCTGCCCCGATGCTGAGATGCAAAACAGAATCAGAGCCTTAAGGAGTTCAGCTGTCCCTCACTGCAGAATCCAGAGATTTTCTGACATACTTCACCCAGCCCAGCACAGAGCACTCCTCCCCAACATCTTTCAGCTCACGCTATTAGAATGCGACGGAAACTTAGAAACGTTCCATTTCAGAAGCCACTAACTCAAACGCTTCCTGAGGCTACACAGGTCGTGCCCGGTAAGACAATGAAGCCAGGCTGGAGCCTTTGGCAAAGAGCAGAGCCTCTGTCCCATCCTTCCGTGGTGGCCACCTTTCCACTGCTGCTGATCTTTGGGGGGTGAGGGGCACCCTGTGAGTACCCCACCTTCCATTTGTTAAGAGGTGCCAGCCATCTATGTTTTCACATGATATCTGCCTCTGAGCCTGTTTCTCTGAACACTCTGGGACCCAGATACAAACCGTGTCTCAACATCTCCCTCATACATCGTCACGTGAGGAGATGGGAGAACAAGGGCTCCCATCTCCCACAGGCGGAGATGGGCTGGAGGGCGTGGACGGTTTCCCGGCGTCTGTCAGTAGCTCCTGAAGCAGGCGCTGCTGGGATCTTTCCTGTAATAGGAGTGGGAGGTGCCAAGAGGGCAGCCGCCAGGCCAGTGAGGGACAGAGGCCCACCTCCTGTCTTCCCAGCGTCCCAGCCAGTGCGGGCAGAGCCAGGGTCTTCCTCATCGTTTGGGTCACCTGATGCTAGCTTCCCTGAGAGACACCCCCCTCCCAGCCCCCGCAACTTACAGCCAGAAGCACTGGATTCCTCAGGCATTCGGGCTTGCTAGGCATGGAGCTAAGGCCCTGAAACTGAGGAATCTAGACAGGCGGAGAGAAGCCCACACATGACTCCCGAAATAGGGTTTTTTCTGTGGTGGTTTGAAGAATCCGAGAGTCCTAGGGAATGTTAACTAAGGTTTCTGTTTCTTTCTCTCTCACACATACACATACACACCCTCCTTCTCTCTCTCTCCCTCTCGCTCTCTCTCTCACACACACACACACGCAAAATCACTATACTACCAGTATTTTTTCTCCTAAGATGAATACAGGAAAATATAAGGAAATTAACCAATACAGCCACTTTATTCTTATCAACATGCTATGATGTGCCTTAAAGATGGGAATTTGGGGTGGTTGGGGGGTGGCAACTCTGGCATCTGGTAAATCCCACTGACCCCTTCTCAGAATAATACTTTTTTTAAAGATTTTTCTTTATTTATTTAATTGAGAAAGACTGAGGGTGGGGAGGGAGGAAGGGACAGAGGGAGAGGGAGAAGCAGGTTCCCTGATGAGCAGGGAGCCCGACGTGGGACTCAATCCCAGGACCCCAGCATCATGACCTGAGCCAAAGGCAGGCACTTAACCAACTGAGCCACCCAGGTGCCCTGGAATGATACCTTTAAATGAAAAAAAGAAAACACACAGGAAGGAAACCAATTATACTGAAATTCAGTTTTCAAAATCTTTACAACATAAATTTGCGATGCGGTAATGTTGGTGTTTCCTCATGGGCGCACTGAGTGACAAGATCTAGTAGCGAGTCTGTAGCCGCCATATGCCTGGTGCCAAGGACTGAGTGCCAATGGCAAGGAGCTACCTGCATCGACTGTGGTACGATATGAAGATATCTGGGATTTCTGTCAGTGACAAAGTCACAGGCACCACTGTGGCTTGTTACCTACATTTCTAAGATAAAGTCATACATTTCAGCTAGAGGTTAGTAAGAACAGATGTCTCTTTTTCCCACCTAAGTTCAGAGCCCCCTGCGCTCCTTCCAAGGCATGGACACAGGTTCAGCGCCTCTACACACTCCCCAAGAACAGCAAGAGGTCCCAGAAAAAGTCAGCCGATGTATGAAGGTGGAGGGCATCTGCCTGTTGACTGCTAGTCTCTGTCACATGGACCGTCCAGTCACTAGCACACATTCACAATTCAGAGTAAGATTCCTCTCTATTAAACATATACATCAAATTGTGGACATTTCCTGCAATAATTAATTCTCCCAGATGGCCCTGCTGTCTGTGTAAGTAAAGCTCATAGTTAGATGAGTTTCTCTGGGTGCTCTGTCAATAAATGATGATTTCTCAAATGGATCAGGGAAGGGTAAACACTAAACTGGAAACAATATTTACCTCAGACCATAGTGTTAGAGCAGAATTGATGGACACAATCATTTTCTTCCCTTTATACTACTAGGTTATTAGAATTCTTCACAAAGACCATATATTCACGTATTATTTGTGTGATTAAAAATACATAAAGTGTCAAGTTCAAAGAAATTTCATAATCATTGACATAAAAGTATAATAAATGCCTCGTAACATGCAAAGAGAAATATGACTAACTCAGAAGGCTCCACTTGAGACATAAATTAAACAACCCACTGAACAAGCCCAGCCTTTCTCCATAGCTACTAGCTGTCCATATCAAAAAATGTTTCACCCATTGTCTGCCATCACAGAAATCTGCTCATCAAATAATGCTAAGTGAAGTGTGTTATGTTTATAACTAAAGCTATGTCAAAACCCAAAGCAAAAGACAGTGGGCGGGACCACCAAAAAACTCTTAGACCATAGCTGGGGGATGGTGGCAGAATTTGGGTTCAATTTTTCCAGTTTTCTAAATTTGTTATGTGATGCTGTTTTTCAAATAGGAAGAAGTAAGGTCTAAGATGGTAAAAATAGAAATGTACGGGTGGATTCAAGTCCAGGAAGGCCGGCTCCAGCGCCCAAGTTCTGACCTCCCCAAATCACTCTCCTAAGGTAAAATGAGACTTTTTCTCATTATAAAAGCAAAATGTTATCACTGTAGGAAGGACCATCAGAAAGAAGGTAGATACAAGCAAACAGAAAACAACAACCAAAAAAAAAAAAAAAAAACCCTTAATCCCACTTCCCCAAAATACGATTTTGGGGAAGTGGGATTAAGGGGTTTAACCCTGTGGTTTATACCCTCACAGATTTTTTTTAATGTAAAATTATAACTGTTTCTTTCTAATCATAGTAAGGTCATTCTATAGATGACAACAGGATATGTTTTCTAATTATTCCTTCCAGAAACTTAAGTACAAAATAGTTCATCCTCTGAACTACCAAAATAAAGAAGGGGAGTGTTCAAGAGTTTCACAACCCCAGGGCCCTCACTGGATTACCCTGGGACCCTTGGGGTGGATGTGGTCAAAATAATAAAATACAGGCCTCTCACAAAAGAGGAGAGGGATACTTAGAGCAGTAGTTCTCAATGTCCCCCAAGACCATCTAGTAGTGTCTTGAGGCATTTTGGGTTTTCACAACTGAAAAGAGGTTGGAGGAGGAAGCTGCTACTGGTATCCAGTGGTACAGACTAACCAGGCTGCTAAACATCCTACAAAACACAGGGTAGTCCCCACAACCAAGAATTATCCAGACAAATATGTCCATGTGCAAATGTTGCTAAGGCCTGGGTTAGAGAATTGTTTTCAATACTGAATGTATAGAACACAAATCCTAATGACCATCAAGCCCAATCTCCCTCCAAAAGGGGAACTTCTGTCTAATACATCTGGACAAGGGGTCCCCAGACCCTTCCAAGGAGGCTCCTGCAGACTCACTGCTGGGCAGTGCTAAGCAACAGAAAACAGACTCAACTTGAACTCTCTCTGCCCCTCTGTACTGCTGCCCTTAGAACCCAGTTGTGCCAACTGGTCATACAAACCAAGTCTTATCCTGCTTTGACATATGTTAAGAGAGATGGGAAGGCCACACAGCATAGGGATGAGACCATGGACTGCCTGGATGGGAATCCCAATTCCAGCACTTCCTCTCCACTTCCTCTACATGGGCCCATGGAGAATATGTCACAGCTATCCTCTGCTTCAGTCTCTTCATCTGAAAAATGGGGGTTAATAATACCAATGACCTTATGGGGTTGTTATGACCATGACAGGGACTTCTTTATATATAGTGTTTAAAGCAGTGCTTGGTAGCACCTGTTGTCTGGGTCACCTGTTTTTTCAGGGTAAATACAGTCCCCATGATCCCTCAGGGAACAATGGACTCCAGACTCCTCTTGCTACCCTGTTTGTCCCTGTTCCTCCTCAAACTTGCAGTCTGCATCTTCTGATTGTACCCCTCGCATCTGGGCCGACTGCTGCAGGGCCCAGTGTAGCACTGTCTTCTTTGTTCTGCCCCATCAGCACCCTCATGGCCCCTGGGACACCACTAGCTCTGGGGCAGACACTGGCCTCACCACATTATGGTCCTGTGAGGGCACAGGGCCGGTCCACCAGAAAACGGGTGAGGTGCCCAGAACCTCCAGAGACAGGTAAGCTATGAGGCCAAGGCGTCTTGGGGAACTGCCCGTAGACAGGCTCTTATCGTGAGGACCATGAATGGTGGAAAAAAGACCAGGAGTGCCTGAATTCCTGAGGTAGAGAACCTAAAATCACTGATGAGGCTGACCGCAGATGGGCTGATTTTTCACCCCAAGTCAACCACCTACGCAACCGTGTTAGCAGCTAACAATGGCTGAGCGTGTCCTCTGAGCTAGGCCTCCTGACAGTCCAGGAGCCAAGACCCTAGGTGTGGACATCCCAACGTGAAACTTCAGAAGGGCCACCAAACTGCACAGACTCAGTAACACACCCCACAGCACAGTTGCCTGTATGTGAACACACCCTGCCACAAAAACCAGGGTTTTGAAGATGGCCCCCCATGAGAGATTTCACACAGGTAATTCTTCAATAGAGTAAGGAATTCTGAATCAATTTCTTCTCAGGAAACAAGCCAACAAAGCAACACCCATGAGGAAATCAAGTATCATTAGAAGAAAAACAACACTTTCAACCAGATCGTGACATTGTCAGGAAAAGACTATTGAATGAAGTCAACTACGGATTGTCTTAAATATTTAGGAAATACTATGTGCCAGATACTGCACTAAATGGTAGGACTACTCTAAAGATCAGAAGCAATATCCTCTCCCCCCCCCCACAGAACTAAGAGTCCATTGGGGAGATATTAATCAGATAACAGCATAGAGCACACGTGTCATTATATACCTCAACAACTAGCATTCCACAAGGGAGACCCAAATGAGACTGACAGAAAAGGTCTCTCTGAGGAACCACTGTTTGAATGGAGGCGTAAGGAATGAGTTGAGAGGGGAGGGGGACCTGAAGAGGAGAAACTAGCAGGCAAAGAGAATGGCATGTCCCCACACCCTAAGCTAGGGGGACCATGAACAAAGCACTGGGAATGAATGAGCTCACTCACAGTAACAGAAAGCAGGAGGCAAAGGAGAGGAGAGCAGGAGGGGGATCCCAGGACCAAGCCCAAGCAAATGCCTCTACGTATAGCTGGCTGAGGAGGAAGATGAGGGAAATGGACGAAGGAAGAGAGGACAGTCAGGATAGGATGAGGTCATGGAGATCAGCCACAAAAGGCCATCCACCCTGATACCCACTGGTACGTGGACATAGCTTCCTCATAGCTCATTTAGACTTTGTGAAAGTCAGTTTCATTTTAAGCATCTGCAATTATTAGACGGTCCTGGCAGGTGGGAGAATACATATGTTGGGTGAAAAGTGCATGCTCAGCTGGAGCGACGCTCTTGGCGAACAGCCCGGAAAAACAAAACTCAACATGGAGAATTAGAACATCCACCAAGTGCTGTTTCCATTCCATACTTGACGCTCTTCAGAACTTTCTCCGTGGAAGTTTAGTAATGTTCCGAGAAGCACATTCTGCCGAAAACACCACCTCCCCAACATCGGAGAGATGTGGAGGAGAATTCTCTCCACAAGCAAAAGTTGTTTTTAAAACAGACTCCTAGAACTGTGCCAACCACTTCCATATCTCCATTCCTTAGCTCTCATATAGAGATTTAACTTTCTGGGGGCCATTCATCAATTTTACTGCACCTCGGAGCTGTTGGAACTGTTCTCAGCAGAGAAATTATAAGGCTAGAAGCCTTGACTGAAAGATTTTACCAGTGAGAGGAGAATGTGCTGTTCAAGTAAAGAGGTTTGGTATAAAACTGACTAGAACACTAAGGGCTTTCAGGAAATCTGGGCTTGTGCAGTCAGACGCCAATGCTAACCTGTACATGATAGACCAGGTATCAAAAGAGTGACAAAGTAAGACAAGACCAGCTCAGGTTGTGTGCAGATTTGTTCCACAGGCTTCTGCAGTTCAATTTTAAGAAAGTATTTTCTTCTCTTCCCTTAAATTACATACTCTGTAATGTATGTCAAATCTATAAAAGGAATCTTAAACAACGGTCAGGTGGGAGACATATGTCTGCTTGAGACATATGACTCATCTTTTCCAAACAAGGTTTGATCCAAGGGATGCAGTTCCATGGGAATCACCTTCTCCCCATGACCTGGAATGTATGTGTCTGTGTATGTCCATCTGTGGACATACGCACACTGTGTTGCATGGGGTAAGGAGGGATACATTTGGGGAACAAAGAAAACTAGAACAAGTAAAGGAAATTAGAATTGTGTCAATTGGTCCAATGGCCAAGTTTTGTTTGAAAATCCCAAGTTAACATATGCAGTATCTTTGCAACTTTAATACGACAGTTTCCCCTTATCCACAGGGGATTCCTGAAACCAAACCACAGATAGTACCAAACCCTATGAATACTATATTCTATGTTTTTTTTCCTATTCATACATACCTATGATAAACTTTATAAGTCAGGCACAATAAGAAATTAGCAAAATAACAAAATAGAACAATCATAATAACATACTGTAACACAAGTTATATGGGTATCTCTCTCAATACATCCATCTCGTCCTGCACTTGGCCTTCATGATGTGAGATAAAATGCCTACATGATGAGATGAAGTGAGGTGACTGATGTAGGCATCGTGACATAGTGTTAGGTTACTGACCTTCCGACAAAATGTCAGGAGGAGGAGTGTCTGCTCCCAAACCGTGGTTGACCATGGGTAACTGAAACCACAGAACGTAAAGTTGTATGGGGGGGTAGGGAGGGGCACGGTACTATAATATGTAGTAATTTCCTATAAAAATTATTATATCTCTATAATATCTGCATTGATTATTAGGTCTGTAATTACAATCCATACTTTTAAAATATGTCTTCTTTTCCCTTTTCCTCTGTCTGAACATAAATAATTGCAACTTACGTTAAAAAGACCAATTCACCCAGTGGACCATCAAAAAAGAACTGGTAACAATGACAGATCGGTAGTACCAGTACCCTATAACCAGCATAGCAAAAAGCCAAATATGCAATCAGAGATCCATTTCTTCCATTAGCAGAATGAGGGGGAAAGAAGCATGAATAAAGAATAATAGTGGGGATTGGAATGAAGTCAAGGGCTGGTGCACACAGTCACTTTTGTCTTCTCACAACCTCCAAACAACCTCCACCCCCTCTTTGTCTGCAGCGCAGCCTATATCCTGAAGGTGAAGAAGCTATAGATCATCAGAAAATCAATACTCCTTTGTGAATTAATGAGTCAAGCAATCCAACCCAACATTCTGTGCAAGGGTCAGAGACGGGAAGGCACGCAAGGGCCGTTTCAGAGAATGGGCCACGTGGCAGAGATTGCCGGTGGCATCTTCTATATCAAGTCCATCACCAGGCGACAGGGCATCACATCCTATAAAACCTCCATCAGGTAAACTGCCATGTTCTGCTGTCAACAGGCAAGATGGGTCTCAGGACGCTCCTCTGAAACCCGCAGAAATGCTTGCACGGAATTCAGGTGAAGTGCAGGGAGAAAGAACGAAAATCTAATACGAAGCCCTTGGTAAAAGAACTTCCTCTGTTAAAAATATGATTTAAGTTTCTGGTCCCAGATTATTCTCAGTAAGCTTTAAACTAACTCCTTTGATTAGAGGGGAAATCCTCTGAATCACTAAAGGAGGGGAAAAAATGTATCTGAAACATACGGAGACAAATACCAAGAAAAAGAGAGTCCGGCATCCTTTTTATAGACTCTAAACCACTCCATGCTCATCAGCCATAAGATTTTCACTGTGGGGAAAGCTTCCCTGGGTAAAAATCAGCAACGAAACACTTGCAGGTTTCAATTACCAAATATTTATCTTCCAAATAAATCTTGTGTCTTCTAACCCTTACAAAAAATCGATTTGTTAATTCACTTCTGTTTCATTGTATAATGTCTCCTTTGTTAAGCCTCTTTCCCTGGGGAACTCTTTTCAAATCTTGCCACTTATCCTTTACCGAAAAAGTTCTTTTTTCTGAATTCAAGGTGAATTGTATTTAATAAACGAGCCCTGAATTTATCTCCCTTTTCCTGCATTCATTTTGCCTTCTGTGGCCTCACTCGTTGATAGAATGCTTTTGAGCTGTTCCATTGTCTTGTCATCACCACGCATCCTTTAACCCATTCATCTTTTATTAAATATGTTGGTGTGCTACATAAGATTAACCACAAAAAGGAAAGCAAAAGGAAAAAACTGGAATATCAACCAAAAACAGGAAGCAGAAATGAGCTCTGAAAACATGATGCACACCACAGTTGAAGAAGCACCCATTCTAAGGTACTTACTTGGGCAAACACTCTCCTTGCAAATGAAGTGAAGAGAGGGTAGCTCTCCATGGCCCTGGACCAGGAGAGCCAGTGTATGTCCCCCTCCCCACCTTTATTATGTTTCAGATATTAGGTTCAGATATAAAGCACTGACTTAAAAAAAATAAGAGACCACATATCCGAAGGTCAAGAAGCATGAATTTCATGATTCTTATTACAAAGCAAGTTTTCCCAACAAACCGTGTAGTATCCAAAGCTACGTGTCACAAGTGAAGACTCAAAGACTTGCAGAGGCTACTAACTGGCCCAAGTTTCTTCAAGACCACAAGTGGCAGAGTCTGGATCCAGACCCAGATGCAGGACTCCAAAGCCCACCCATACTCTTTCTTTTTTATTGCTAGGGAATCAAAACACTTCTGCACTGTTCAAAAATTATTTCCCATGACCCGGACATATGCCCTGTGCGAGTGCTAAAAAGGATCCAGGGAATGATAAATACCAAATTGAGAAAAGTATCGTCAGGTCTCATGATCTTGTCATCACTGGCTTTGTACACCCAATTGTTTCTTTTAGAGGCCCCTCCCTCCTCTATTTGCCCTCATCCCACCCTCTACTCCTCAGTCGACACCTTGATCAGGGGTCGCTACCTATAGCAAGTCCCCTCATGCCCCAGGACCAGACTTTAATCTCCCTCACTGGTATTTATATTTTGACTTACTGGTCCATCTTCCCAATGAAAGCAAGATATCACAGTGCTTGACACATTTTAATATGCACATGAATCTCTCATGGGGTTTGGTTAAAATGCGGGTTCTGAGTCAGATCGAGGATGGGGCTAGAGATTATGCATTTCTAACAAGTCCCCAGGCAATGCTGATGCTATCAGTCCATGGACCCCAATCTGAGATCTAAAGGAAAGAGACTGTGGATTTCATTTCCCTATTCCCCATGCATAGAACTGCAGGAAAGGGGGTGATAGGGGAGTCTCGTTGAGGGAATAACTGGGAATTCCTGCCTACATAGATCAGGAACACTGTTCAGTGGTGTTGCCATTTGTCCAGCTTAAAAAAAAAAAAAGCAAAAAAGCAAAAAAAAAAAATCTACATTAATATGCAAAGTACTCTGATTTGAAAAGAGAGAACTTATGAATCAAAGTCCCAGTCTAACTTCAAAGTTACTTTCTAACATATTCAATGGACTCAAAATATGACAGCATCTTTGGCATCTCAGGGCGCTCAGAAGTTAAAAACAACAGGTGAGAAAACACAACACTCTGGAGCAAAATAAATGAGGTTGTCAAAATTCTCTGTAATTTGCGGCTCCAACATGCCGACTCCCTTCCCCTCACTGCCGACTGGGTGATGAATTGGCAATCTGCATCTGTCTTAAAGCCTCGGCTAGGACTCTTGCAGAGGCTAATAATAATAGCAATAATAACGAAGCAGCTGCAGCAGCCCTGAGCTTAACTGCCCTATGGCCCTCTAAGCGCTTACCGTAACAAGTCAGTAGTTTAATCCCAGAACAACCCTGTGAAGTGGCTGCTATTATCACCGTATTTTACCTGGGGCAACCAGGAATGCAGGGGTCACAGAGCTGGGTCTCAGCAGGGCAGGATTTGAACCCAGGCTGTCCAACTAAAGCAATCATCTTTGAGATACGTTCTCAAGGTCGCTTCAAGGCAGAGTGAAGGAAAATAGGGACAAATTCTGAGACTTTGATCACAAACTCTAGATAGGAAGCAGGGGAGGTATTCCCTGGTGTGTGCACAAAGGTCCCCCAACCTCAAAAAAAGGCTGAATCAAGCCCAGACACAAGCCCAGCTCTGCCCGAGTGAGCCTGACCGCTGGGGTGTCCGCTGAGCTCCCAGTTTATTCCTTTGCCCCTTGCTGTGCATGGAATGCACTCCTGTCCTTTCCCCCCACAATGCAATTTGTCTCTCCCTCACTTGGCTTTTTAGTTAAAAACAAGAGAGATGAAGCTTGAAACCTAATTAAGGAAATGGCCCATGTACAAAGAAAACAGCCAGGGATCATTATTCAAACGGCAGCCTCTCTTTTTATTTTTGAGGGAAAGCTAATGACTGCTCTGCAGCCCAGTGCCCTCTACATCATATCATGTACACATCCTGTTATTAGAGAATAATGCCAGCAATTGGAAAACACGGTGAATAAAAGCATGCACAGATCCCTGTTCTCCCTTAAATGCTGTTTTGATGATTTAAAATAAAGACAAATGCTATCCTGGGAAATGCAGAACGCCCTGTGGCCAAACCCATCCATCTTCTGTTAGTAAGACTCCCTCTCCAACAGACCTGAGTCTGTGCGACGGGGGCTGAGGGCAAGAAAAGAGAAAGCAACAAGACGGACTGTACCTTCCTGAGAAACTGCCAAGAAAGAAGGGGAGGGAAAGGAAAGAAGCCAAAGCAATCTTCTGGAAAAGGCCTGGTTGACCTTCCCCCTGGATCTTGCTGAGGTGTGTTCACTTTAAACCATTCCAACCAAGCCAAGTCCAATTCACACCCATGTCTCTGCCTCGGTGCCTCAGGGACCTCCCCAAGCTGGTCCCAGCCCTGCCCAGTCTGGTCCTCCCACCTTTGGGCCCTTGGAATGTGCACCTGAGAACACACACCCCTCCGAGGCTGCACAGAGGCATCCCGGGAGACGTCCTACACCTGAACCCCACCAACCTCGCCCTCACCCATCATCACACCATCTTGTACTGGTCCTCCAACCAAACTCACCCCCTCCTCTTCTTCCAAAGCCTAGGAATTCCTTGAACCTGGGGGCAGCAGCTCTACAGAGCTCACTACAACTGGAATGTTCATGTACCACACTCCCCGCATCACCTAGCTGTCTCCTACAAGTCAGGTCTACCCTGGGGCACCACTCCCTCCACACAAGGCTCCTTGCACCCAACTAGATGAAGCCTGCCCCGTGACCACATGCCCTTGGGGACCCTGATTCTTCCAACTCATCACAGTCCTTGCCACCCTTGTAGGGTCTGGGGCTATTATGAAGAGTAAATAATAATAAAGCTGCTATGACCACTCAGGTACAGATATTTATGTGAACATAAGTTTTTGTTCCTCTTGAGTGACTGCCTAGGAGCGGAATGGCTGGGTCATAAGGCAGGTATATGCCTGACTTTTAAGAAACTGCCACACTGTCTCACTGTCTTCCAAAGTGATCACACCGTTTCACAGCCCCACCAGCAATGTGTGTTCTTCCCGTTTGCTCTGCATCCTCTTCAACATCTGTGTTATCAGGGTTTGCTATTTTTTTTTAAGATTTTATTTATTTATTTGAGCGAGAACAAGCAGTGGAGAGGGACAGAGGGAAGAAGAGAGAGAGAGAGAGAAGCAGGCTCCCCACTGAGCAGGAAGCCCACTGTGGGGCTCAATTCCAGGACCCTGAGATCATGATCTGAGCCGAAGGCACACTCCTAACTCACTGAGCCACACAGGTGCCCCAAGGTTTGCTGTTTGGCTGTGGCGCAGGGGAGGGAGAGAATATCAGCCCTTCTCATAGGCCTGGAGTAAAACCTCTCTGCTATTAATCTGCATTTCTCCAAGGACTTTGATGTTAAGCACCTTTTCATACGCTTATTTGCCATCTATATAGCTTCTCTGGTGAAATGTCGGTTCAAATCTTGCCTAATTTTAACGAGCCTTTTTTTTCCTCATTCTTGAGTTTTGAGAGTTCTTTATATATTCTAGATACAAGTCTTCTGTCATATACACAAACTGCAAACATTTTTCCCAATCTCTGGTTTGTCTTTTCATTTTCTTAATGGTGACTTTCACAGAGAAAAAGCTTTGAATTTTGATGAATTTCAATTTCTTTTTTTTAATGACTGTTTCGGTATCATGTGTAACACCTTTGCACCTAATCCACAGTTACAAAGATTTTCTCCTGTTTTCTTCTGAAAGTTTTATAGTTTTACACTTTACACTTAGATGTACGATCCATTTTTATTTAAATTTTGTAAAAGATGTGAAGGTTGAGGTTCATTTTTTTATATATGTATATCTGATTATTCCAAGCCTCATTTGTTACAAACTAATGCATTGAGTGCATTACAAAATTTAATGTTAGCACATTAATAATAACAGTTCACTTTTTGTTAGAAAATAGAATTAACAACAAAAATTCTTATAATTACTAACAAACTAACCATATTAAGTAAAATGAGCGAATTTGGGACAAAAATTTGTCTTGGAAAACTCAAGATTCTTCTCATATCTTAAGAGGGGATTTTATAGGTTATTCTTTGTATGTGTGTAGTAAAATATAAAATTTATCACTTTAGCCACTTTTTCTTTTTTAGAGAGGGAAAAGGGTGTGGGGGGCTGGGCAGAGGAGAGAGAGCATCTCAAGCAGACTCCACACTCAGTATGGAGTCCGACTCAGGGCCCAATCTCACAGCCCTGAGATCATGACCTGAGCCAAAATCAAGAGTTGGATGCCCAACCGACTGAGCCACCCAGGAGCCCCTCATTTTAGCCATTTCTAAGTGCACCATTCAATGGCAGTAAGTACATTCATAATGTTGTGTGACCATCATCCAGAGCTATCCATCTCCAGTACTTTTTTATCACCCATTAAACAATAAAGTCCCACTCCCACCTCCCCCATTCCCCGAGGAACTCTATTTTCAATCTCTATGAATTTGCCTTTACCAGGTACTTCATATAAGTGAAATCATGCAGCATTTGTCCTTCTATATCTGGCTTAGACTCAGCAGAATGTTTTCAAGCTTCACCCACGTTGTAGCAGGTGTCAAAACTTCATGCCTTTTAAATTGTATGTATTTGCTACATTTCATCCATTCATCTGTCGATGAACATTTGGGTTGTTTCTACCTTTTGGCAATTGTGAGTCATCTTTTTATGAACACTGGTGTACAAATATCTATTTGCGTCCCTCCTTTCATTTCTTTTGGGTATGTATCTAGGAGCGGAATCAATGGGTCATATGGTAATTCTATGCTTAACTTTTTGAGGAAACACCGCACCGTTTCCCATAGCAGCTGCACCATTTTATATTCCCACCAGCAATGTATGAGCATTCTGATATCTTTATACCCTAACCAACACTTACTGACATTTTGGTTATGGCCATCCTCATGGGTGTGAAGTTATATCTCCCTGTGCCTTTGATTTATGTTTTCCTGATGACTAAAGATTTTCAGCATCATTTCATGTAACATTTTCATGTCTTAATTTGCCATTTTTGTATATCTTCTTTGGAGAAACATCGATTCAGATCCTTTGTCCATTTTAATTGGGTTATTTGTCTTCATATTATCGAGCTATAAGAGTTCTTTATATATTCTAGATATAAGTTCTTTATAAGATACATGATTTCCAAATATATATTGGCATTCTATGAGTTGTCTTTTCACTTTCTTGATGATGTTCTTTGAAGTACAAAAGGTTTTAATTACAATGAAGTCCCATTTATCTTTTTTTTATTTTGTTGTTCATACTTTTGGTATCATATCTAAGAACCCATTGATGAATCTGAGCTTATGAATATTTACCCCTGTTTTCTTCTAAGAGTGTTATAGTTTTAGCTCTTACATTTAGGTCTTCGATCCATTTTGAGTCAGGTTTTTATATTTGGTGTGAGGCAAGGTTCTAACTCCATTCTTCGGAATGTGGGCATCCAGCTGTCCCAGCACTGTTTGTTGAAAAGACTATTTTTCCTTTATTGAAAGATAATGGCAGCCTTATTGAAAGTCAATTGCCCATATATATGAGGGTTGTTTCTCTGGCCTCTGTATTAAACTGATTTTTTAAATAATTTTTGCTCAATAATCACTCTCCTTTGTTAATTATCTGCATGCTTATTTCCCTTCCTAGGTCGTGTTATATTCTATAATTTCTATTCCAGCATCCTGCACATCACATGGATTCATTCAATAGTTGAGTAAGTTAATTAATTAATTAATTAATGCTCTTCTCCTAGACATTATTATGAATCTGTTCAACAAACTGCTTGGAGTTAACTATTTCCGCCAAACATCCTCTGCTCCAGGGAGAGATCATAATTCAGGTTCTAGGAAATGTCAGAAACCTACCAACAAGCCAAATCACATAAATAGGATACGCTGTGAATAAAAGTTACAGAAAGCCAACTGCTCCAGCCTGATTCTGTCGTGTGCAATGTTTACCCTTTAAAAAAAAAAAGAGATTACATGGGCGCCTGGGTGGCTCAGTGGGTTAAAGCCGCTGCCTTCGGCTCAGGTCATGATCTCAGGGTCCTGGGATCGAGGCCCACGTCTGGCTCTCTGCTTGGCGGGGAGCCTGCTTCCTCCTCTCTCCTCTCTCTCTGCCTGCCTCTCTGCCTACTTGTAATCTCTCTCTCTGTGTCAAATGAATAAATAAAATCTTTAAAAAAAAAANAGCCAACTGCTCCAGCCTGATTCTGTCGTGTGCAATGTTTACCCTTTAAAAAAAAAAAGATTACAGATTCGTTGAAGCATTCTTGACATACAATGTTATATTAGTTTCAGGTGTACAACTTAGTAATTTGACAAGTCTATACATTAAAAAAAAAGATTACAGATTCAGGTCATTTAGTGACATAAAACATCACTGGCTAAAATGACAGGAGGTTTTGATGAACTGTGGTTTGAGCTTTCAGGAACAAGAATAGAAGCCAAAGGAAAAAAGATGTGTTACAAACAAAAGGCACCTTAATGGTTATATTTAAGGGACAAAATTCAGACAGTGTTTACATACAGGCATGTCATTTTCACCGTTTGAGGTAGAGGATATTAATCATACCTATAATTGCTTTTTAAAGATTTGCGTACTGATGGTGGGGGCAATTAATTTTTTGTCTTTATTAAATAACTAATACATGTTCATGGCAAGTAAAGTAGGGAATTAACAGAAGCAAAAATATTAACAATTCATAACCCACATGGTAGTTATAAACAACAATTTGTATTTTGGTACGCAGCCTGCCAGAACCTTTTCTATCCTCATTTGTATGTAGTTATGTATTTTATTCACATACTCCTTTATGACCTACCTTTTCCACATATCAAGAACATTATTAATGTCAACCAGACTCCACACCATCATTGTTCTTGCCACACAGTATTCCAGGATATTGAAGGGCCATTATACATTTAACCAATCCCTTATCTGGAAATATCTTTTACTCTTGTAAATGATACTGCAGTGATCATCCTCTGATTCTGATTTTGGAAAAATTACTGAGATGGGCCATTTGATGACTGTTTTCATTAAGATGCTCTAGGGTTGAGGGGGCTTTCTTCCAACCAAATTTAGTTTTTATACTTTAGGTTCACACTGAAGTTGCTCATCAAGACAGGACGTGTACTGCTCAGAGTATGTTAGATATCCTCCTTACAACTAAAAGACATTTTTTTAAAAGATTTTATTTATTTATTTGAGAGAGAGAGAGAGAGATCACAAGTAGGCAGAGAGGCAGGCAGAGGGAGAGGAGGAAGCAGGCTCCCTACTCAGCAGGGAGCCCGATGCGGGCCTCGATCCCAGGACCCTGAGATCATGACCTGAGCCGAAAGCAGAGGCTTTAACCCACTGAGCCACCCAGGCGCCCAACTAAAAGACATTTTAATAAAATGTATTCCTTAAATAGACTTATTCTGAAAAAATTCTGGATTTACAGAAATGTTGTCTAGGAAGCAGAGTCCCCACATACACTTCACCCAACTTCCTCTAATGTAACATGATATCAATCTGTGTCAGTGTCACATGGGTCAAAACTAAAAAATTAACATTGATATAAAACTTAAGCTTTTAATGATTTTGAAGGAAAAAAAGAAAAAATGTTTTCGTATAGGAGATATCGATGCATGTTCCAATCTCAGAGCAGTAGTGAAGAAATCAGTAGTGTCTCCTTCTGGAGATAGATATTCACACAGAAACCCTCTGGTGTTAGAAGGTCAAGACCAATGCTGTCGTGATCAGCTTCCACAATGTACAAAGGAAGTGCAATTCACCAGTGATTTAGCCAGCTCGTGGAACTGTGCACTTGCTCTCTGATAACACTGATTAAATCCTATCTTCAGAACATCACCCTGGACAGCGAAAGCCAGGTACATACAGTAAGGCACTAAAGCAATTTCTTTCTCTTGCCATGAACACTTCCTAAAAACACTTTGCCTGCCCCTATGGTTAATAAGTATCTAAACTCAAGACACCAGTGAAGAATCTTGTTCTCGTGTTTAATATTTTAAATACAATTACTTCAAAACCCAACCTTCACATTATATTCTGTGACCATAAACACCACCTCGCCTTGTGAGTTACCTTAAAGTCTACCTCTAAATCATCAGAGGAAGGATTCCAACACAGAACATGGGAAGGATTTACTCCAGAGCCACTGAGAGCTGGTATTCCTGCCCAGATGAACACCCAGAACCTGGGACAGCTGGACTGGCATCTTTTCCACTACCTGACTCTGCCTTTCCTATTAATTCTCTTAGGACAAGATTTCTTCACACTGAAATCCTGCAATCTGCATCCTCTAATTATAATCACGTTTCTAAGTCCTGCTTGCTCACAGCATAAATCAATCCCTTTCTTTTCTTAAGGTAGAAATTACTCGAGTGTCCTGTAAAACCACATCCTTCAGTACACAACTGCTTCATTGCAAGGCAAATTTGCCTTCGGAAATAAAGACCTATTTCTCGCATACATGGCTCCCTGTTTGATAGCAGACTTTAATCTACAGGCACAAACAATGCTAAGCATCCTGATATGGCTTGTGATTCAGCTAATAATGACTGCATTCAATTGCAAAGAAGACAAAACTGAAAGTCTGTGCTCATCTTAGTGGGCTAATTCCCAGGGAAAGAGATAGCTCCTATCCCCTCACCTTGCAACCTTGCGGTTTGTGCTATGTTTACATATTTATTTGTTTAGTGTATTTTCATTTGTTACACTGTAGCTCAGGAAGGTATAAATGACCACTGCATCCTCAGAGCCCAGCACACAGATTGGTGGCTTCAGAATTGAGAGGACAGATCATGACCTGAGCCGAAACCAAGAGTTGGACACTTAACCAACTGTACAGTCACTTTTTTTCTGAGATCCCTTTCGAGGTCTAGAAATGCACATGATATTGGCATGAAGACCCCTAAGCTCCCATTCCTTAGCTCCACAAACACATATGACCATTTTCCATGAGGATGTGCATGCCCCAGAACTGTGCACGCAGCACCCCCTTGTCTCTACACTGACACATCTGTTCTTCATACCTAATGGTCTGTTACTTCACTAATGACTACTATCCACAAGGGCTATTAGCATGTCAACCTCATCTTACAAGGCAGCATAAAGAGCTTATATTTACTCAGTTCCAATGTCCCATTCTCCATATCTGATATTGTTTGTTTATTAAAAACTTAATAAATGTTCACTGAAAAAAATTACAGATAATCAAAATAGGAAATCTCATGATAATTCCACCAACCCTCCCCCTGTTCTACCACCAAAAAAATAATATTTGGGTGGGTCCTTCATTTTTTGCTCTGTGTTGAATATATACTTTAACCAACTGGGACTGTACTACATATGCCACTTTATGAAGTATTTTTACATATTATGTGATGAAACATTTTCTATGTCAAAAAATACATTGTTGTTACCATTGCTTTTGTTAGTCATACTTGAATTTACTGAGACTACCTATGGAATAAGCCATTTCTGTTTAATATTTTAAATGCTGAGAGAGAGACATTGAGAGCAATGAACTTTTTTTTTAAGATTTATTTATTTGTTTGGGGGTGAGGGGCAGAGGGAAAGGGAGAGATAGTCTTACACAGATTCTGAGCTGACCATGGAGCCTGATGTGGGACTTGCTCTCACAACCCTAAGATCATGACCTGAGCCGAAACCAAGAGTTGGACACTTAACCAACTGTACCACCCAGGCACTCCACGGATGGTTTTCTTTAACACATGGAAGCAGGCCTCCACCCTGTGAAATTTGGTGAGCAATGCTGGGTCCAGACGACATGGTAGAAGCCCCCATCAGATAGTCACATAAGACCCGCTGGGACTTCACATCCTTCAGAGGTAAATATCTATTCCTAACTGCCAGGAAATTCTATTGATTCAGACCCACATCTCCTCCTGATATGTTGCACTAACACAGGGCTCAAGCTCCTCATTTAAGGCTTTAATTCTATACAACAAATTCATCTATTTCCAACAAGAATCTTCAGAGAAGGGGAGACACCAGTAACACATAATCACACCAGCTAGACATTCCGTGGGTTCTCCGAGGTGTGCACGATTCCACGTAACTGTCAGGAGCACACATCTGCGTGACCAGTAGTTTAAGGAGTGAAGAATTACCTCATTACAGAGTTGCCATGGGGGTCTGGGGTCTGGGGCCCTCCTCCCCTCATCAGAGCCTGGCGTTTCCTCTCCTTATGGTCCATCATACACAGGGAGGCACAGGAGTAGGTCTACCAGAACTCTCTACACATGAGCCACCCGGTCTCTCTAACACAGTTAGGTAGCCATGTGCTTTTTGGCTACTTGGATGCACAATGGAGGAGATTAAGAGTCACAAAATACATAAAAAATCTACACAAAAATAGTGATGCCTTCTTGTTTCAGAAATCATGAAACATTCCCACTAGCTCAAAGCCAGGGACAGGGGGCACTGACCTTGACGCAGCTTTATTCTACATTGCTCTTCCCATGCCTAATCGAGACGGGCAAATTATCAGCGTGTGCCATCCCACTTCCCACCATCCCCTGTGTGCTCCTTCCACCTCCAACTCCAAGATCTTCAGGAGCCACAGCCTCATCCAGCATCCATTCACATGTGTCTCCTGTCCTGGCCACCAGGATGGGGGCCGGAGATGGAGGACCGAAGAAGACAGCCATGCTCCGTCCCCTCTGGGAATTCACAGCCTCATAAAAGAGGAAAGCAAGACATCAGTGTGTTCAACAGCATGATAAGGGAAGCTCAGGATGTGCAGACAGTTTCCGGGAGCAACACCCATTCCGGACCCGAGAGTCATGAAGGGCTGTCCAGGGGAAGGATGCCTCCCCCGACACCCAAAGGATGAGCAGCACTTGGGGAAGAAAGAGGATGGAATGAGGGGATCGTGCACAGGGCTCAGCAATGCAAAGGCAAACCAAACAGGTAAGAGACGGAGGGGCCCACGAGAGAAAGCAGGCTGGGAGGGCTATTCTCTCTGACCTTGGGGGGACCCTGTCAGCGAGAGGCTTTGAGGCTGGCAAGGCGCAGCCCAGGACTTCAATCAGGTCTCACCTCCCAAGTTACCTCCTCTCGGAGGCCTGCCACGACTCCCTCCCTCTTCACTCTCTTGGTACAGTTGCTTACAGGCTTCAAAGCACCTCATGCTTCATATTTCCCCATTTGCTTGTGTCCCCTCCCCTAGCTCAGAACTCTCACAAGGAAGAGATATCTGTGTGTTTCTCCCCATGGCACACCAGTACCACACCTGAGTTCTGAGAGGCACAGGTGTGCAAAGGATATGTATTAAATGAACAAACAAGTCATCTTTGCTAGTTTCATGTATTCCTACTTGTTATATTAAAGAAATCATTGCTGAGATGCTCTAAAGCTAGAGCTAACCTCGGATTGGCTCTACCACTGAAAACTCAGTATGAAATGTAATTTCAGGAACTTCTGCTTCAGGTTGCACCAAAACAGAACTAAACAAATGGACCCTAATCCTGTCTCCTACTCCACTGTGTAGTTGAGACAGCTGTATAAAACACAAGCCCCGAGCAGGGGTCCTCAGTCCTCCGTTTGAAGGCAGAGACAGCTGCCTGCACACGACTCTTTGGCTCAAAAGAATTTCAATTATTAGGACTAACCCAAAGTTCTGCTCACGCCTGTGGGTGTAGTGTTGCTCACACTACACAGTGCTCTCCAGTAGCAAAGACAGCAAGATGGAGAAGAAAAGTTCTAGAAAACCAAATCTCCTCTTGCCACATGCAGACAACGCCTCTCTGTGAAAGCCCCACTTGCAAGGTGCAAGCTGCGTATGTGTAGTCTCAACACAGTCAAGGTCATCTCTGGGCAGGACACATCACCAGAGACAGAGAGCAACAGAGCTTGTCAGGATTCCAATATTTAATAAACCCACTGTCCCTGGGGAAATTTTTTAGCTCTACTTGGGGATTCCTAATTGTAGGGCCTCCTGTTTGGTCCTCAGTCATGCACACACACAGAAAGTCAGGTCTGCCTCCCTGCAGCCAGGGCTTAGAGGTGCCCCAGAAGTCACTTGTGATGTTTCATCTCCTTAGTCAGAATCTACACCTCACCCTTGCCTTGGACTTGTGCATTCCACTCATGTAGCTGGAAATTAAATGAGTCATCAAAGTGACACGGCCAATCTCTTCATTGCCAGAGCCTCACAGGGGAGGGGTAAAGCTTTGGGGAAGGAGGAAACAAGTCCATTTATAGCAGTGAATTAGATATCTTCACAGAATCCATGTACATTAACAAATACTAATTTGATTCTGTCAGCTCTGTGGCTGGGCTGTCAATACTGGCGTGTTTTAAAGAGGTAAGAAAAGCGCCCAAGTTTTTGTAAATGGCAGTGGCACAGTCCTGCAAGGTGGCTTTGTGCTGGGGTATGATCGGAAGGGCAGAAGCCAGTGCAGGAAGTTTCCCAGGGGGTCTCTGTCTTCAAGTCCCACTTCCAAGCACCCAAGCAATAGAACCTCCGGGAAAGAACCGTGCCCCAAATTTGAGAACTGGAGTTGTCCAGAAACAGGCAGCAGGCCAGATGTGGCCCTTGGGACATAGTACGTCAATGCTGGTCTCCACAAATAATCAAGATACGGGGTCGTGAGTGAGCAAATCCAGTCTAAGCATGCCCCCTGATGGTCTAGCTCTAGCCTTGAGTTGAGCTTGCAGACATGATAGTCAGGCAGCCAGAAAACACACAATTTGAATCTTTACCTTAATGAGACAGAAATACTAGGGCAATGCCTTCCACATTGCCTCATGCTCTCTCTCACACACAAGCCCTATGGCTCTGTTCTAGCCCACCCCAGTCTCTGCTTTCCTGGCTGCAGAACACCAAACTCCTGCTCCACAATCAGGAAGGACTCCCTTACTCACTGTGTCCCCATTCATCTTTTTATCAAACTGCTCCTCCTCTTCTCTTACATCAGCCTCATGTTGCCAATGGAAACCCCATTGGCCATTCCACTCTGCAGCAAGAGGTCAAGAAAGGACCCCTTAATCTGGGGTGGTAAGAGGGGTGACATGGGAGGAAAAGAGGGTGAGGGGTGCACAGAGGTAGCTGACCCATTCTTTCAGGTGCGAGTTCTTAATCAGGGGTTTAGGATGTTCCAAAAAGAATCATATCTTGATTTTTAATTATGTCTTACTGAAATTTACCATCCCCTTGAATTTTGAATATAAGAAAACAGAAGTCATATTAGAAGAACCTGAGACTTCATCGCCAATAGAAATCAGATGCTTTCCTACCACATTTTAGTTGCCACTGGTATATCAGAACTGCATTTACTATCATCACTGTGCTGAAATTAAGCCTGCTCTTGGATCTTGCTCTCTAGGCTGTTCATAAATAGGCACATAAATTACTATATCATATATCCAGGAGATTATATTTTGATAACTGCATTTCATTATGATTGGGCTTTCTTATAATTCTATTTATTTTGTTTTATGAACTTGAAAATGTATTTTTCTAAGAAAGAGTAAGTGTCAGACTGTCCAAGTGATCAATGGCACGAAAGAAGTCAGAACCTCCCACCTGGGAAAGAGGTACATGAGCTGAGACCCGAAAGCCTGAGGATTTCCCAGCAAGGCACAGAGGTAGGATGGGGCAGAGACCACAAAAAAGAAGGCATATGTTCTGAGTCCAAAGGGTCAGGATTCCAAGTATCCACATCACTTGCAAGATGCATTATCTGACTATCCTGGGGAGGGCAGAGGCTTGAACATGACCAGGCAGGGCTCTGTCCAAGATACCATGGAGTCCAGTGTGGAGAGACAGCTCATAAGTAAGCTTGTCTGCAGTGGGCAGCTTCAAGGGGGGCCCCCCAACCCTGCTCCCTGGTATTAATACCTTTGTGGATTTCCCCTCCCAGGAATGTGTTCTTTCTAATGAGTTCTTTCTCATGAGTTCTTTCTCATGAACAAGGTGTGGCAAAAGTAATGGGATGCCACTTCCAGAATTAGATTATGAAAGGGCACCGGATCCTCTCTTGCTTGCCTCTCTTGCTCTCTCACATGCTCCATCTGATGGAAGCCAGCCACCATGTTATGAGCTGCTCTACAGAAAGGCTTACAGGGCATCCCCTAAGGAAAGCCTCCAGCAAACACCCAGCAAGGAACTGAGGCCTTCCATCCAACAACCACGCAAGTGAGCTTGGGAGCAGACCCTCCCCCAGATGAGCCTTCAGAGCAGTCTACAGCCAACTGATAATTTGATTGTACCCTATAAGAGATCCAGAGGACTCAGGCTCTGCTCTGACTCCTGACATACAGATACTATGGGATAACCATTTTTTTGTTGTCTTAAGCTACCATATTTTAGGGTCATCTGCTATACAGTGAGCCAGAGCACACAAATGAGCAGGGACACCAACCTTCTAGCATTGCTGAGGAAGATGTCATCCCTCTTAGCTGGGAGTGACTGTACACAAAGGAATCTGAAAAGACCTGTACCTGAGGTCTTCAAAATCAAGGATACGCCTCAGACAAATTTATCAGAGAGTTTCAAAAAGGAAGGAAGGAAGGAAGCAAGCTAAGGAGAAGAAAAGAAAAGGAAAATAAAGAAAAGAAAGAAAAAAGAAAAATCAAAATGCTTATAACTAGATGATAAAATTATGGGGTTTTGCTTTCTACCTTATACTGCTCTATATTTCTTAAATGTCTCTATATAGATAGAAATAATTCAATAATACAGAAATATATATTTGTGTGATTTTCAGATTTCTACACTTTATACGTATTGCTTCATACAAGATGTTTAAAAAAAATGGGGAAAGACTTACACTTAGATGTCAAAAGGCCTTCTCATAAGAGGTCATTTCCAATAGACTGAATAACACAAAGAGGTACGAAGCAGGCACAGAGAGTGATTTAAACTATCTAGATGATTGATAGGTTAAAGAAAGCAGTGGGAAATAAATTAGGGAAGCTAGAATGAGATCGGGGTGGGGTGGGGGGCATGTGTGTGAGAGAGAGAGAGAGACAGAGACAGAGAAACAAAGAAATGGAGATAAACAGTGACAGAGAGAGGAATACCGAGAAATGAAGACAAAAATCTCTTTCAACTTATGAACAGTTGAGAAAGGAAGAAGAACCCAGCAGCCAAGAGTAATGAGACAAATCCAAACCCTCCTCCCAGCCAAGAAGCACAGCTGGATGAGAGGAAAGAACAAAGCTGAGACCTTCACAAATTCCACAGCAAGTTTCCTCACCAAAAGATATCCTTGTGTTGGGCATGTGGAACCACAAAAATCTGCTTTCCTTTCTCAAGTGACATGTTTACAGCAAGCAAGACAGAGTAAGAATATGATGATGCAGAGTAATATTTTAATGGATCAACCAGGAGAGACTGGTTCTCCTCACAGCCCACACCAGGACCCAGAACAACGGACGATAAGGCTTGGCTTTGAACTTTCTCTAACATACAGCTCGGGGATAAAACTAAGCTTGGGAAGAATGTCCAGAGAGAGCTGGAGCCACTTCTTCCCACTCATGCTGCTCACACACACTCACCAGTGCCCATGGTGACAGCCTGTCTTCACAGGCTGAAATGTTGGTGAGATCTCAGGAGAAACCAAGGAGTGTCCCTAGGAAGGCTCTGTGGGGAGGAGCCTTGAGTCCTCATCACCCCACACTGGCAGAGTCAGAGATAGAGGAAAGGAAGAAAAGAAGCCCCAGACAGTTTGAGGAAAGCTGGAAACACCCACACTTCCTGTTCTCACAGCAGTGTAGAAAGCCAACAGGGTCCCACAGTGACCCTGGTCCCATGACTGGCCCACACCAGGATTTTTTCTTTTTTAATGGAACAAAATGTTTACCATTCTGTCTCAGTAGTTTCTAGAGGTTTTGATGTTAACTCATACATAGCTCTTCAAGAAATAGCAGGGATCTTCTTAACGTCAGTGACCATCTTTGACACCACCTCTACACAGGTCTCGGGGCCCCGTATGGCAGGTATGCCCATCAGGAAGCCCGTGGAACAAAGGCTGGAATAACTGTGATCTCTGGTATGAAGAAGGCTACTTCTGAGGTGGGTCTCTATCAAAATGTAGTGGTACCAAAATCACCAGCATCTGGCTAATTTTCCGAGCATACTCCCAGGAAATGGGATGGACCTCAAAATCGGCTTGACATAAAGGACTAAGCATCCCTATTGTCAAGAAAATGGGCAAAAGGCATACGTGTATGGTGCAGGTGGGCTAAAGAGCAGGACAACCCCAGCACTTCCCCAAGCCCAAAGGCACAGGAGGAACAGAAAGTTTCCCTCACAGAGAGCTGGCAACCTGCTCAAGACTTGCAGGCAGGATGAGAACATGCAGAAGCAATTCAAAATGAATGGACCCGCTGTGGTACACTATAGCAGTGCCTGCTTGATATCGATGCATCACCCCCATGCACACATTTTCCAGCCCCCTGGGGATGGGTAAGGCCATGTGTCCAGCCCCAGCCAATGGATACGGGAAGGCATGGGTCCCATTCAGACCAACACAGTTAAGGGCCACCCAGTGACCTTCCAGCTCTGTCTTGTCTGCTTGAGGGACTAGAGACTTCATGCTAAAACAAGACAGAGACAGATAATTCCTCGATCACCATGTAGATGAAAGATGTCCTGGATAATTGCCTAAGACATGAAGGACTTGGTCTGAATAAGAAAATAACTTACATTTTACTGAGTTTGGGCGGTTAATCTGTTGAACAAAATCAAAGACAACTGGGATCAAAGAGTCTCCGCAAGCAGGTGACAGCAACGTACCAGTAGCCCTTCCACCTCTGTGCCTGGGACCTATGTGGGTCCATGGGACTTGAAACGAACCCAAGGAGAGCCAAAGGGAGTGTGGTGAATTGACAGGGATGAATTGCAACAACTTGGCAGAACAGTTGCTCAAACTAGAAATGAAGTTCAATTAGAAGGAGAGAAAGTGACTTTTTCTGCACACCTCAATTTGTGGCTTGAAAACCAAACCCACTCCCCAGATGTCTGTATGACAAGCCAAGCCAAGGCCAACTGGCTCTTCTCTGGCTGTCTGCAATTTGGCCAAGGGAGTTGATAATTTCTCTGTTCAGACAATCATCACATTTCAGATGAAACGGGACCTCCAAGTGCTAGGATGACACACAGGTTTCATCTGCACTGCCAACTCCAGTAGATTGCTGGTGACTCCCTGGAAAGCCACGTCAAAAGGATTCTAGGACAGCGTCCAAGCTCAGCAGGGAAGAGTAAGATGGTTGATTAATGAGGTCTGCCAGGGGAAGGCAGAATGAGAACAGGGGGGTGGGGGGGAAGGAAAAAGAAGAAAAAAAAGTCTGACCCTAAGAACCCAGTTCTCTGATTTTACAGATGATGAAACCAAATCCTAGAAAACATGCCCAAAGCTCTCCAGACTCATGGTCCCAGAACCAAGACTTGAACTCCCATGTCTCTGTTCCTATTTATTATAGTTCTATTATCACAAGCTGTGGCTTAGAAATAATTACTTCTAAAAAATGCAAATACTTTTCTCCAGGGTCTCTTGGTAGCCCACTGTTCCTGATTTTATAGTAAAATCACATATAAAGCTGAATAATCCCTTAAAAGCAGACATCTTCCTCTCACTGGTGGCAAAGCTAAAGAGACCCGAAGCTTGACAAGGCCTCTGGACACTACTGCTGTCTCTGAAGATGGAGGGACCACAGGAGAAGTATTGAGGGCGACCTTAGGGAGCTGAGACATGTCCTCAAGTGAGATCCAGACAAGAAGTAGAGACCTCAGCATTATGGCTGTAAGGCACTGTATCCAGCCAACAACATGAATGAGCGTGGAAGAGCATTCTTCCCCAGAGCCTCCAGATCATGACCTAACCTAGGAGGCACCTTGATTTCAGCCTATGATAAGATGAACATGGACCTCCCAAGAGCTCGCCTGGACTGCTGGCCTGCAGAACTACGAGATCATAAATGGGAGCTGTTTTAAGCCTTTTGGTTTCTGGTAAATGGTGAAACAAGAAGAGAAAGCCAACAGAGTTGGCAGCTGAAATGGGCCTCCTGTGGATGGCTGGCAAAGCCACGTTTGAGAAATGAGGACTGTCAAACATCTTGTTGAGTAGTGGCAATGGTGAAAAGCAACTCATGTGGTAAGCTCAAGAGAAGTGTTGAGGTAATGGCTAGACCAGATCAGTTAATTCCTGGGACACCCAACATACAGTATTTCTAGACTCTCTATGTAAAGAAAGCAAAGTTTGTATGATCACAATAATCAATCCTAAATAATCTCCAAAGGGGAAGCTAAACAAGACCCCCCCCCAAAAAAAAGAAAAGAAAGAAAGAAAAAAGAAAAAAAGCTCTTTTTCTCATTCATATTTGCAAATTCAGTACATAAGTTTGCTAAAGGCTGCTTTATTTTTTTTTAAAAGATTTTATTTATTCATTTGACACAGAGAGAGAGATTACAAGTAGGCAGAGAGGCAGGCAGAGAGACAGGGAGAGGAGGAAGCAGGCTCCCCGCTCAGCAGGGAGCCCGATGTGGGCCTCGATCCCAGGACCCTGGGATCACGACCTGAGCCGAAGGCAGAGGCTTTAACTCACTGAGCCACCCAGGCGCCCTAAAGGCTGCTTTAACAATTAAATCTGCAGTACATGCGAGGAGGATGCTAAATAGAGGGAGAATAAGGCAATTTCAAGAACACTGTCAAGCTTAAGGTCATGAGGTCGGAACTAAATGGTATCCACATATGACCTTGCTCCACCTCAAACTCAGACTAGCTGCTTCTGCTTCTGGTATATCAAGCCAAGAAAAGCTTTTCTGTGTCTGTTCTTGAGGACTGATATTTGATCAATACTAATATTAGTAGTAGCAAACAATGACAACACAATAGATACCACAGACTGAGGTCTTCCCACTTGTGCCAGACACTTTCGAAAGTATCTGACATCGTTTTAAGCATCTTTCATCAATCAGATTCATACAAAAAATAAATGGTTCCAGAACCACTGCTTCCAAGGTTACCATTCCCAAATACTCTGCTTCCTTTATCCTATTCCACAGTTGTCAGAATACAAAGACAGGCCCGGCTTCCAGTCCCAGATTTGCCAAGCTCAGAGACCATGGACAAGTTCTTTTTCCCTTCTCCAAACCTCGGTTTTCTCATCTCCCAAAGGGTGACAGTAATTGTCCCTAACTCATAGGGCCATGGCAAGGGCAAAGCGAGATCAGACACCCACATCTCTGTGTAGTGACAACCAGGTGGTCACAGCTCAGTAAAAACGGCCACTGGCCACGGTGTCAGCAGAGGTGGAATGGGGCCGTGAACGGCCACTCCAGGAAGGCTGTCCCACCCAGAACAGATAAGCAGTATTTCTTATACATGAGCAGCAACTTCCTTCCCATTAAAAATTTGTCATATGAACTTTTTCTTCAAACCTCTTTTCCAAATTCCCATGCCACAACTCGAATATTAATATTTCCCAAGTGCCAAAGCCAGTGCACTGTTCTGATTCTGAATATAAACACATACCAATCCTACGTTTCAGACCATTAACTTCTCTCCTTTTCCTTCTTTCATTTTATCATTTCTAACTTGGAGCAACAAAGGAGATTTATATTTTAAACATAAAAAACACCCTTAAGACATCCCTTGCTCCCAAGCCGAACCCTTTTTGTGTCATTACCTTAAGCCCCCAAATCAGTATATGAATGAATTTGCAAACCCCTAATGTTGAGGATGGAAAAAATACCTCAAGAGCAGTGGGCTCAGTCGGGATTAAGTGTTCTTTGCCCTCAACATCAGCCTTCAGTAGAAAAAGCATCAAATGAGCTCAGACTCACATCCAACTTTTGACTCCTGAGAAAGAGTGACTAAATATTTTCTGATTCAGAAAGGAGAACTTTAATTCTGTTTTTAAAAAATCAAGCGTTGAGTACTACACGTTAACCACATTTCTGAAACTTGACAAATGCCCCTCCCCGTGACTGGGGGAGGGGGTCCCGCTCACACCTCCAATGGACACCTATGAAGTCCCTAAAACCATCTTCTTATGGACTGAGCAACCCAGGACAGGAGGTTCCAGCTTGCCAGAGCGTCCTCTGTAACCCCAACAAGTCCTTGTCATTAAAGTGTACTTACAGAGAGCTGTTTGAGGAGGCTGAGTACATATTCCTCGGTGAAAATATCACTTCACAAGACCCTAGCTGTATAAGGCAGAAATACATCATTGAGTATGAGTCAGTATACAAAGATACTGTTTCCAAACTATCAGAGCTGTACCATCACCATGATCATGTCTGAACACCACCTGCAATATTTGTGTTTTAGTAAACTCATATTTTCTTCTTACTGCCTACATTAGTTTCATCCTCCAGCCCAAATGACACTGACGTCATGGCTGTGCTACCAATGTTCCCCCCCTTCACGTTAAGATAAATGCAAACCACTGAAACACAAGCCATCTGTGGTTCATGCTCAAGACAAAGTTAAGAGGAAGTGTGTAAAGGATCAAGTGTGTAGATGATTAAGAGGAAGTGTATAAAAAGAAGCCCCTGGACTCTCTCCATGCTCTTTGTGCAAGGGCCTACCCTGTCTGCTCTCATAAACCATCTAAATGTGTCTGACTTTCTGCTGATGGCGTCCCTTGGTGCCAAGGGCCACTGAAATGACAGTAGGGTAAGCCAGTCATAGACCCAAGGTACCAGAGGGTGAGCAGGAGGCCGGATCAGGCTGGGTGTCATCACCCTGCCCTGTTGTCAATGGTGCCCTTCCCAAATTGGAACCCGAAGAGCATGGACTGACCCTGCCAACGTCACTCTCCCCAGCCTTGCATCCCATTCCTTCAGCATGGACCAGACAGCTGTCACAACCCTCCGTCAGCCAGGTACTCACTCAGTGCAGCAGGGATCATTACCCCACGTTGCCACCATCCCCTGCAATGTGCAAGAGGAAGCCGTTTCTCGGCCTCCCCGCTCTATGCTTCCGTTCCCGAAGAGACAGCCTACTTTGAGCTGAGCGTGCAACAGCAGAGGCCTCTGTTCTCTGCAGCCAGCATCCACCTCCTTTAGCCAGAAGGCAGAGTAACTTCAGGCAACATTAAACTCCCAAACCCAAAACACGTGAATTCAGGAAACTGGCACTCTTTTTTTTTTTTTTTAGGATTTTTTTTATTTATTTGTCAGAGAGAGAGAGAGCACAAGCAGGCAGAGTGGCAGGCAGAGGCAGAGGGAGAAGCAGGCTTCCTGCCGAGCAAGGAGCCCGATGCAGGGCTCGATCCCAGGACCCTGGGATCATGACCTGAGCCGAAGGAAGAGGCTTAACCCACTGAGCCACCCAGGCACCCCAGGAAACTGGCACTCTGAGGAAAGTTTAGCGGACTCCGTGATGCTCCATCTCACCTCTCTCGACCTTATTTTGCCTTTCAGTTATCTGGCATAATAGCCTGAAAGACATCTGTGCATCTGCTACTGACAGCGGCTAGCAGGAGATCCAATTCCAGCTCTAAGAAGTATTACCACAACCTCACGGTCCAGCATCTCTTGGGTTCATTTCATACATCATAGAGACAGCTAAAGGACTTTTCGCTTGTTCGAGTCTCAGGCCAAACCAGACCATTTTCTGGGTTTGGCAACAACCAAAATTTTCCAAGAGTCACTGATTTAAGTCCCAGTTCTCAAAGACCTAAGAACTTTTTCCACTGATTTTATGTCAAGAAAAGATTTTATTATGTCAAGAAAAATTGGCCCACATTTTTTCTAATTCCTACATCCTCCATTCATCAAATGCTTTCTCTGAGAGTATGTGATACCTAAGAAGGCATTTGAGCATCTTGTAAGTCTTTAAAATTCCCCCTCTTTGAGCTAGGAAGCTGCCTTGTTTGCTAAGAGCAAACTAAATTTGACCCTCAAAGTGTTTTAGGTCAGCCTGAAATCTGAACCTGCTCAAAGTACAAGTGGGTTCTAACCCAAGATAAAAACTATGCTTTCTTCTCTTGAGTGTGCTTCCCATTCTTCCCTTCAGATACGTTTGGTTACCAAAATGAGAAATAACGTCACTAAGGAGGAGGATGTCTCTCTAAAAAAAAAAAAATGTGGTCTTTAAGTGATGATAGAAAACTTGATAGTTTTTCGGGCGCCTGGGTGGCTCAGTGTGTTGAAGCCTCTGCCTTCGGCTCAGGTCATGATCTCAGGGTCCTGGGATCGAGGCCCACATCGGACTCTCTGCTCAGCAGGGAGCCTGCTTCCCCCTCTCTCTCTGCCTGTCTCTCTGCCTACTTGTGATCTGATCTCTCTCTGTGTCAAAAAAATAAATAAAATCTTAAAAAAAAAAAGAAAAAAGAAAACTTGATAGTTTTTGGTTCAAAAGACTAAAAAGTAGAAGACCATAACTTAATGTAGCCAGGTATACCCAAATAAATAAGTAAATCAGTAAGTATGACCAGATACATAAGAGTCAGCTGGTATAAATCCACCAGCGCATCAAGCCCATCATAAACTAAAATGATAAAAAAAAAAAAAAATCCGGTCAACATCACCTTTGGACTGCCCTTCCACTTCATTTTTCAGAAGAAAAGATGTCAAGAAAAGGAAAAGAGTGAGGACTTGAAACCTTTTCAACTCCTAAACTGAAAGATTATTGTAAATCCAAATGAAGAGAAAAAGATGAGCACGCCTCCTTCATCTGAGCCTTTGGGACAATCAATGCATCTCAGAGTTCAAAGCCAAGTGGCTTACACTTCCTTCTATCCATAATTGTTCTGATTTTCAAAGAAAAAAAATTCTAGGCACTGTGATTATCTTTCATCATTATACAAGACACATTAAATATAAGAGAACCTTTCCCTTACTGCATTTCTCAACACAAGAGCAGAAAAATCAACCCCCAGAAGTGATACGAGGACAGGAAGTACGAGCGGTTTCCTGAAATGCCTGGGCTACAATCTTGGTAATCAGCTGAGGACACCACCCACCGCATCTGGGTGGGCACCAGCGCCCATTATGCTAACTGTGATTGAGCTGGATGAATAGCAAATCTGTCATATTGTGACTGGGCAGCAAGTGGGGATAAAACACCAGCATCCAGGATGTGCTGCTGCATAACAGAGAAGGCAACAGTGTCACTACAGAAAGGCTAGTCTCCTTCCAAATCCATCAACGGACCCACAGTCATAAAGAAGTTTAACAAGTGCCACCTAACGTGCAAGGAAATGAAACAAAACAAAACACAGCACAGCACCCAGATCGTATAATCCCAGAGGGGACAAGATTCCCACTAAACCAGGGACAGATACCATGCTTGCCCTTACCTTATCCTGGTCTCAACAGTACCCTGGATCTCGGGAGCTTTGTGAGACAGGGCTGTGTGTTGTCCTTGCACTCTCTACAGGGGACTCACGAAGCACCTGGCGAGCCAAAGGTGCTCAACAGGGGTTTGCTGAATCCATGAATTGACAAATGTGCAAACCAGTCACTGCCCCCGCCCTCATGAGCCCTCAGTGAGTCCCCTCCCATCCCGCCACACACTGCTTCTTCAGTTGCATTTAGCAGCAAAATTCCCGGAAACCATAAGTACTCAAGAGAACCGAGAAGTCTCAGGCTCTGGTGTTGCACTACCTGGTTGCTAATCTTGGCATCCCTTTTTAGCTGTACGCAAATTACCTGCTCTCTCCTTGCTTCAAACTCCCTCTCCTGTAAAAATGACACTTAGCGCACGGAGGTGCTCTCGTGATTAAATGAGATAATGCATATAAGAGACTCAGAATAGTCTGGCAAACATTAAGTACTCCATACATGCCAACTATTTCTATTACATGCACCCTTGTGGGTCAGTAAACAGTCACCAACATACAAGCTTCCAAGGAGGAATGGAAATCAGCACAACTCTCAGTAATTAAAATTAAAGAATTATATTTCCAATAATCGATAGAGACTAATGTAAAAATGTACTACAGGACAAAAGAAGCGAACTTCACATTTATATACACATCATGTGTTGCATTCGTGTTCAAACAATGGTAGTAGCTTTCAAGGGGGGTAAACACACACATGTGTGGAAATATAACAACAATTCTCTGCAAAGCTCAATCTATCACAGTGCTCACGTGCGGTGGGGGAAGTCAAAAGGAGCTTAGGTTTTATTTGTAATGTTCCAATGCTAAAGCAAGTGGATTCCTGAATTATTTTCTTAAGCTATCATTAAACATTTGAAGACAAACATGTAAAATGTACACCAAAAATAAACACAAAAATGAAACAAGAAAGAAGACTCCTCTCCCCTGGCCGCACCAGGAGGGAGCTCTCCCTGTGGTCGCTGGAGAAGGGAACTGTAATTACTTAAGTAATGGCTTCTTCTTGGCTGGACGGTGGGTTCTGTCTGGCAAGAAACCCATTTGCCTAGTCATTACACTTGTGTCCTGATCAAAGCACTCAGCACACAATGGGTGCTCAGCATGTATCTGTAGACTGAATGGATGCATTTAAGAGAAAAAGTCCAAAATCCTTTAAACAAGGTATCTTTCAGTATCTGTTTTGAAAGTCTAAGTCCAGTTAATTATTTACCTTTCAAACGATAAGAAAAGACTTCTGGTCCATCGGAGGTTTAACAAAACATGTTCAAGTCACAGATACGTGGGGAACTCTCCCTGCCAAAATGGTGTCCTTTTTATTATGTTCTTCCCCCACCCAATCTCATGTCATGACCCTGGAGGCACAACAAACAGCTTTCCTTGTGGGTCCCACACGGCCGGAGGTTGTGATACGCTATGCAGACATGGTCTACCAAGTCTCGCAGGCCGAAGCAAATGCATCAGCAAAATCTACCCATCGTTGCTATAGATTTATGTCGGTCCAGCAATTATACAGGCTGTCACAAGTTTTGGGAACATGCTACAGTGAAATATAGAAGAACTCCTTAGAGAGGAGTAGCAAAAAAATCGAAACGCCTGCCCCCTCACTCCAACCCCCCTCTCTTCCTAGACTGAAGTCATCCCTCCCACCCCCTAAAAAAGAAAAACCACCCTGTGGAGCTGCAGAGAGCCCCCCCGCACCTTAACTGACTGATTGGGGTGGGTCATTATTAAAGCACCATGGAGGGCGCTGTGCAATTCTTAGGCGAGGGCAGAACCTTTCAAGCACTCACCCTCTGTAAACATACAACACAGGGACGGTGGGGGTAGACTCTAAGATCTGCTATCCCTAAACCCACAAGACCATGGAACTTTCTGAACTTGGCCTGCCTGGGCTGGTGAGAAAGATTTTATATTTCCTTCAACCTCTGCAGAAGAACGGGTGAGCAAGGAATTTTTTTTAATGTCCTTCTAATCATGAGGAATCACAAATTCGTTCGGGAAAAGTTCTGTGGTGGCAAAATGCTGTCTCCAGGCCAGGCAGGGTAAGGAATTCAGCCAGGACTCTCCCTCCACCCTCAGCCTTAGCCCCAAAGCCTGGAATGCCCACCCTGTGCCAAGCCCTTAGCAAGGATCAGAGGGTTCAATGGTGGACAGAGGAGTCTTAGGACAACACTTAAGGGTCCAGCAGATACAGAAGATAGAACACATATAATCACAAATTCAGTTAATCCACACAGTAGCAAGTGCCAAGAAAGAACTAACTCTAGGTGCTAAAAAGTGAAACGAGACCCTGGATATAGAGAAAAGATGGGCTTCGGTACTGTTGGTTCCTAAGGCTCGTATAAGGATTAAATGAGATCATTACAGCATCCAGTTTAATGTGGAAATTTCAAATCCCATTCCACCTCCCTCTCTAGATCAGAGAAGCTGGAGAGAGATGCAAAACTAAATTGCTTAACTTACTCGAATGAGCTCACTGCTCAGAGGAATGAGTAGACTACTCAGCCATTTATTCTTTCTGGAAATATAACTGAGCATCTACTATGTGCCAGGACATAGGTGCCAAAAATACAACAGGGAATAGGAGAGACTATGCCCTCATGATGCTTGTATTCTAGTAGGAAGAAAGAACAAACAGGAACTGAGTTCGGGTCTCAGAGAAAGCTATTAAGGAGAAAAGGAAACAGGGTTCAACAACACAACGTTAGTTACTGGGCAAAGGTTGTTAGGTCACCCGGTCCAGTGCCAGCTCCTCCACAGAAATGATGTATGAGCTGAGACCTGAGTGATAAGCCAGGTATGCAAAGAAAGGTGAGGGAAGAGTGTTCAAGACAGAGGGAACGTGAGAGTCAGAGTCCGAGCGAAAGAAAGGTTGGCGTGGTTAAGAGAGGAAAAAGAAGGCAGGTGTGGTGAAGCTCTGTTGAACACTGGGAGGATGGGTAGGGAACACATCCTGGCAGCTTTGTAAGCCAAGGTGGGAATTTGAGGCACTTGATTCTATGGGTCTGCTCCTGGGGGTGGTAGGGGAGCAGTATGAGCAGTTCCAGGGAGTGACAGCTCAGCGTGGATACAATAAATGCAGTTTCCACAAGAAAGCAGACAAATCTGTCATGTGTGGACTCCATACAAGGAATGGCTCAAATAACTACGTAAATAGCTGACATCATTCACAAACACCAAACATTACTGGGTTCGCTCCTGGAAGAAGTGAGGACTAAAGATCCTGGATTCCCAAGGAGGAGAAGGAGGAAACCCATCTATTCAAGACCCTTCTGCCCATATGTTACTGAGTCTCAGCAGAACAGCTGGTCCATAAACACCACGGAAAAATCCCTGAGTCCCGCAAAAGCTGAGCAGCTAGACCCCAGCACTTGGCATAAGCAGCTGCAAATCTTGTCTCTTCTCATAAGCCCCTATTTTGCAGCTACATAAACGTACTGGCAGACTTCAGGTTTTTTTTTTTTTTAAGATTTTATTTATTTATTTGACACAGAGAGAGAGATTACAAGTAGGCAGAGAGGCAGGCAGAGAGACAGGGAGAGGAGGAAGCAGACTCCCTTCTGAGCAGAGAGCCCGATGAGCGCCTCGATCCGAGGACACTGAGATCATGAAGACTTCAGTTTTAATGAAATGGACTTTTAATTGTAGATGTGTCCTTCACAGAAAGTCTTTACGATACGTATTTATGATGCCGTCGTCATAAAAGTTACTTCGGAGGGCTCTTGGAATCACGGTAAGTGCCTCCAGGGGCGACAACCAGTGAGTCCTGGGAACCAGGGGCCAGGGGTTGGCTCAGCCCTTCCCTCCTGGAGAAAGTCTTTCACTCTCACCACACAGGAAAAACACTTCTGCCTGGCTCTCCATACGACAGAAATGAAATCTCACCAGTGTGGCTCAATGAAGTGAGGGCATATTTCCTGTTTGTTTGTTTGTTTGTTTGGGGGGATCTTTTTTTCCTATTAAATATGCATATTGGTTAAAGCAAAGCAACCTGAAGAATCAAGAACTCACGAGTGTGGCTTATATCTACATCTGCTGTGTCTGTTTCTCCCTCCATTCCAGCTCTTAGCTCGGCCTCACTTGCCTCCATATAACCACTTCCTAAGGGGTCTGTTAGGTCCATGTCACCATGCCAGACTCATTCCTTCAGCTTAGCCACCCTAGTGGAAAGAATGTCTTTTTCCTTGGCTCCCAGGAGGAAGTCCAAGGTCAGCTGGGATTGGCCGAGGGTAGGTCACGAGCCCTCTTCTGAGGCAACTCCCGTATCCAGGGAGATCTAGGACCCTGGTGAGCCAAGCCTGGGCATTCTTTCTACCTTGTGACTGGAGCTTGCAGGCTTCCCGTATCAACAGGAAGAAGGAGAGGATCCCCCAAGACACCCAACACTGGGAATAGGAAAGCTTGAGATCCAGGTTAATACTTTAGCCACCTCTGTCCACTCTGGCAGAGATGTGAGTTAATGAGGGTTCATGCTGCATCTCACCACGTCCAACCCAGTAATGTGGAATCCTCTTCCCGAGCCAGCATCATTGGGAGCTTTAGAATTCTCCGCATTCTGCTTTCTGAGGTTATTTATTATTAATCACTCCTGGCCCCTTCAGGTGTTGTGAGAGTGTTCAATCAATAACTTTTAAACACTTACATGACAGAGCAGAAATAGAATCACTTACCTCTAGAGCCATCCCCAGCATTCTCAATTGGGTATTTTATATTGGCTCTTTCCCCTGCCCTGACCACCGACAGTATAGAATCTCTTCCTCCCAAGGTGTAAAAGGAAAGTCCTGCCACTAGAATGTGTCAAAGACAAACCGAGTTTGATGGCGAAGGTGGCTTCAAGCTCCTGAACTGGACTGGAGTCAAACCTACATTACTTCCTCTTTCTTGGCCTTTGTTCCCCAACACCCAACAGAGTTGCCACCTTCCATCATCTGCCATCACAGCCAGCAGCTGACATTGCTGCGTGTACAGTTATTGTCTGTCCCACGGGAATGGAAGCTACGGGGGCCCAGGATCTCAGGTACTAGGGTAGCTCCAGGGCCTTAATAGTGCTCACACGTAGCTCCACTCAATAATTACTGGCTGTCTATAGGATTAGTTGTCACAAAATCCCTTCTTCTGCCATCAATCCCTTTGGCATCCAACTTGGAAACGCTATAATAAGCAACTTTTAAAATTAAAAAGCATTGCCATGTCCAGAAGAACTAGCTTCTAACTTATCCCTAGAATCTAAGCAATACTCATTTCAGTGGGATATCCAGGTAACCAGGGTTTCCAAAAGCCCTTGAGGCCATGAAGGCTACTCTTCCTTGATGCCCCTCTGTTATTACAGCTCTTTAACCCTTCCTGATACCAACTATGAACTTGCATACTTGGTGTTCTTTTTCTCTTTCTTTCTGGCACGGAGAGGTTCAGAGAGAGAGAGGGAAAGATGGAAACCTAAGTAGGTCCCACCCCCAGCACAGAACATGTCACAGAACATGACACAGGGCTCGATCCCAGGACCCTGAGATCATGACCTGAGCTGAAACCAAGAGTCACGTGCTTAACCGACTGAGCCACCCCAGCCCCCCATGCAAACTTGATTTTCTTATAAAAATATTTCACGACACTTCTCTCAAGTTGTATTAAGTTCCTGAAATTCCCCAACATAAATGGGTTGGTTGATGGGGACTAAATGACCACCACTGCTGGGACGATTCCCACTCCAGTTTCCTCAGTTGTCCAGTTTCTGCAGTGCCCTCATCCTTTCACCAGCTACAGGCCTCTGATGGCAACCATATTCAGAAGATTCTCAGCAGGGGCGCCTGGGTGGCTCAGTGGGTTAAGCCTCTGCCTTTGGCTCGGGTCATGATCTCAGGGCCCTGGGATCGAGCCCCGCATCGGGCTCTCTGCTCAGCGGGGAGCCTGCTTCTCCCTCTCTCTCTGCCTGCCTATCTGCCTACTTGTGATCTCTCTCTCTCTCTCTCTCTCTCTCTCTCTCTCTCTGTCAAATAAATAAATAATTAAAAAAAGAAGATTCTCAGCAAAATGAGCACACTTCTTGAATTCACCTACTGCAACCACAACAGAACACCAGACCCACTGGTATATTTTATATCTTCAATAATATATATTTATATATTCACTAATAATAAAATATATTTAATTTTTACATCTTCACCAAAATGCTTTGAGGTCTCCTTGCTTTTGTGTCAGCCAACAAACCCCCTCTTTTTATAAACAAGCTTTTCAGATAAGAAATTTACTCCAGAGGCAATCAACCTTTCTAGAAGGGAACCATTCTCTGACATGACAAGAGCCACTAAAAAACAACCATGGCAGGAACAGCAGCTTGTATGATACCGCTGACACCTCAAAGAGTCAGGGGAAAAAATAGCTGGTGGGGGAAAAAGAACGAGTCCATAAACATTGCAGAGAGGGAAGACTCCCCCAGCTCTCGTGCTACATGCGGCAACCAATTACTCTCTCAAAAGAAGAATGCAGGTCTTACATGAAGTGGAACAATTAATTTCACGCTTGTCATCCTGGCCTCAATAGTAAGTTGATTTGAATCAAATATTTGCGGCACATTACGGCTTGCGGGGGACAGTTCTGGGGCCTCCCGAGCGACGGACTACCTTGATGGCTACCACTGTAAAACAATCCATCAATAAGAGTGATTATGGTATTGATCAAAGCGGTTGGCTGCCTCAGATTGGAATCAATTCTCAGGAGTTGCTGGGAACAGAAATGTCTAATGGACTATTCCATCACTAGTCACTGCAGCCACTGAAACAGCTAATATTCTGGAAAGTTCTTAATAATTACTCGTTGAATCTGCATTTCTGCTTCAGTGCTCACAACTAGACCCTGCTTACTGGAGCCTGAAAGTCAGTCCAAGTGGATGAAGGAAGGGCCAGCCCTGACCAAAAAAAGCAAAACAAATAATGTGGAAAACTGCCTTCAATAATTGTATCGTGTCCTGCTAATCGGAGAAGATCATTATTTCTTTTTACAGAGTTTCTGGGTGAGACAGAAACCAGCATACTTTATGGCTGCTGCTCTTATAGAGGTCCCTGACAGAAGGAAATTCTGCACTCCAGTGTGGATGGCATTGGCCACGGAGTAACACAATATCATTTATGTGAAATTCTCGTGCATGTACCCTTCATCATTTCCTAGCTCATGTGGGAAAATCTGGAATCTCTGGCAAGCCACATAAACTTGGGGTGACTCACAGTGCCACATAAGCCTAATAAATCTCCTTCCTTTTCCTCTCACTCAAATGCCCTTTGATTTATAATCACACTCTGCCATCCCGGGGCAGCCCTACATGGAATAGGAAGACCCCCGTTGACCAGCACAGTTGGAGAGAGGGTAGCTGTTCAATCCTGAGGACTTCCTTTCCCAGTCCTAGCAAGACCTGGCTCAGCACTTCCCCCACACAGCCCCGAATATATACCTTCCTCCCGACAAGATCAAAGACCCACCAGGAAAGGTCTGGCCACCTCACATTAAGAGGCTTCCCCTTTCCAGAACTTAGCCTCTACAACCTTCTTTCAAGGTGCACTCCAATGATTCGTCCTCACAATGCCTTACTTTTTCTCCCTACATCTGACATGGACATTCTCTTTCCATCTATGCTTTTGCATTTTCCTTTTTTCATTAAGTATTTCATTGCCCATCCAGCTCTGACATTTCACCTCTCTGTGCCTCCAAACATCCATTTACGCTCCGTTACAGGGGGGAGGAAATGATTAATTCTCAGGGGAGACTGTTCAGAAAAAGCTTACTGAAAGACATTCGAGATGACTTGAGGGATTCCCAAAGTACCAGAGTACCTGGCAGGGGAGGTGGGAGAGAAGTTTTCGGGCAGCATAAATATCAGCAAAGCCCAGCCAGGCAACCTGAGGGTTGCTACTGTTGTCCACAGCACAACAGCATTGGGGTAGAGACAGCCCATGCAGGCTGGGAAGCACACCGAGAAGGGCCTGCCATACAGAGCTGCTCTAAGAATTATACTTGGTTAGAGGCAGCAGGAGGCCAGCTGATGGGAACTCTGTTGTACAAAGGGTAACCCAGAATCCTTGCGCAAGAGAAACTGAAAAGGGAAAAGGAGCCCGAAGGCCAGTTAGGAAGACGGATGATGATCAAACACCAAACTCTTCCGAAACAAATCTTCTGTAATCGGGACACTTTCCAGTAACAAGTGGACGAATACTCACGTGGACGTCCGCCAGCGCGCGTCCTCACCCTGCATTCTGATCTGTCGTTTGCACACTGCGAGAGTGGCCACGACGTTACTAGGAACTGACGGGATCATTAGCCGTCCTCCCCTTATTTATCAAAGCTCTACAAGACGCCCGAGTGAATTCCGAGCTCAGTTCAGAAAGTTTCAAGATAACAATATATTTATTTAAAGGCTTACAAGGTTTTAATGCCAGAATGACTCTTAACTCTCCTTTGCACCATAAACATTACCACTGAATCAAACATGATTCTATCTTAAAAGGGGGAAATCGGGTTTCAACAGTTTTTAACTTGAGAGGAAAAAATGTGTGCAATAGAAACCGAAGAGCCGTTCCACCAGGAAAAAGTTTCAGATGTTTGTCTTCCCTCAGCAACCAAATATTAATTTCACTGATGGCGAGATTAAGGAGGCAGACAATAGCCAACTGAGATTACTGCAGTTCTTTTATCTGCAATTGGCAGCACCTTTAAGCTGGAGCTGGAGGACGAGAAAATGTCCTGTTAATGCTCAGCACAGTAGCTAGGTTGATAAAACCACCACGCTGCAGATAAGGGCTGTGTTCATTCTCGAAATCCACCGACTCCCTTAGAGCAGGCAAGCCACTGTGGGTAAGGTTCTCCCCTATCTCCCTTGTTGATTTCTATGAATTCCTGATAAGGAAGAGTTTTACTTCAATTTAAGTAAGTTTGCAACAATAGTAACAACAATGATATCAATAGCAACTGACACTGACAGAGAACTTATTACCAGCTAGGCTGTATGCCTAACACTTAGCATGTAATCTATACAACAGCCCGGTGCGCTAGGTACTATTATGACCTCCACTTTCACGCAGGGGAACTGAAACTCAATGAAGTTCAGTCATCTGCCCAAATCCTTGTCTTCCCCCATTAACACTCACAGGCATACACACATAACCACCTGGTAGCTACCAGAAGGTTGCATTTGACAGAAACATCATTGCACTCTTACAGAGCGATACACTATATTCTCCCCCAAAGCAACAGTGGTTTATTCCAAGCTAAAGGTTTCAACTGGCCCCTAATCCAGCCCCCCAAAGGGGAAATGAAAGGGTAGTGAGGAAGCCAGTTGGGACATCAAGAACCACCACTTAATTTTCTCCTATCTGAAAATGGAAAATGACCCTTGAGAGATCGGACACATCCCTGACGAACCCAAACCTGTCATTCGATGGGAGAGCGTCCCTCCTCAGAGAAGTGCTTCTCAAGCGGTCTCCAACTACATCGACATCGTCTAGGAAAATGGGGGGGAAAAAATCCGTATTTTGGAGCCCAGTCCCAGCCCAGTCACTTGCTGTGAGGAAACACAAGAAACTGCGTCTTAAACAAGATCCCTGCATGATTTTACGGAGATTCCTGGATTAGAAACCAAAGTCATCCCGATCTCGCTGCTGTGGACTCCTGCGAAACACACACACACACACATACCCGAACGTGCACATACCTCCCTCCCAATCACACATGTGTAGCAGGAATAAAGAGACCCACCCGCAACCTCTTATTCACAGGAGAATTAATACCATAAAGCTTCTTGTGCTAAACAGAGAAACACCTTAAAGCCACGCCATTGTTCTAGTATTTTGAAATGTGTCACAGCGACACAGAGGGTCTGGGCAGCACTGCCTAAAACAGCTGGTCAGACTCAGGGCAGTTTTTTTTTTTTTAAGATTTTATTTATTCATTTGACACAGAGAGAGAGATTACAAGTAGGCAGAGAGGCAGGCAGAGAGAGGGGGAAGCAGGCTCCCCGCTGAGCAGAGAGCCCGATGCGGGCCTCGATCCCAGGACCCTGGGATCATGACCTGAGCCGAAGGCAGCGGCTTTAACCCACTGAGCCACCCAGGTGCCCAAAATATTACAAATTTTATGTTCTTCATCTGCTGTACGGCNAGGGCAGTTTTGAATCTTCACTATTAAAGGTCTAATGTCAGAGTCACCGGTAGAAAAAGAAGGGCAAAGAAGGCTTCAGTGAGGATAGTAAATCAAGTCCTGACCTTAAAAGACCAGCCAACACCACAGGGTCACAGAAAAGGCAAAAGTTGTGTGACTTGGGCGCCTGGGTGGCTCCGTGGGTTCAAGCCGCTGCCTTCGGCTCAGGTCATGATCTCAGGGTCCTGGGATCGAGGCCCGCATCGGGCTCCCTGCTCCGCGGGGAGCCTGCTTCCTCCTCTCTCTCTCTGCCTGCCTCTGCCTGCTTGTGATCTCTCTCCCGCTGTGAAATAAATAAATAAATAAAATCTTAAAAAAAAAAAAAAAAGTTGTGTGACTCTAGGATGGGCAGCAAAGTCTCAGAGAGCATGGACAGGTTGCTGAGTCCAGGAAGCGAGGGCAGGTAAGAACCGCCATGCCTGGGTAGCTAAGATCCACTGTGTTTTCTTGGAGCCTTCTCTTCCTGCTGGCTATGCCCCTCTGGCCACCCCAAGACCTCTCCACCCTCTCACAGAACCCTCGGTCAACAGAAGGTGCTGGAATAAGAGAGGTGTGGGAAGTGTCACTTAGATCCCTGGCACAAACACGCTGGGCCGCCCCAGACAGACAACGGGGCACAGATGGCAAACGCCTGGTCATGGGTGACAAAGGAACAGAGGGCAGAGAAATCCAGTTCTGTGGCCCTGGGTGGGCAGCCTGCCCAAGGGCACCCGAGAGAGGAGCGGGTCAACAGACGCTGTGGCAGGGAATGAGGAGAAACTCTAGAAGACCAAAAAAAGTCTACTTTTAAAGAACTGCAGCCGAGACCTAGTTACAAAGCCACTGGCCAGGGAAGTCTTTCCAGAAGCCCCTCAAAGACTTCTAAAACAAAGACAAAGTAGAAATAAATCCTAGTGGCCAGGGGAGAGCCAAGACCACGGCCCTGGACCCCAGAGATGAGACCGTTCCCTGTTCATCCCTGATCTCATGAGACAAAGGTTTCCGTAACAGGTAGATTATGTTGACTACTAGTAAATCCATGTAGACCCACAGTATAATGAAGGTATTCTCACATCACGTTTGGTGTGAAATCCAGCACAGGGAGCTCAGGCCCAATCTAGTGCTGATTTTCTGACAATCGCCATCACCGGACCATCCTCTGAGAAAGCAGAGATCTCTCCTGTAAGGACCTGCTTGTCTGTTAGCAGAACTGTATAAAGGAATTTTTTTCAATGAGATTATTGTACTAAAAAGGCAGCTCTGCAGAAACAGAAATTGGAACAGCTGGGATCCAGGGCGCTTTACATACATGTATCTTGAGGTCCCAACTAAGGAGGATTTCTAGAGAGATTACTGCATGAATAAAATATTTTAAAAGCTGCTAATAGACAGTACATAAATACGGAAAGCAAGCAGAGTTCAACAGGAGAGTGGGAACAGTAAAACACCAGGGCGTCGCTATGACCCAGCAGGTCCTCAAATTTCACACTATTGTTCTGCCTTATCAGTGGAATCATTTTATGACAATATCATTTTGATAGTTACCTAACTAGCCCCTTGGAGCCAGGACACCTAACAGTGTTTCTATTCCTTATCAGTGCCACACTCATGTTCCAAAGGAATATTTATTTAGATTCAAGAGAAGATAGAGATTCCAAGGGCCAGGGCAGATGCAAGGCAAACATTGTTTAGGGAGGCAATAAAGCTACTCCATTTCTAAATGGATGCTCTAAGAGCTAGATGGGATGGGATCTGTGTTGGGGGGGGGAGGCTTCAAGAGCCCTTTTTGAGCAAAATCGGGTGACATTTGAATTTTCCACTCGTTTGCACTCACTACAATGCCACGGTCTGCAGATTCTAAATAAACACTGGCAGATGGTAGTAATGATACTTCCACAAAGAATCCTGCATTTGTCACCTAATTCCGCCTTAAATAATCTAGGGTTTCAAATTAAGTTGGTTATGCAGGTATGCTTGTCATCTCTTACCTTCAAAATCCGGAGCTACGGATCGTCACAGCTGAGTCGGAGATGCCCTTGCAATTGTGCTAGAGGCTGACTCTACTTCCCCCGCCTCTTCTAGCGACTCCAGTCTATCCCCTTCTATCTTTGGAGGAATCCTCTTCACTGCACTACCTGCTTCCCTCCTGTTCCCCAAGGGCATTCCATGCCCCTTTTCAAAACCCTGCTGCAGGATCTGTAGCATGCAGGACCCAAACCTGGCTTGATCCCCCCCCGCCCCCCACCCAGGTTCCTATGTCCCAGCCTCTGTACTTCATCTGGCTCTGCCCACACCTACCCTACCCCTCTCCACTCTCCTCTCTACATTCTCTGGCTCAGACTGCACATCACAATCTGCAAGCTGTGCTGCCAAGGCATTTGCACCTACTGGTGCTTCTTGCTAGAGTGCTCTTTGCTCCCATCTCCCCTTCCTCTTGTCATCAGGTCTCAGGTCTCTGCAATTTTCATTGCAAAGTAAATGATATTTTCCCCAAATGTACCCATTCAGTTGCTACCTAGGTGCTGTACAGCAGATGGCCTGTTGCTCTGCCTAGTTCTGACCTGGATCTGATACTTTCTTGCTCACTTGTCTCTTGCCCGCCCCCTACAAGACTGTAAGCTTCCTAGAAGCAGCACCTTGATAACCTTCGTAAATAAAATGGAGTTACAGTTCTATGAAACCACATGTTCACCACGGACCACAAAATGAGAATCTGCCGATCCCAGTATATATATATCAAAATTAAATAACTGGCCATGAAAATCAAATAAGTAGTAGTAACAGCCACTGAGCTAGTAAGACTTTTGCTGACCATGGCTGCTTTCTTTCAAACTTCAGACGTCACAAATACCGTGTTCCAAGATCACATGATGATTTAGAAAAAGCAGGGTTCTCTGAGACCCCAACCAGATGTGTGTGCTCACTGCATTTCAGAGAAGTACTGAACATTCCACCACTAACCTAGACTCAGGGCACTGACTCCTCAAGTGTCAAAAGTGTCATAATATGATCTTTTCAAACACCAAAAAAGGCAATGAAAGAGTCATCTGTAGCTATCTGGAGTCACTCTAGACCACCTTTACATTATTAAGAGATAAGAAAAAGAATGGTCCTACTAGGGGCGCCTGGGTGGCTCAGTGGGTTAAAGCCTCTGCCTTCGGCTCAGGTCATGATCTCAGGGTCCTGGAATCGAGCTCCGCATTGGGCTCCCTTCTTGGCAGGGAGCCTGCTTCCTCCTGTCTCTCTGCTTGCCTCTCTGCCTACTTGTGATCTCTCTCTCTATGTCAAATAAATAAATAAGATCTTAAAAAAAAAAAAAAAAAGAATGGTCCTACTCATCCCCCAAAAATCCACAGTGTTTTGGTACACAATGTTGAATACCTGTATATTCATCATGGTTCTCCAGAGGCACAGAAGCAATAGAGATGTATGGATGTAGAAAGTAAAAGATCTACTGTAAGGAATCGTCTCACACAATTATGGAGAATGCCAAGTCCCAATCTGTAGTAGACTCAGGAAAGCCGGGGGTGCAATTTCAGTCCCAAGGCCAGCAGGTGGAGACCCAGGAGAGCCAATGGTACAGATGAAGTGTAAAGGCAGTCTCCTGAAAAATTCCCTCTTGCTCCAGGAGGCCAGTCTTTTCATTCTAGTTAGGCCTTCAACTGATTGGATGAGACCCACCTCAACAATGAAGACCATCTGCTTACCCAAAGTTCACCGATTTAAATGTTACTCTCCTCCAAAAAAAAAAAAAAATCTCCAGGTTGAACAGAAAATTAACCATCACAAGGCCACCCCTTATCAACTTGGTGCCCAGATACATCTCCTTAAATCATACCCAATCTCCAAATAAAGGCAATAACAAGGTCACACTTCCACCGAACATGACACAACTGATAAAACTACTCTACATACAACCAAAATGTACTAAGAAACCTTTCCCCAGGAGAGGGTGTGAAATCCTCGGATGATGTTGACTCTTCTCTTTAATATCCACTAATTTCAATACCATGATGTGAAGTTAACAATACTTAAATACTATGATATAAAGTCAACACATCTTATGTTACATTCCAGGAGAACACAGGGAAGAAAACAAAGACACCTACTACACACATACACACATTCATAACCAAATAAGGAGGACATACATACTCATGACTAGTATGGTCCTTACTTCTGTAACCAGTCAGGTGGTCATAGTTGGTATTGATATCCACCCTTTTCCACTACCCATTCTCTGCTCCCTTTGCCTTTAGCAAGTACCTCATGCTGTGGTTCTTTTCCAGACAGAGTGACCCAAACCTTAAAATATCAAAACGAGGGCCGTCCTACCAAAATGCCACAAACTGGGCAGCTTACACATCAGGAATTTATTTTCCAATAGTTCTGGAGGCTGGAAGTCCAAGACGAAGGTGCAGGCAGAGCTCTCTTGTTGGCTGGCAGGTGGCTGCCTTCTTGTTCTGTCCTTACATGGCCTCTTCTCTGTGTGTGCATACTCCTGGTGTCTCTTATTAAGACACCAGTCCCATTGCCCTCATTTAACGTTGATTATCTCCTTAAAGGCCCTATCTCCAAATATAATCACAATGGTTATGGCTTCAACCGAGGAATTTGGGTGAAGGGAAAAATATAATTTAGTTCATAACAACTTGTAATAATATCCCTAGTCTCATCCAGGGTCATATGCAATGAGTAATAGCTAACGGAAATAAGATTATGATATGCTCTAGGCATTTTAGCGGGTATTTTATGTATTTACCCAACATCAATACATTTTGTTGATCATGTGAGCACTTACTGTGTCCCAGGCACTGTTCTAGGCATGGGAGATATAAGCAGTGATGAAATGAGACACCAGAGTGTGTCCTCGCTGTTGGTCATTGTGGGCCACTGTTTTCAGACATGAGGTCCCAGTATGGAACTTCAAATCCTTTTCATTTCAGGTAATTTTTCTTGAATTACAGATTCAGTGTTAGTTCTGTTCCTTGCTTTAATTTTCTTTTTCAGGGGCTCCACTTAGTTGTATGTTAGACCTCCTTTGCCTATCTCCAATGTTTGTCCCTGTCTTGAATTCTTTTTCTATTTTTTCCTGCTTAAAATGTTCCTAATTTTCACCTTTCTCTTTCTTTTAAGGCATCACCTGTTGTGTTTATTTGCTCTTGTGTTCCTTCTTATTTAATCTATATTTCTAAAAATTGTTTCCTTTATTTCCAATGTTTTTCCTCACTTGTCACTCCATTTTTCACCTCTTTCATCACCTTCTTAATGAATTGTAGTTCATTTTGACAAGAGAAAATTATAGATTTAACCTGTTGGATGGGTTCATCTATTTAGTGTGTTACATGTAAAGGCATTACTCTGCTCTTTATTCTTTTTATCTTACTTTGTCTTCATATGAGATTTTACCTCCATCCTTTTCTATGGCTTATATTTATGTGAAATTAATTCTCATAAATTTTTAGGAAGCATGGTTCATGACAGCTTGTCTAACTTCAGAGATCCCTCTTCTGTTGTTTTCACATTGTGTTAAGAAAAAATATATATGTTGGGTGCTTTCTGAGATATCCTGGCTCTATTTCTACATTCATGTTCACTTTTATTACTTTAAAAAAAAAGGAAAAAATTCTCTGAGCATCTGGGCAAAAGAACAAGTGATTTACAACAGGAAAAATATGTTATAATCAGACTCTGAAAGTAACATTTAAAAAACTCAAGGAAATAATATATGAGGCAAGGATTTTATATTCAGCAAAATTATTTTCAAGTATAAGTGACACAGGTTACATGTAAAACTTCAGGGAATATGGTCCCCTTGAGCCATTTCTGAGGAATATGCTAGAAAATTAGCTTCAACCAAAATGGCTAAAGAGAAGAGATTAGGACTGGTGGTGAAGATTNTAGGCATGGGAGATATAAGCAGTGATGAAATGAGACACCAGAGTGTGTCCTCGCTGTTGGTCATTGTGGGCCACTGTTTTCAGACATGAGGTCCCAGTATGGAACTTCAAATCCTTTTCATTTCAGGTAATTTTTCTTGAATTACAGATTCAGTGTTAGTTCTGTTCCTTGCTTTAATTTTCTTTTTCAGGGGCTCCACTTAGTTGTATGTTAGACCTCCTTTGCCTATCTCCAATGTTTGTCCCTGTCTTGAATTCTTTTTCTATTTTTTCCTGCTTAAAATGTTCCTAATTTTCACCTTTCTCTTTCTTTTAAGGCATCACCTGTTGTGTTTATTTGCTCTTGTGTTCCTTCTTATTTAATCTATATTTCTAAAAATTGTTTCCTTTATTTCCAATGTTTTTCCTCACTTGTCACTCCATTTTTCACCTCTTTCATCACCTTCTTAATGAATTGTAGTTCATTTTGACAAGAGAAAATTATAGATTTAACCTGTTGGATGGGTTCATCTATTTAGTGTGTTACATGTAAAGGCATTACTCTGCTCTTTATTCTTTTTATCTTACTTTGTCTTCATATGAGATTTTACCTCCATCCTTTTCTATGGCTTATATTTATGTGAAATTAATTCTCATAAATTTTTAGGAAGCATGGTTCATGACAGCTTGTCTAACTTCAGAGATCCCTCTTCTGTTGTTTTCACATTGTGTTAAGAAAAAATATATATGTTGGGTGCTTTCTGAGATATCCTGGCTCTATTTCTACATTCATGTTCACTTTTATTACTTTAAAAAAAAAGGAAAAAATTCTCTGAGCATCTGGGCAAAAGAACAAGTGATTTACAACAGGAAAAATATGTTATAATCAGACTCTGAAAGTAACATTTAAAAAACTCAAGGAAATAATATATGAGGCAAGGATTTTATATTCAGCAAAATTATTTTCAAGTATAAGTGACACAGGTTACATGTAAAACTTCAGGGAATATGGTCCCCTTGAGCCATTTCTGAGGAATATGCTAGAAAATTAGCTTCAACCAAAATGGCTAAAGAGAAGAGATTAGGACTGGTGGTGAAGATTAAATATATAGATGCTTAAAAAAATTAATGCTAAATGAGGGTTACAAGGGAAAGTACAGTATGAAATGGAAACATGTTGGGTCTCCTGGGTGGCTCAGTTGATTAACTGAGTTGGTTTCACCTCAGGTCATGATCTCAGTGGTCATAATCTCAAGGTTGTGAGATCGAGCCCCATGTCAGGCTCCTCACTCAGCAGGAGTCTGTTTGGGATTCTCTCTCTCTCTCCCCCTCTCCCTCCCCCCACTCATTTGTGCTCTCTCTCTCTCTCTCTCTCTCTAATAAATAATAAAATCTTTAAAAAAAGAAATGGATGCATGCTTTCAAAATGTAGATGTAGTACAATTACTTTTAAATAAAGAGAATAGGAAAAACAAATTTTTTAAATGTTTTAAGTATTCTGAGAAATCATATTTGTGAAATAATACTATTCTGAGATGTTTTATATATGAGATCCAAGCACATGAGTTATTAAAAGTTATAAGATATTCCAATTCTATCACCCCTTTGTCCTTAGAACCAAGTTTCTTGATATGAAAGACAGAAGATACAGATGTTAAAATATATATATTATAAAATAAATATATAAAAATTAAACTTTATATTACACACACACACACACACACACACACACACACACACATGGTCAAAAACTCTATGGCCCTGTATTTAAATTAAAAGTATCAATATGAAATTATAAGNTTCTAACTTCAGAGCTCCCTCTTCTGTTGTTTTCACATTGTGTTAAGAAAAAATATATATGTTGAGTGCTTTCTGAGATATCCTGGCTCTATTTCTACATTCATGTTCACTTTTATTACTTTAAAAAAAAAAAAGAAAAAATTCTCTGAGCATCTGGGCAAAAGAACAAGTGATTTACAACAGGAAAAATATGTTATAATCAGACTCTGAAAGTAACATTTAAAAAACTCAAGGAAATAATATATGAGGCAAGGATTTTATATTCAGCAAAATTATTTTCAAGTATAAGTGACACAGGTTACATGTAAAACTTCAGGGAATATGGTCCCCTTGAGCCATTTCTGAGGAATATGCTAGAAAATTAGCTTCAACCAAAATGGCTAAAGAGAAGAGATTAGGACTGGTGGTGAAGATTAAATATATAGATGCTTAAAAAAATTAATGCTAAATGAGGGTTACAAGGGAAAGTACAGTATGAAATGGAAACATGTTGGGTCTCCTGGGTGGCTCAGTTGATTAACTGAGTTGGTTTCACCTCAGGTCATGATCTCAGTGGTCATAATCTCAAGGTTGTGAGATCGAGCCCCATGTCAGGCTCCTCACTCAGCAGGAGTCTGTTTGGGATTCTCTCTCTCTCTCCCCCTCTCCCTCCCCCCACTCATTTGTGCTCTCTCTCTCTCTCTCTCTCTCTAATAAATAATAAAATCTTTAAAAAAAGAAATGGATGCATGCTTTCAAAATGTAGATGTAGTACAATTACTTTTAAATAAAGAGAATAGGAAAAACAAATTTTTTAAATGTTTTAAGTATTCTGAGAAATCATATTTGTGAAATAATACTATTCTGAGATGTTTTATATATGAGATCCAAGCACATGAGTTATTAAAAGTTATAAGATATTCCAATTCTATCACCCCTTTGTCCTTAGAACCAAGTTTCTTGATATGAAAGACAGAAGATACAGATGTTAAAATATATATATTATAAAATAAATATATAAAAATTAAACTTTATATTACACACACACACACACACACACACACACACACACACATGGTCAAAAACTCTATGGCCCTGTATTTAAATTAAAAGTATCAATATGAAATTATAAGGCATTTTTAGACATACACAGAGCTATATTTATACATCTGTATCCTAGCCAGCTTTTAGTTTTTCTTCTGAACAGCTAGAAACAAAGTCTAACCAAGTAACATTGAGCATTTCTAAGCACCCAGAGTGTGGCTTTGATATACTAATCTCTCACTGAAAGAAATCAGAATATCTTAGAGAAATGGCTGATTCCAGGTCTGGGGCAGGAAATGTATAAGAAAAGGCTAGAAGGTCTTGTCATTCCACGTAGCAGGGGAGCTGCAAAGACTCTTAGGGCCATGTCAAATGGAGCCGACTTGAAAAGGCTCTCCCAAGGCAAAGATTTGCACTTCAATAAAGATGATAACTGCCATTGATTGAAACCCATAAAATGTTTAAATCCATTTGTTAGTAATAATACCAAAAAAAAAAAAAAGCACACAATTCATTGGTTGTCTTCAAAGGATGATAGGGGAAAATTCCCTACTGTGTACCTGATGAACAAAGGCAAACAATCAAGGATTTATCCTATCTTTTATGAATTATGCTGAATGAGAAACCAAAGGAGATGAGGAAACACTTCAGTATAGCAATATTCCAGCTAACAAATGAAAAATCAACGATATGCACTGCTTTGCAATCCTAGAGGACTGATGAATCTAGGTATGGAGCAGCAATAGCAGAGAGAGCCACAGGTGCCATGTGCCTCCCAAGGAAAGAACACTCTGCCCCTACCCAAAGTCCTGCCAAGGAATCAGATCTGAGGCTGGTCAAACCTGCGGGCTGCAGCTCCCAACTAATTTACAGGAAATTCCAAGGACAGAAGAACAGGGTGAACTCCATCATGACTGAGCAATATGCAAAATGCAAACTGTGGGAAACTCTGCAAGTTAAATAGCCTGATTTTAACTAATAAATTGTAAGGGGGAAGAAAAGGGGGGAATGGAGGAGGAGCGTGCAGGTTAAAAAAAAAGGGGGGATAAGAGATACCAAATTTTAAAAAACGACTGAAATGAAATGGTTGTGTCTGAGATGCACACTTGAGTGGTCAAACTGCAAAGAAACACAAGAAGGCAATTAAAATGAGAGAGAANATAAGAGATATCAAATTTTAAAAAACGACTGAAACGAAATGGTTGTGTCTGGGATGCACACTTGAGTGGTCAAACTGCAAAGAAACACAAGAAGGCAATTAAAATGAGAGAGAAAATATCTGTGCCCTTCGTGTGGGGGAGAGGAAGACAAACAAAAATGAATTAAAAAACACATAAATTCCCAAAGCAATCAGGTTAATTGAAAAAAAATTCCCTGCCAGGAATTATCAGGGGACAATAGAGAAGCAAACCCCAGACTAATCATGAGCATACAATCTTTACAAAGTATCCACTCTTGTGTTCCATGTCCATTTGGAGAACTGACAAGGGGTGGAGGAGGCACTGGGGACAGCTCCTGATTTCTCATAATCAGCATTCCCTCATGGTAACAGTAGTGAGGGTCTGAGAAAGAATAGCATCAACCCCCAGAAGGAGGCTTTTTGAATAGAAGCTGTTTCTCAAACTCTGCATTACCTAATCAACAATTGCATGACCCAGAGGATTAAAAGTTGGCTGTTGGAACCCATACTCCAGGCCAACAGCCACATCACTGGAGTGGGAAGAAAGCCTAAATATGAGGCTCTAGATGAAGGATGGGAGGGGAGGCCTGGCTTAAGGTCAAAGGCCCTAGCCCTCAAACAGAAGCCAACCTTGGAACCAGGAGTCTAGACCTTTCTCTCCGTTCATTACAAGCTACCTTTTGAGTCCCCAAGGGAGTGATCATCGTTCACACTCACTCATTCACACACTCACTTATTGACAACCATTAAAATAAACCAACACAGACCAACAAACAAAAACCTGTGTTGACAATCCAGCCACTTAAAGCTATGATCATATAATTTATTGTTCAAATTAAGACACTGCTGAGCTTGATAAGGGGTGACATTAATAATTATACCAGACAACTGGTATAAATGGCACTGTCCTGGCCAAAATCCTTCCAGAATTCTTGTTCCGGCCTCCGCACAAACGATATGCACTATACGATTACCAGACTATCAAAGGATCCCCAAGGGAAGGAACAAGATGATTTTAAAAGGTTTATGAACATTTTTGTATTTATTAGTCAACTATTTCAATGTGAATTGAATAATGTATAGGTAGCATCTTAAACACATGATTTTATATATTTTGTTATTTACAATAAAACTAAAGTTTTTCAAAATGTCCACTGATTAAAATTAAAAACAACTGGTCAATGCCACCACATGCTTCCATGCATACTGCTGCTTTTTTCCCTTCAGCCAGTCAGTCACAAATCTTTGCAGAACCCTTACTAGGAGCAGGGCATTACCTCAGATCCTGGGGCCACAGCAGTGACTTTGGTCTCAACACAGGGAACTTGCCAGGGAGTCTTTGGCACAAATGATGCTATTTTTAAAGCTAATGAGGCATTTGATAGTTTGATTTAATAATGTGGAAGACTGTGTTTTATAGTTAACAATTTTAACACAGTCTCATTCAATTAAGAGTTATCAGTTTAAAGTCCAAGAGGAAATGTTCTTTTTCAAGATCACCTCCAATGCCAGCAGCGTCTGGGTCATCAGCTGCTCTCCCTGGGGTCAAGATTCCAGGCATTTTCCCACTGCCCCCCACCCCTCGCCCAAATTAGTTTGGTTCATCTGTAGCCATTGGGGCCACTTTTCACAGCAGCTGAGGGCTTACTTGAAAGACACATGGTAGCTTGGATGCCGTGGTTTCTCAGTTCGTCCAAATTTTCAACCATCCTCAGTTGAAAAGGAAAGGGGAACTGTGAGGCTCTGGGGAGAATGTGCTGTAGAATTAGTCAGGTTGCTCTCCAGCAGAAGCTGGGGGAATACCATCCCCTGACTCTGTATACCCTACAGAAGGGAAGCAGAAGCTCAAAGGTTTCCCCACGTGGTGTATCTAAGACACACAAGTCAATCATGACCAGTGTCTTTTCCATTACACTATTGCACTGACTATATGTCACCTGTGCTACACAGGTGTACATTATGAATGCGCTAAACTCTGTGACCTTGGGGAAAAAAAACAGAAGAAACCAAAACTAATATTGTATAATTGGGAAAGGGCCTCCAGAAACATTCCAATTTTTGTAACCGTGAATCCAGTGAGGAAGGCAAGGCAGGTGTCATTATCTATACTCAGAACTAAGAAAAATGAGGTTGGGAGGAATTAGTGACTTGTCCAAAGTCATGCTGCTAAAAAGGGGCCTGCCTGATTCAGAGCTCAAGAACTTTCTGCCTGGCTGTCATAAGTCTGAAGTCTGGGGGCACCTGGGTGGCTCAGTCAATTAAGTGTCTACTTTCAGCTCAGGTCATGATCCCAGTGTCCTGGGATCAAGTCCCACATCGGGCTCTGGGCTCAGTGGGGATTCTGCTTCTCCCTCTCCTCCCTGCGCCTGCTCTCTGTCACTATCTCTGTCTCTCTGTCTCTGTCTCTGTCTCTCTCTCTCAAATAAATAAATAAAATCCTTTAAAAAAAGTCTGAAGCCTGGAGCCCGGCAGTAAGTGGCTGACTTTGAGCCCCGCCCCCCACCAAAGGGTGCTTTATGTGTGTGTGCAAAAGGATGTTTTGTTTTAGTTTGATTATTTCTCCCTTTGGATTCTAATTAACCTTTTTTTAGTCAGAATTTTCAAAAGCTTCACTGACCTTAAGAATAAGTATAATGAAAAAAACCCACTATCGCTTGCACAGCAACTTTGTAAGAGACATGCAGCTCCCCATGCAATGTGAACAGTCACCAGCCCTAAAGTGTCTGAGTGCTAAGAATAAGGGAACCGTGTGAGCTTATCATAGAAGATTAAACACTGAATATAATCAAGAGGACCCACTCCATTTTGGGCCAGAATTGTCTGGCATCAACTAGCATTTGTCAAGCCTTGAATGGCTCCCTGGATCTCACGTCTTCCTACACCATGCTCTTGTTTTCCTGTGTGGTGAACACAAGGTCTCCACAGGCTTGGGTTTCCCAGGCTCCATGAGGACATGGGATAAAGGGGAGAGCACTGCGGAGCAAGGGAATAAATAAACCAGAGGCAGAAGGTACCGTCTTGTGCCTTAGAAGCAGACAGCACCTGCTTTATGACCCAACATTGGGGCTCAGGCTAACTGATGAAGCTGATGGCAATTCTCCGAAAACCAATCTCCTCCGGCATCTCCGTTGACAAGAAGAGGACTTTCTACAGAACACTTCCATATTTTGACAACTGGAAGGAGTTGCTTTACCGCCCATGACCTTCAAAACTTCCTCCTTGCCCTAGTAGCAACCAAAGCGAGCCACCACTGATGTCACACTTAACCATGTTCTGGGCCCTGCATTAAAGCTTTTACATGTTTTCTCTCACTTCATCCTTGCAGCAACCCTATTTCACAGATAGTCTTATCATCATAGTTTGGGTGGAGAGACTGAGGTTTAGGAAGTTAACATAACTTGCCCAAGATCACACAAAAAGCAAGTTTTGGAACTGCTAACCAGTGACCACCACCAACACCCTCCACATGTGGAGCTGGGTGAACGTGTCTCCAGAAACCAAGCTCTTAATCATTGCCCCTCACTGGTACCCTCAGCCACAGGAGCACCCTAGAAATCGCCAGCCTGTCATGCAGTCTGTCCACCTCGCACCTCCAAGGCGGTCACATGACCAGCGTGAGGTTCATACACCAGCCCACAGTCCTGGGTGACGTCTGAATAGGGCAAGCCCAGTTTGGCCTCCATAAGGCCCAGTCTGCTCAGACTCTGTTCTCCAGGCCATGTCTTCACCTCAAAGTTGTCCAAAAGCTCCTTTGTGATTCATACACCTTCTCAGACCGTGGACTCTGGAGTCAGATGGCCAGGTTTTGAATCCCTGCTCTCTAACGTAGGAGCTATGTGGCCTTGGCAACACACTTTGCCTCAGCACGCTACTTTTTCTCATCTCTAACAAAGGTACTTGTGATAGTACAGGACCCACCACTCAACATGCTACAGGGACTATACGAAGTTCTCCTTGTGAAGTCTCACCGTAGTGCCTAGCAAGAAGGAAGCCCTCAGCCATGGTCGCTGAGACCGTAGCCACGTGCGCATCAGCACCGGGAGTTTCTGGATAAATGTTTGGATTTTCCTCACAAACGGAATGCTTGGCCGCAAACAGAAGCAAAGATACAGAGTGACCCAAGGGGCTGTCTCTCAGAGATCGAACCCACTTGCCACTAGATTCCAGTTCCATTTTGAGGTCACCCAAAAGAAAGCAGAACTGGGTAAAAGAATAAAGACTCCAAACTTCATTTTTAGATAGCGTTTTTCCAGGAACTTGGATGATAACAACTGGCACTGGGTCCTAACGTTTTTTATTTTTTTATTTTTTATTTTTTTGCTTTGTACCAAGATATTTCCAAGCATAACGGCACCTCCAAAGTTTCCAAGGGAAAAAGCACCCGACTCTCTGGTCTGCTTCCTCCAAGCATCTCTTTTTTTTTTTTTTTTTTTTTTTTTTTTTTTTAAATTTTTTTTTTTTTTTTTTCACAGGGGGNCCAGGAACTTGGATGATAACAACTGGCACTGGGTCCTAACGTTTTTTATTTTTTTATTTTTTATTTTTTTGCTTTGTACCAAGATATTTCCAAGCATAACGGCACCTCCAAAGTTTCCAAGGGAAAAAGCACCCGACTCTCTGGTCTGCTTCCTCCAAGCATCTCTTTACAGAAGCAGCAGATAAGAAGAATTAAGAGCCTGAAATCAATGTACAGAATCACATCATGAACCATAAATCAGGTAAGTCAAACTCTTCCCCGGCCCACTTCCTGTCTCATCTCCACGGACTGGAGGGAAATGCATTGCTCAGCTGCTGATCCATATTCCTTGTACTTCCCCTAATTAGCATTCTGAGTGGATGCCTCTCACAAGGAAAATCATCCTGCAACTTCTGTCGTTCTGATTATGCTGAAGCAGCAGACGGTTTTCAGTAACCGCCTTTGACAAGCGTTATTATATCTGGTAATTACTGTTCTCTTGGGTTGGTTGGAACAAAACAGACTAGCTTATCGTGGCTGATCTTTTCACCTAAGCTGCTAAGCTTCTGACCTGCAACAACCAACCCACAGCATCAGCTAGCCCCCTTTCTGGCCCCTGTCTAGGTTTGTTTTCACTTAACAGAAAAAAAAAAAATCTACCTAATGTGATCACTACTACTCAATTCTTTTCCTATCTTGATGGCTCGAACACCCCAAACTCTCTCTTCTATGGAGAGTCCCTTTAACAGGTTGGACTGCTCCAGATAGTCCTGGTATGAATCCCAAAGGGATGTTTTATATTTAAAAATTAGAAGTTAAATTCCTTAACTATAACTTCTATTCCTTATCCTGTAAACTTTATTCCTGGCCCCCAGTAAGACTCCACAGGCATTGTTTACAGTGATTCTTTTTTTTTTTTAAGATTTTATTTATTTACTTGACACAGAGAGAGAAAGATTACAAGTAGGCAGAGAGGCAGGCAGAGAGAGAGAGAGGAGGAAGCAGGTTCCCCGATGAGCAGAGTGCCTGATGCGGGCCTCGATCTCAGGACCCTGAGATCATGACCTGAGCCGAAGGCAGAGGCTTTAACCCACTGAGCCACCCAGGCGCCCTGTTTACAGTGATTCTTACAAAAACTGATGTTTAGTGGGACCTTCCCAAGTGCCCAGCATCATGTAAAATTGTTCTTTTAAAAGTGTTATCTGATTTTATTCATAGAAACTATGTTGGTAGCTAATACAGTGGTATTATATCTTCAGTATGCTTATTCTAATGCTGAGTAAAGGGAGGATGGGAGACTCAGATAACTGCCCCAAATGCCACGTAAGTTTGCCTTGAAGCCCTCATGTTTACTCACTCGACTCTATTACCCCCTGCGCCATTATTTTGAGCAAGGCTCAGATTTTCTGCTTTTTAGACAGATTTTTTGCATTCTGAACCACGGCAGCCAGTCCAGCCATACCTGTCCTTCCCAAACCTCTTCAGCATACAGTGACCCAGCCCTTTTGACCCAGACTCCACATTCGGCAACTGGAACCACAACATGAACCATAACCCTTTTCACATGCAGTTACTGAAAACCCGGGCTGCTTCAGCGTTCTTTGAGAATCTTGCATTGGCAATGAACTTTGTCAATGAGTTTATATCTCATCTGTCTGTCTGAATTACAAAATCTCTAAAGGCTAGAGACGCTAGGTTTATTGCTCCATACCCTTCCTTTTGCACGGGTTACCCTATAAATACCCACTAACTGATGGATTTCCACATTTAACTCATGCAATCACTGCATTCTTGCTTATAGGGCTGAAAGCAAAGCACGTAAAAAATTCAATTCCTTTTTTCCCCTGTTCTTCAAAAACCTTTGAAAGGTCTTGACCACACTCCCAGCCAAGCCCCATCCCAGAGCTAGCACTCAGCTGACTTGATAATTACTGTCTAATACTGTCTTGTGTCCTATATTTTAGCCACAGGGAGAGACACCCACTCCTTTTTACATAGCGAATACTAACATTTTGACAAGGATAAGGAAGAATGACAGATAATGCGTTTATGAGCATCACATCCCCAATATGTTTATGGTTTATAACAATAAACACACCTGTTGGTTTATAAGTTGTTAATAAATAAAATATTCACGATGATCTAAAGACCTCCTTCAAATGAGTTTATGAGTGCTGTGGCTTACATTTTCGGCAAATGACACTTGGGAGGCATAAGAAGGTTAATTTCCTTGGACCACAGAAAGAAAGAGAATTGATGTGAATCACTATACCGTGCCCCAGTTGACCCCATCCTAGACAGTACAGGCTGCATTGGGGAGGAAACTGCCTCCTGTTTGGGGGTCAGTCTTCTTAGCAGCTCTTGCAAAACTTTTTTTTTTTTTAGACTTAAATCAGGAATGAGAAGGAAAAGCAAGATATATTTGCTTCATTATATCCACTTCTCTACCAGGTGCTGCCACATATGAAAACTAACACCATAAAAACTAGATGTCTTCAGATTCATTGTTTTCTCCCCACTAATAAGGAGCTCTCTGATGACAAATAAAAATATCTTAGCAATTACATCAATGTTTCCAGTTTTTTTTTCTATTAAAATAGGTCCACAATGAGGGAGTGCCATAAGAAAACAATTATAAGATGCAAATTGGATTTTTTGCATAATCATTTGAGGTGATTTGCTCTACCTCTGGGTTCAGCAGCAATTTGCTTCTACCTCCTTAATATGCACCAATGACTGACAACTCACTAATGCCAATATCGGCGATTATGTCACTAAAATAAAACCCAAAGTTCTACAGAGGCTCAACTATGCTATTTAAAAAATTACAAATATGGTATTATATGGGGCAGAGGTATGATATAGAGAAGAATTAAATAAGTGTGTAAATTTTGCTACAGATGATTTGTTGCCATAAAAAAGACAAGCCTGATGAGTGCAAATAAATTGAAAAATAGTGTGGAATGGGAATGGTGTTTTTTGAGTATGTACCTCTAAACTCTGATGTCTCAGCTCAATCTCAGATCAGGCTCAAGAGACACTGCATGGTTTCATGAGAGTTTCATGAGAGTTTAGAGATGAGCCATACCACACACATTCTCAGATACTCCCAAGGTGCATTGGGAAAATCAAGGCTCTGAAAAGGTCTGCAAGTAAAGTGAGCTGCTTAACTTGGTTTAACTCCGTATTTCCTAACCTTATTTATGCATGAAGCCATTTTTATTTTTCAACTGAGTGTCTATTAAAATGTGTTGAACTTGTGTGGTTTTGCAGAAATCTTGTAATCAAAAGGGGAAAATACTGGGAAATACAGCCAAGGGAGAAGTGAGCCAAAGCCAGCATGATTTTGCTGCGGCACATGCCAACAGCAGACACACTCGGGTTTTCAATCAGGGTAAAAGATGTTGATGTAATAATCCCTGAGAGGCAGAAAAAAGGCAATTAAAAAGTTGAATCCATTAAATGAAGTCTTGGTGGGTCAGCTGGTGTTCCTCTTCATGACAGTCAAGTTCCAGAGATCCAGCTGCTTGAGTAAAGATTAATCTTTACCATGAAAATCTATAAAAATGCTTTTGACCTACATTTCATTTGTACAACTTAGATAAATCCAAACTGCACGGATACCTAGATTAGCAGGAAATAGAAAATACTGACTTGTAGAGAAACCACAACAGGACCATCGCTGGCTATATGGAGGTGGATTCGGGAAGCCAATGGGGTGCCTTCACTCTCTTTTGTGAACCTTTTCTCCTCTCCAAATGTTCCAAGGTCCCGGTGTGCTTGGTTTCTCCCGCACAGCAAATCTTGTAAGCCATGTGTGTTGCCAGATGTGTTATCCCTTCTAGGGACATGAGCAGCTTGAAAGAGGTATGATAATGTTTAATACAAGTTATTTAACATAATTAATTCTTCCAGGGGGGAACAAAGGCATTGATAACAGATATTTTGCAAGGGAAGAACTTCCTCCCACCCTTGAAATCAGATCAAAGTAGCCACTGGTATCATCTCCTGCCATTAGGCAGAATCACGCAGACTGCGTTAAAGGAATATATTTTGCACGTTAAAAAAAAAAAAAGGCAAGAGAGAGAGAAGTCATCAGCAACAACAGTAGCTGCCATTTATAGGACAGCTAATGAGTACCGAGTACTGTATTAAGTGCTTTATACACATCATCCCCCTCGTTTTATTTTTGATTTGGTGTTGCCATGATATTCATTCTATGGCAGAAGAAACCAAGGTTCAGAGCGTAAAATCACTTGTGCAAAAATCCCTTGGCTGGTATACTTCAAGGCTGGATTTGAATCCAAGACAGTGTGGTTTAGCCACTATGTTGCATAGCCTGCTTGGTGTGGCCCACTTGAAACAATGGTATTTTCTATGAGTTTGCATTATTCTAAGTGTCACACAACTGGTTCTGGCAAGAAGTTTCCAAATCCCTAACAACTTCCATACAGAGTCTGTTTTGGTGAGCTAGGTCTTTGAAACCATCCCTCAACCTTCATCTATAGAACATATTGGCATGTTGACATGGCATCCTGCTCTTCAATCAAAAGTGACAGTAATTCAGGGCTTAGCTCAATAGGTAATTTTCATTAAACTTTTTGCCTTAGAATGGATTTGGATTACAGAACAAATGCTAAAATCGTACGGAGTTCCTATATACCCCCTGCCTGGCTTCTCCTATTGCTATTCTCTTACACTACCATGGTATATGTGCCCCAACTAATCAACCAATATGGGTATATTATTAACTAAAATTCACATTCGATCCAAATTTCCTTAGTTCTTACCTAATGTCCTCTTTCTGTTCCAGGATCTCATTCATTGATCATGACTCCTTGGGTTCCCCTTGGCTGTGACAGCTTCTCTTGGACTTTCCTTGTTTTAATGACCTTGGCAGTTTTACAGAGTACTGGCTGGGTACCTCCTGGAATGTTCTTCAAATGGGATTTTTCTAATATTTTTTCTCATGGTTAGGCTGGGGCTATAGGTTTTTTGAAGAGGAAGTGCCATTCCTATTACTTTTCATGACTTATCCCTATTGATGCTAACCTTGATCCTCTGGGAGAGGTGGTGATCAAGTTTCTCCACTGTACAGCTCTTCTGTCTTCCCTCCCTTTCTATACTGTACTCTTGGGAGGAAGTCGCTGTGTATAGCCCACATTTGAGGAGTGGGAGTTATGGTCCACCTCCTTGAAGGGAGAGTAGCTATAGACATTATTTTGAATTCTTCTACATGGGAGATCTGTCTCTCCCCCCATTTGTACATATAATTTATTTCTTTGATTTCTACTTTATCCTTTAGATTGCAATCCAGTACTACTTTATTTTGTTATTCAAATTATTCCAGTGTGGCCATTGGGAGCTCTTTCTATGTGTTTTTGGCATCTATCCACCATTGTGTTTTTATTTTTTGTGTATTGAGCACTTGATGATTACTTTCTGACAGTACAAAGTCTCCAGACTCTTCTTATGAATTCCCTGCCCCAGTCCAAGAATCTACCATTTCTCCAAGGAGCCCTAGTTCCTTTTATTGGGAAACAGTATTAGAAACAAAGACCTGGGAAAGAATTTTTTTTTAATGTTCATGAAAACCTGCTCACTTTTCCTTTTACCAATAGCCCATCCTTAATCTTCTAAACAGAAGAAATCCCTGTCTATGCAGCCATACAAGACGACTGAACACAGACTGTCTGGTAATCAAACAGAGAACTTAAATGCGCCATGCCGAATGAGTCCCAGCTTCCCTTTGAGCTGAGAAGGGATCCACAACTCCTCCTTGGATCAGATTGTCAAGTGCCTGCCAGGTTCAGATCTTTCATGTTCTCAGTGCTATGAGAACTTTGTCCCAAAGAACGAACATTCCCACACTCCTTCAGAAAATGGAGCACAAAGGGTCTGCCCTTCTTTTTTTTTTTTTTTTAAGATTTTATTTGTTTATTTGACAGAGAGCGAGAGAGAGAGATCACAAGTAGGCAGAGAGGCAGGCAGAGAGAGAGGAGGAAGCAGGCTCCCCGCCGAGCAGAGAGCCCGATGTGGGCCTCAATCCCAGGACCCCGAGATCATGACCTGAGCCGAAGGCAGAGGCTTTAACCCACTGAGCCACCCAGGTGCCCAGAGCCTGCCCTTCTTAACCAGCACCATATCATTTCATGTGTTTCTAAAGGTGCAGAAGGCCACAGAGGCCAAAAGACAAGGAAGCCTCCTTAAAAATACGCAGTCAGGACACGTGCACCTATGGTGTCTCCAGGCTCTGTGCCTGTGGATAAGCTGATCCTGTGGCCTGCGCTGCCTTTTCCTACCCTATGTGTGGGGTTCACCCTTGCCTACCGGGTAACCTCTCACAGACTGTCCACAGCCTATAAATGATTGCTCTGTGGTTCCCAGCTAATGGCTCCATCTATCATTCATCCGTTCCACACTGCACCGGGCTGGCCCAGGCCCTGGGAGCTGAGATATATAAGGATGAATGCTAACAGACTAAAGCCCTGTTCTCAGAGCTGATACTCCACAGGGATACAGAGTAGCAGGAAAATGGCAGGTGGTCATAAGTGCTAAGAAGAAAACTGGAGCCAATGAGGAAGGATGCCCAGCCTCTGTCCCAGCGTTTTATTGGAGAACCTTCCTGAATGCACCCCCACCATTCTCTTTTGCCTTACCCTGCTGTATTTGTTTTTCTAGCACTACCTGTCATTTACTAGGTTGAGTGTAACTGTTTGTTTGTCTGTCTCCCCCTATGGACTGATGACTCCTTGGTAGCAGAGATGGGTTAGGTTTATCTCGTTGGTCTAGCACTGTGCAAAAAGCCAGCACCCAGAAAGCATCAGACAAACTCCAAGGCAACTGATTGGCATGAGAGTCTTCAAACAATGAGGGCATTAACTGCAACATGGCTTTGTACCCTAATTACATAATTTGAAGGCTGCATCTGGTGCTATCGTAAATCAAAATGCCTATGTGTCCTACATCTGCATTTCAAAGAATAAACTATTTGGTATTAGGAAAAGATTTATGAAGAGCCACACAGGGAAAAATCCAAAACACTGACGTGAAAGGAATAGACCTTGAACTCGGGGCAGGGTTGGGCAATTTGTTCAGTGTGGAGGTGAGGGTCAGAGATTATCTGAATATGATATTTCTAGAAAGGAAGCCCTTTGGGCCAAAACCAAGAACAAAAATCCTCATTCAATTCACCACTTCATGACATGTTTCCTTCTGGGCTTAAAAACTTGCCACATTGTATTGCTAAGAAAATTAAAAAAAGAGGGCGCCTGGGTGGCTCCGTGGGTTAAAGCCGCTGCCTTCGGCTCAGGTCGTGATCCCAGGGTCCTGGGATCGAGGCCCACATCGGGCTCTCTGCTCGGCAGGGAGCCTGCTTCCTCCCCTCTCCTCTCTCTCTGCCTGCCTCTCTGCCTGCTTGTAATCTCTCTCTCTGGGTCAAATGAATAAATAAAATCTTAAAAAAAAAAAAAGAAAAGAAAAGAAAATCAAAAAAAGATTATGTGTGCATGATTCTATGCCCAGGACCCAGCTCCTAGCAATCCTGCCATAAATGGTACTGACAATGGTTAGTGACAACTAACACACTCTTTTATGCATGAACTCATCATGCTCACAATAACCCTAGGAACGAGGTGCTATCATCGTCTCCCTGTAGCCAAAAACCCCAAGCTCCAAGAGGCTCAGTAAATGTTCCAAGAGCATGAAACCAGCAAATGACTGATCCAGAACTGGAATCCCCAAACTGTCTAACTCCATAACTAAGCTCTTCATGTCAGACAGACACACACAGTACACCTGCATGGTGTGTATATATAAACACACATACCACACATGTGTTGTGCATACACACACATGCATGAATTTACAAAGCTGAGGCCACCCCTACCCCACAGCACAGAGGAGGCCACTCCTGGGAACATGCCTGTGCTATGCTTGGATAACAGGGCACTGGACCCAAGACTTGGGGCTGTCATACCATGCCACGTGGGAAAAAGTAACCCCAGGTGTGCCAAAGGACAAGGGCCACGTGTAGTACAACCGCTTTGGCTGTGCTACCTGAGTTCATGTGATCTCTCCTCAACCCAGCCCAGGACTACCCCTTTCATTCATCAGACAGCTGCTTGACATAAGGGAGCTACCTATCTCCATGGAATGAAATAAAACAAATACATATTTATAGCCATGAAACCTATAGCCTTGCCCTTGACAAAACCATGCACTATTAAGTATAATGCCTGTGGAAGCCATTCATTCATTCGTTCACTCAACACATTTTACGGAACCACCAGTATATGCCAGATACTGGAAATAATGGATGAACAAACTGGAAAAAAATCCCTTTCAGCTCCAAGACGGCATTCTAACAGCATCTAGAAGAATTCTTACAACACAGCCACATATTAGTTACATATATTGCAACAAAGCTAGCCCACTACAAGGCCTGCTTCTCTGGCAGATGCTCACCAACATATTAATTAATATACTGCTTTAGATTTTTCGAGGAGCTCTGATAATCAGAGGGTTCCTTACCTTTATCCAGAAAGGTAGAGACAAGTCACAGGGCCCCTACCTTACAGATGGTGGATCTACGGTTCCATGTGGTTAGCTATCAGATCAAGGACCAGAAGCAGGCTTTTTAATGCTGACCTAAGAACCTCTTCTACTCCACCAAGGTACTGCATTTCAACAAACAGGAGGCCTTATAAACATATATTTGGCAGCTGAAACACTGGAGCCACCCATTTCCTAAAGACCCAAGCCCCTGACCACTGAGCATTCCCTGTTGTCATTTCAATGCGGTGACACCCTAAAGACATCACATGAAACCACTGACCACTGAGCCCTAGTTTCTCCATTATTGGGGTGGATATTTTCTTGTAAACTGCAGCCTGTGGCCAACATACTCAGGCAGAATCCAGAAGTGGAGTCTATCCAAGTCACCATGTGTCCCCATCACCATCCATCATGTTTACCAGAGCTGGATATCTTTTGGCAACAGGCTCAATTTATGCAATTAAAAAGAAGCTTGGAAATTTCAGATCATTTAATTAATCTTTATGTATTTTGTCCTATTAAGCAGCAGAGAAAATGTTTACAGCTCAATTGAATGAATTAGCATTTATAATTCTTCCTTTTGTGAAGAGATGTCTATATCTATCTGTATAAAATATGGTTGAAATAAAAATGTCAAATCAAGACTTTTTGGCAAGATAGAAGGAATTTTATAAGACTGTGGAGGTGACATGCAGCCTGAATAATCTCCCATACAAATTTACTGCATTTCTTGAGCTGTAAGTATAACATGCTTAATGAAGCTCAACATTTGCAACCTGTCTCCCACAGAGTCTGGCAGAGTTTGCCTTTAGAATCTCCTGTGTCTAGCTGTGGCTCAGAAACAATTTACATGCTGAGTTTTTTGTTCATAGATCATAAGATATACACTTCAAAAATTACCTACAAAAATTATTATGCCTTTTCAGAAATTAATGACCCTCACAACTCACCAATTTAAACATGTATTGGCTTAGTTAATTCTTGTGAGAACTGGGAAACATTTTCTTGAATATAAGCAAGGTTCATCAGTGTCTCCTTCAGTTTGGAATGCTATCGCAAAATCCACCGTAAACTGGGTAGCTTAAACCACAGATATTTGTTTCTCACAGCCCTGGAGACTGAGGAGTCCAAAATCAAAGTTCCAGCACATTCAGTGCCTGGCAAGATCCCTCTTCCTAATCTTCAGATGGGTGCCATCTTTCTGTATCCTCACACTGCCGAAAGAGAGTGAGCTAGCTCCCCGGTTCCTTTCTACCAGGATTCCGCCCTCATGATCTCAACTAAACCTAATTAACTCCCAAAGTCCCCAAATACTATCACATGGGGGGCTATGGCTTCAACAAATGAATTTTGGGGGTAGGGGGACACAAAATTAAGCCCATGGCAGTCAGAAAGGAGGATTTCACAGACTCTTGGATCTTCATCTTTTGGGGAGCACAAAGAAGGGGCCAAGAAATATTCCACTGGCAGGAATGGAGAGGGAAAAAAATGAAATCTGGCATCCTCTCTCTACAATAAACTATGCTATCTTTTAATTCATGTATGTTTTTAAGGCCAGAAACTAGACCACTAATAGGTTAAAAATACTTTAAACCACAAGGCAAAAGAAGCAATTAAGCCATCTTATAGTCGGCCCTGTTAGTAGGTGTGATTTTTTGTTGTTGTTGTTTCCTTAAAAAAAAAAAAATTCTTTTTTTTCTTTTTCTTTTTTTTTTTTTGCTTAAAATTAAATTTACCTTTGACAAAGCTTCCAGCTTGCATAATATTTTGCCATGATTGGTGCTCCTTCTACTATGGGTTATTTAGAAGCATCTATGTTGATGGCAAAGAACAGATGACAAGGAGAAGCAAGATGGCAGAGAAGTAGGAGACCTAAATTTCGTCTGGTCCCAGGAATTCAGCTAATTATCAAACCATTCTGAACACCTATAAACTCATCAGGAGATGGAAAAGGAATAGCAGCAATTCTATGAACCAAAAGCAACCACTTTCTGGAATGTTGGACATGTGGAGAAGTGAATCTGAGATGATATTCTGGAAGATGGAACAGGGCAGGGGTGCCTCCATCAGCCAGCTCCCAGCAAGTGAGAGAGCAGCGGAGCACAAAATCAGAACTTTTAGAAGTGTGCTCCGTGGACAGACGTCACTCCAGAGGCAAAGTGGGGAGGTGTGGGGGGGGGTGGAGCCCTCACGGGGACAGTGTGGTCTCAGGAAACTTGGGGTTACAGAAAGACCGGGGGTGCCTGAGTGTGGCAGAGCTCCCAGGTATCGGGATGAGGAAGCCAGCTGCAAAGACAGAGCTGAGGAGTGGGCTCTCAGCTTGGGGTTGCCATAAACCATGATCCCCAGCATAGGTGGGCCACTACTCTTCGAGCAGGGACCCCACAAGAGGCAGATCCAGGGAGACTCCCCTTCCTCCCCCAGGAGGAGCAGCATAGGAGGACGCTGCAAGAATCTGCTGGGTTTCAAGACTCCAAACAGGGTCATGTGCCAGAGACAGAAATGCTTAGTCCCAGGCCGGGTGAACACAGAGTGCAGATGGAGACCAGGGAGACAGGAGGCACTGACTGCTTTTCTCTGAGGGTGCACTGAGGAGCGGGGCCCCAAACTCTCAGCTCCTGCTGGCGGGAGATTGGGAGGCCACCATCTTCATTCCCGTCCTCCAAAGCTGTATAGAAAGTGCTCAGGGAACAAAAGCCACCAAGAGTGAAACAGAGCAGATTGCTTAGCCTGGCCCCTGACAAGGGTGGTGCAATTCCACCTCGGGCAAAGACATTTGAGAATCACTGCAACAAGTCCCTCCCCCAGAAAATCAGCAAGAACATCCACCCAAGACCAAGTTCACCAATCAATGAGAACCTTAGACCTCTAGACCTAGGGGAATGCAACACATAGAATTCATGGCTTTTTCCCCATGATTCTACAGTCTTTCAAAGTTAAATTTTTTAAATTTTATTTTTTTTCTTCTTTTTTTAAATTATACTCTTTCCTATTTTAATGTTTGAATTTTTCCTTAAAGATTTATTGATTGATTGATTGATTTGACAGAGAGAGAGATCACAATTAGGCAAAGATAGAGGAGGAAGCAGGCTCCATGCTGAGCAGAGAGCCTGAAGCAGGACTCAATCCCAGGACCCTGAGATCATGACCTGAGCCAAAAGCAGAGGCTTAACTCACTGAGCCACCCAGGTACCCTATTTTAACATTTTAACTATTTTATCTTATCAATACCCTTTGAAAAATCTTTTTTAATTTTCTTTTTTTTTTTTTTTAAAGATTTTATTTATTCATTTGACACAGAGAGAGAGATCACAAGTAGGCAGAGAGGCAGGCAGAGAGAGAGGAGAGAGGAAGAAGCAGGCTCCCTGCTGAGCAGAGAGCCCGATGTGGGCCTCGATCCCAGGACCCTGGGATCATGACCTGAGCCGAAGGCAGCGGCTTTAACCCACTGAGCCACCCAGGCGCCCGTCTTTTTTAATTTTCATTGCTATAGTCATATTCTATCCCTTATTGTATTTAACGTTATTTTGTGTGTGTATATATATATATATATACATATATATATGATTTTCTTTCTTTAAAATGTTGGGATACAGTCTCTTCTATTAGATCAAAATATATCCTAAAACCTAGTGCATGGCTTTGTTCTAGTCTCCAGCCTGATCACATTCTTTCCTCTTTTTTTCTTTTTTCAACCAATTTCTTATCTTATCAGTTCCTTCCTTAGAATATTTCTTAATTTTCATCTTTACAGTCATATTCCAATCCCTTCATTGTATTTACCCTTATTTTTCTATATATATAAGTTTTTCTTTCTTTAAAATATTGAGAGGAAGTTTCTTCTAACAGACCAAAATACACCCTGAATCAAGTGTGTGTCTCTGTTCTGTTCAACAGCCTGATCATTTTTGTATCCCTTTCTTTCCCCCCTACTTTCGGGTCTCCTCTCATTTGTTTAATTATATTTTTCTGAGGTCATTGTTACTGCTTTAGCATTTTGTTCTCTCATTCATCTATTCTTCTCTGGACAAAATGAGAAAGTAGGAAAAAAAAAAAAAAGAACAAGAGGCAGTACCAGCTGCTAGGGACCTAATCAATATAGACATTATTAAGATGTCAGAACTAGAGTTCAGAATGACAATTATAAAGATACATGCTGGGCTTGGAAAAAGCATAGAAGATATGAGACAATCCCTTTATGGAGACTTAAAAGAACTAAAATCTAAACAAGTTGAAATAAAAAAGCTATTAATGAGGTGCAATAAAAAATGGAGGCTCTTACTGCCAGGATAAATGAGGTAGAAGAGAGAATTAGTGATATAGAAGACCAAGTGATGGAGAATAAAGAAGCTGAGAAAAAGAGAGATAAACAACTACTGGATCAAGAGGAGTGAATTTGAGAGGTAAGTGATACCATAAGATGAAACAATATTAGAATAATTGGGAAGAAGAAGAAAGGGGGGGCACAGAAGGTATACTGGAACAAGTTATAGCAGAGAACTTCCCTAATTTGGGTAAGGAAATAGGTATCAAAATCCAGGAGGCACAGAGAAGCCCCCCTCAAAATCAGTAGAAATAGGTCAACACCCCATTATCTAATAGTAAAACTCACAAGTCTCAGAGACAAAAAGAAAATCCTGAAAGCAGCTTGGGACAAGAGGTTTGTAACCTACAATGGTAGAAATATTAGATTGGCAGCAGACCTATCCAAGGAGACCTGGCAGGCCAGAAAGGACTGGCATCATATATTCAAGGCACTAAACAAGAAAAAATATGCAGCCAAAAATACTATATCCAGCTAGGCTGTCACTAAAAATAGAAGGAGAGATAAAAATCTTCCAGGACAAACAAAAACTAAAAGAATTTGCATACACCAAACCATCCCTACAGGCAATATTGAAAGGGGTTCTCTAAGCAAAGAGAGAGCCCAAAAGTAACATAGATCAGAAAGGAACAGAGACAATATACAGTAACAGTCACCTTACCGGCAATACAGTGGCACTAAATTCATATCTTTCAATAGTTAACCTGAATATAAACGGGCTAAATGCCCCCAAACAAAAGACGCAGGGTATCAGAATGGATAAAAAAAAAAAATTAGACCCATCGATATGCCATCTGCAAAAGATTTTTTTGAGACCCAAAGACACCTCCAGATTTAAAATATGGGGGTGGAAAACATTTTACCATGCTAATGGACATCAAAAGAAAGCTGGGGTGGCAATGCTTGTATCGGACGAATTAGATTTTAAGCCAAAGACTATATAAAAGATGAGGAAGTACACTATATCATACTTAAGGGTCTGTACAACAAGAAGATCTAACAATTTTAAATGTCTATGCCCCTAACATGGGAGTAGCCAATTATATAAACAAATTAATAACAAAATCAAAGAAACACATTGAGAATAATACAGTAATAATAGGGGACTTTAACACTCCCCTCACTGAAATGGACAGATCATCTAAGCAAAAGATCAACAAGGAAATAAAGGCTTTAAATGACATACTGGACCAGATGGACAACACAGATATATTCAGAACATTCCATCCAAAAGCAACAGAACGCACATTCTTCTCTAGTATACATGGAACATTCAGAATAGATTACATCCTGGGTCACAAATCAGGTCTCAACAGGTACCAAAAGATTGGGATCATTCCCTCCATATTATCACACCACAATGCTTTGAAACTAGAACTCAACCACAAGAGGAAAGTTGGAAAGACTTCAAATACATGGACGCTAAAGAGCATCCTACTGAAGAATGAATGGGTTACCCAGAAAATTAAAGAAAATTTTAAAAAATTCAGGGAAACAAATGAAAATGAAAACATAACTGTTCAAAATCCTTGGGATGCAGCAAAGGATCTAAGAGGAAAGTAGACAGCAATACAAGCCTTTCTCAAGAAACAAGAAAGGTCTCGAATATGCAACCTAACCCTACACCTAAAGAAGCTGGAGAAAGAACAGAAATAAAGCCTAAACCCAGTGGGAGAAGAGAAGTAAGAAAGATCAGAGCAGAAATCAATGAAATAGAAACCAAAAGAAGAGCAGAACAGATCAACAAAACTAGGAGTTGGTTCTTTGAAAGAATTAATAAGATTGATAAATCCCTGGCCAGACTTATCAAAAAGAAAAGAGAAAGTATTCAAATTAATAAAATCATGAATGAAAAAGGAGAGATCACAACCAACACCAAAGAAATACAAACAATTATAAGAACATGTTATGAGCAACTATATGCCAGCAAATTAGACAATCTGAAAGAAGTGGATGCATTCCTAGAGACATACAAATGACCAAAACTGAACCAGGAAGAAATAAAAATCCTGAACAGACCCATAACCAGTAAGGAGATTGAAGCAGTAATAAAAAATCTCCCAACAAACAAGAGCTCAGGGCCAAACAGCTTCTCAGGGAATTCTACCAAACATTTAAAGAATTAATACCTATTCTCCTGAAACTGTTCCAAAAAAAAAAAAATAGAAATGGAAGGAAAACTTCCAAACTCATTCCATGAGGCCAGCGTTACCTTGATCCCAAAACCAAAGACCCCATAACAAAGGAGAACTACAGACCAATATCCCTGATGAACATGGATGCAAAAATTCTCACCAAAATACCAGCCAATAGGATCCAACAGTACATTAAAAGGATTATTCACCATGAACAAGTAGGATTTATTCCTGGGCTGCAAGGTTGGTTCAACATCTGCAAATCAATCAATGTGATACAAGACATTAATAAAAGAAAGAACAAGAACCATATGATCCTCTCAATAGATGCTGAAAAAGCATTTAACAAAGTACAGCATCCTTTCTTGAGCAAAACTCTTCACACTGTAGAGATAGAGGGTACATACCTCAATATCATAAAAGCCATCTATGAAAAACCCACAGCAAATAACATTCTCAATGGGGAAAAACTGAGAGTTTTTCCCCTAAGGTCAGGAACACAGCATGGATGTCCACTATCACCACTGCTATTCAACATGGTACTAGAAGTCCTAGCCTCAGTAATCAGACAACAGAAAGAAAGAAAGGCATCCGAATCTGCAAAGAAGAAATCAAACTCTCACTCTTTGCAGATGATATTATATGTTATGTGGAAAACCCAAAAGACTCCTCTCCAAAACTGCTAGAACTTACATAGAAATTCAGTCAAGTGTAAGGATATAAAATCAATGAACAAAAATCAGTTGCATTTCTACACACCAACAACAAGAAAGAACAAAAAGAAATTAAGGAGTCTATCCCATTTATAATTGCACCCAAAACCATAAGATACCTAGGAATAAACCTAACGAAAGAGGCAAAGAATCTGTACTCAGAAAACTATAGAATACTCATGAAAGAAATTGAGGAAGACACAAAGAAGTGGAAAAAGGTTCCACGCTCACGGATTGGAAGAACAAATATTGTGAAAATGTCTATGCAACCTAGAGAAATCTACACACTTAGTGCAACCCCTATCAAAATACCATCAACTTTTTTCAAAGAAATGGAACAAACAATCCTAAAATTTATATGGAACCAGAAAAGACCCCAAATAGCCAGAGGAATGTTGAAAAAGAAAACCATAGCTGGCAGCATCACAATTCCAGACTTCAGGCTCATTACAAAGCTGTAATCATCAAGACAGTATAGTACTGGCACAAAAACAGAAACATGTATCAATGGAATAGAATAGAAAGCCCAGAAATAGACCCTCAACTCCATGGTCAACTAATCTTTGACAAAGCAGGAAAGAATGTCCAATGGAAAAAAAACAGTCTCTTCAACAAATGGCGTTGGGAAAATTGGACAGCCACATGCAGAAGAAAGAAACTGGACCATTTCCTTACACCACACACAAAAGTAGACTCAAAATGGATGAAAGACATCAATGTCAGAAAGGAGAAAGCAATCCATTAAAATCCTTGAGGAAAACACAGGAGGCAGCAACCTTTTTGACCTCAGTCACAGCAACTTCTTCCTAGAAACATCACCAAAGGCAAGGGAAGCAAGGGCAAAAATGAACTATTGGGACTTCATCAAGATCAAAACTTTTGCACAGCAAAGGAAACAGTCAACAAAACCAAAAGACAACCTACAGAATGGGAGAAGATATTTGCAAATGACATATCAGGTAAAGGGCTAGTATCTAAATTCTATAAAGAACTTATCAGGGGTGCCTGGGTGGCTCAGTTGGTTAAGCATCTGCCTTCAGCTCAGGCTATGATCCCAGAGTCCTGGAATTAAGGCCCACATCAAGGTCCTGCTCACCTGGGAGCCTGCTTCTCCCTCTGCCTGCTGCTCCCCTCTGCTTGTGCTCTCTTTCTCTCTGTCAAATAAATAAAAATCTTTAAAAAAATTTTTTAAAAATAACTCATCAAACTCAACACCTAAAGAACAAATAATCCAATTAAGAAATAGGCAGAAGACATCAACAGACATTTCTGCAAAGAAGACATCCAAATGGCCAACAGACACATGAAAAAGTGCTCAACATCACTTGGCATCAGGGTAATACAAATCAAAACCACAGAGATACCACCTCACACCAGTCAGAATGGCTAAAATTAAGTAAGTAAAATTAATAAGTTGGCGAGGATGCAGAGAAATAGGAACCCTCCTACACTGTTGGTGGGAATGCAAAATGGTGCAGCCACTCTGGAAAGCAGTATGGAGGTTCCTCAAAAAGTTTAAAATAGAGCTACCCTATGACCCAGTAATTGCGCTACTGGGTATTTATGCTAAAGATACAAACGTAGTGATCTGAAGGGGCACATGCACCCAAATGTTTATAGCAGCAATGTCCACAATAGCCAAACTATGGAAAGAACCTAAATGTCCATCAACAGATGAATGGATAAAGAAGAAGTGGTGTATACACACACACACACACACACACACACACAGAGTGGAATATTATGCAGTCTTCAGAAATATGAAATCTTGCCACTTGCATCAATGTGGATGGAACAAGAGGGTATTATGTGAGTGAAATAAGTCAACCAGAGAAAGATAATTATCATATGATCTCATTGATATGAAGAATTTGAGAAACAAGACAAAGGATCATAGGGGAAGGGAAGGAAAAATGAAACAATATGAAACCAGAGAGGGAGACAAACCATAAGAGATTCTTAATCTCAGGAAACAAACTGAGGGTTGCTGAAGGGGAGGGGGGTACAAGAGATGGGGTGGCTGGGTGATGGACATTGGAGAAAGTATATGCTATGGTGAGTGCTGTGAATTGTGTAAGACTGAGGAATCACAGACCTGTATCCCTGAAACAAATAATACATTATAGGTTAATTTTTTAAAATAATAAATAAATAAATAAATAAATAAATAAATAAATAAAAACAGATGACAAGAAGTTACATCAAGATAAGGAGGGAATGGAGGTACCTATAATCTGCAGCCACCCAAATGATTAAAATTTGCCCCTCTACTGAAACAAGCACTCTGAACAAGATATAAGAAAATGGATCCCAGAACAGTAAATTTGGCTCATTACAAGAAAAGCTTGCCAAGGCAACTGGTTGGTACTCAGGAGAAAACTGGCACTTTTATAACTGGGTACCTACCATGTGAGCAAAACAGAGCATAAGAAGAAAAAAAGCAGAAATGAATCTAGCAAACTCCATTGACTTCAGATTTCCTTATCAGTAACTTACAAATCCTAAAAACCACTAGCCCTTCAGGCATTACAAAGATCAGGTAAAACAGAATCATCTGTTATAGAACAAAACATCCAAAGAAGAAAGAGAATCAGTTCTCCCCAGACTGGACACAGCGGCATTGCCAGTTCAAAAATGTCTGAGTCTTTCCTGATGTTTCAGCATAACACAAAGATATGTCTGGCACAGTGGGAGAAACACAGGGCCCCAGAGGTGCCCAAGACACACACAAATCTTCAGGGACAAGTGACCTCTAGAAAGATGTCAAGGTCTTCCATAAAAAACAGACAAACAAAAAAGGAAGCTCCCAGTGGCATATCTGAAACCCATAGGTGAAAACCCGAACTGAAAACCAAAACTCTTCTCATGACAGTATAGGCAATAATGCTGCATCTTTGCTCCCCATCTGTGAAATAGTGATTCTGTCATCTCTCAACTCAGACTATGAGGATACTGTCTGGTCACCACAGTGAACACCTTAGTAAAAATCAGGAGGAACCTGCTGAGAGCAATAATGGGGACAGAATAAAATTGCAGGTAAAATAGATCACCAGTTCTTGTTCTCAGGGTTCTGACCAAGGTCTGAATTCCATGTCTGAAATAAAAGGCCTTGAAATAAGACTCAAAACCTTATGAAATTGCTAAAGAGATCCCCACTACAGTGTGGCCACCTCCTCAAAGACCGAGCCCATGTTCCCACCAAAGAATCTGGTCAGAGTCAATAAATATTTGTTCAATCACTTTAACCTCATTTAATGGCGCCCTGGGCTAGGTGACTACTGTACATTATGTCTAATTCTCAGAGCAAAGCAAATATTATCCCATTGCACAAGTGATGATTAAAAACTCAAAGAGGTCAGATCTCTCTATAAAATCACACCCAGTTAAGTGGCAGAGCGAAGTTTTGAACCCAGGCTTCTGTTCCTCCGATCTGCTAAGAAAACCAAATCGCAGATCTGTTAAGGATCAAAATGTAGACCTCTGAATAGGTCTCCACTTTTTGAACTATAAAATCAGGAGAATGAACCAAATCTCTTTATGCCCTGGAAGTTCTGAAAGTGTATTATTCTATTATCCCTAGTGTCTGAGCTACAGATAGAAATTCAGTCCTGGCAAAGCTCCCATGATATCTTCCAAATCACATAAATTTTAAATCAAAATAGAAGAGGAGCCACAAAGAGTTCCTGGAACAAAGTCGAACCAAAAGCATGTAAGTCAGTTCCACTTTATTCAAGCTTTGCTGCCTCAGAAAAACAACTTCTTTTAAGATTGGTGACATACAGTAGGAGAGGTGGCCAAAAGAGTCCTGGATAATAGCTGAACTGTTTGGCTTAGCTTTTTCCTCTTATAAAACATCACCTTGAATAACGGATGTATAGGATAGACCAAACCCAAGTAGCAAAGGCTGAGAGAACTTAATGGAGATTTGAGCAACCCATATGAGCTTCAGAACGACCCCTAAACCATGCATGTGAAGGACAGATCCAAATCAGCATACCACAGCTAAGAAGGCTGGACTGAGATTTGAACCACCATCTGCTGAAGCTGAGACAAAACTGACATTCTGAACCTAATTAGATTGCTTGCCTGAGGAAACAACCAAAAAATCAACATTTCCCTAAGATTCTAACTAGACCTAGAGTTTATGCTATGTAACATTCAGAAAGTCCAAGATACAATCCAAAAGGACTTAAGGAAAAATACATGCAACAGATGCTGACCCCAAGATGCTTCGGATGTGGGAACTATCATAGAGTTTTGAAGAGCTATTAAAACTACAGTTCAGGGGCGCCTGGGTGTCTCAGTGGGTTAAAGCCTCTGCCTTCGGCTCAGGTCATGATCTCAGGGTCCTGGGATCGAGGCCCGCATCGGGCTCCCTGCTCAGCGGGGAGCCTGCTTCCTCCTCTCTCTCTCTCTCTGCCTGACTCTCTGCCTACTTGTAATCTCTGTCAAATAAATAAATAAAATCTTTAAAAAAAAAAAAAACTATAGTTCAGGAGGTAAAGGAAAACAGTTGAAATACACGGGGGAAAAAATGAGAATACTCAAGAGAACCATAAAGAACCAAGTGAAAATTCAGAAACTTACCAAGGCATTACCTTAAATGAAAAGTCACTGGATGGGCTCCATCACAGAATGGAGATGGCAGAGGAAAGAATAAGTAAACAGGAAAAGAAAAAGAGAAAAATTATTTACTCTGAAATAGAAAGATTAAGAAAAGTAAACAGAGCTTCGGACACCATAAGGACAATATCCAAAGGTCACTGGAGTCCCAATAAGCTGAGAGAAGGTGATCTGGACAGGAAAATATGTTGAAAAAAATAACTGCCAAATTTGTTCGAAGACATAAATTTACAGATTCATGAAGCCCAGTGATTCAGAAACGATAAACTCAAAGAAAACCACACCTGGGCTCAGCATAATCAAATGGCTGAAAACAGAAAGAGAAAACTCTCAAAAGCAGCTGGAGAAAAATGATACACTACATAGAAGGAGATAATGATGGGAATCACCACATATTTCTCATCATATCCAACGACTTTCTCATGAGAAATTATGGCGACCAGAAGACAGTAGAACAATATCTTTTAAACAAGGAGAGAAAAGAGCTGTCACCCCAGAATTCTATGTCCACCAAAACATCCTTCATGGATAAAGGCAGATGAAGGGTAACTGAGAGAATTTGTCACTGGTTTATCTTCTCTACAAGAAATGCTGAAGAAAGTTCTTCAAGCCAAAGGTAAATGTTAATAGAGGAAAACATGGATCTTTAGGCATGATGGAACAGTAACAGAAATGGTCTTTAAAAACCCTGCTCAAATGTAGCAGACCGCCTTTTCTTTAAGTACTCTAAAATATGTTTGAAGGAAAAATGATACCATTGTCAGTTGGGAGTTTCAATGCATGTAAATGCATATGACAACTATAAACAGGCAGTAGAGTTACTGACACAATTGTGAGTTTTCTACCTTTTACATGAAACGATACAATAGTCACTCTAAGTAGACTGTGAAAGGTTACATGGCTGCTCTAGGAATTATAAAATACGTGGACAAATGAATAAATGAATCAATTAATAAGAAAATATTTTCTTCTAGAATTATAAACTGTTGAATATGTCAATACCATAGCTTTACAAAAATCTTGCAGGTAAAAAACTTATAAAAGTTATACAAAAACTAGTCTATAATACATTAATTTAATAATTAACCACATTTTAGTGGATTTTGATTTAGGTTAACTTTCATAGAGGTATACATTTTCACATTTCAAACGACCCCAGATAACTCTCATTGAAACTAGACTACCAAGTTAGAAGCTCAAAATTACAGTGGTATCATGTGAAAATACTCAGTTGTGAAAGAGGTTGAATCGATCAATTTTAAACACATACAGGAGAATAACAGTTATAAAAAATTCTGCTTTTACCCAAAACGGAAACTAAATCATTACAGGAGTTTTTATTCACCACTGTACCATTCCCAAGATCCTAACATCTCATCTCTAACATTTTTATATTCTAGACTATGTGCCAGAGGAGGGCAGGGATTCACTGATTTTAATCTCTATATCCCCAGCACCCAGCAAAATGCTTGCCACATGGTAGGTGCTGTGAAAGAAGATTCAAAATGAATTAAACGTGGAGGACATTAGGAGAAGGATAGAAAAAGTGAATTGGGGGAAACCAGAGGGGGTGACGAACCATGAAAGACTGTGGACACTGAGAAATAAACAGAGGGTTTTGGAGGGGAGGGGGGATGGGTGAGCCTGGTGGTGGGTATTAAAGAGGGCACATATTGCATGGAGCACTGGGTGTGGTGCATAAACGATGAACCTCGGATCACTGAAAAAATAAAACAAAATTTTTTTAAAAAATGAAGCAAACATTGTTAAGAGTCATTCAAAATAGAGTCCACAGGACACTGAGGAAGTAATTCTCAGAAGAGTAAATTTCTAACTTTTGTCAATTGCAACTTTTCAATTGCAACTGAAACATATCCTTCCACTATGGACCGACATGGAGATGATACAACACTTGTTAGCTAAATAATCAATCATGTATTAAGTAGTCACTTGAAACTCTGTCGGCACCAACCATAATCCTTTCAGAACAACTTAGGTAACTGTGCAGTTTTTGCCTTTATAAGCCTGCATGCCCCACTTGGAGCAGGTCAGCTCTGTGTCTCCCTGAGGACAAACCTTAAGACCCCAAGTAAACTCTTTGGCTGCTTTATCGCCTCTTTTTCTTGATTGACACTATTAATATTGGCAAGATGAATTAAAGAAGACTTTCCAGGGGAGCATGGAAGGAAATGCAGAAATGTACTGAAATCACTTCACATGTTGCCTCACATGGAGCAGATGGATAAATATTGGCAGGCTGAAAGGCAAACTCTTCCTCACCTCCATCTTCTCCTGTCTCCACTCTTACCTAAAGTCTCTCAGAAGCAAGGTCAGCATGTGTGGACTTGCTGAGCCTCCAACCCACTCAGCCAGGGAGAAGCTACGTATACAGAAGGTAAAACAAGAAATGTTAGTCTACACACCAGGGCCTCAGCCTTGTCATCCAATGAAAGAGCTCTTTTGGACTCCGTTGTCCCCTCGTCGGGTGGCTTGATTTTTTTTTTTTTAAGATTTTTATTCATTTATTTGACACAGAGAGAGAGATCACAAGTAGGCAGAGAGAGGAGGAAGCAGGCTCCCTGCTGAGCAGAGAGCCCGATGCGGGCCTCGATCCCAGGATGCTGAGATCATGACCTGAGCCGAAAGCAGAGGCTTTAACCCACTGAGGGGTGGCTTGATTTTCTAAGCTAATCATCTAAGCTGCCATTCTTTTAGGCTACCTGTGCATCAGAGCTTTTGAAAATTTAGAAATATTTTGGTCAATCTTCATTTTTATAAAACTTAAGAAACTTCATTACTCAGCCATCAGACGGGATGAATACCCAACATTTGTATCAACATGGATGGAACCGGAGGAGATTATGTTAAATGAAATAAGTCAAACAGAGAAAGACAATTATCATATGGTTTCACTTACTTGTGGAACACAAGGAATAGCATGGGGGAGGACATTAGGAGAAGAAAGGGAAAAATGAATGGGCAGGAGTCAGAGGGGGAGAAGAACCATGAGAGACTATGGACTCTGGGAAACAAACTGAGGGTTTTAGAGGGGACAGGAGTGGGGGAATGTGTTAGCCTGGTGATGGGTATTAAGGAGGGCACGTATGGCAAGGAGTACTGGGTGTTATACACAAACAATGAATCGTGGAACACTACATCAAAAACTAATGATATACTGTATGGTGACTAACATAACATAATAAAAAATAAAAATATAACAAATGTTGCTGCCACAAAAAAAGTAAAAAAAACAAAAAAAAACCTTCATCGATAAAGGGAATATGAGATAATAATCACACACCTAATTAATGAGGCTTTCCTGAGAACTTAACTAATAAGAGCAATTGTGTCCCAAACACGCTAGCCACATGTGCAACAAAAATACTGGTCCTATCAGAGCCCTGACCGAAAACAAAGATGGAAGAAATATTCATAGCAGTCACCAAGAAACAATTAACCAAATACTGACATAAAAGGGGAAAACCGTAATTTTGTAATCTTTTAGATAGGCCATTGTATGAAAGTTCTTGATCAAAAACTTGCTTGAAATCCCATTAGAAAAGAGGATAGCAAATACAATTTTAGAGACTCAAAAGGCACAGTTAGCATGGTAAAATGCCAAGTGCAAAATAAGCTTGAGGTTTTCTTAGAATATTTACAAGAACCTTTCAGTTGGGGTGCCTGGGTGGTGCCCACTGAGCCAGTGGGTTAAAGCCTCTGCCTTTGGCTTAGGTCATGATCTCAGGGTCCTGGGATCAAGCCCCACGTAGGGCTCCCTGCTTAGAGTGGAGCCTGCTTCCTCCTCTCTCTCTGCCTACTTGTAATCTCTCTCTCTCTCTGTCAACTAAATAAATAAAATCTTTAAAAAAAAAAAGAATCTTTCAGTAAGGAGAGAGAGTTTTAACAAGAAGAATCCTTAATTAATTGCCCCCACCTTGTCAGCATGCTTCAAGATGTGCCCTAGTCTACCAGGCTCTGTGGATGACTAAGGAGCATAATCACCAAATTTTCAGCAGGACTGCACCCATCTATCAAAGTCAAAACACTGGTAGGGATACTGACAGTCCCTTAATATTGGGACACACAAGAAATGGTGCAAAATGCTTATGAAGGGAGGAGGTCATTTATTTAAAGACAGCAAATATTTAATGTTTCCTTTCTGTGAAGAAAGGAGGACTGTAATGTCAGCTAGGAATGAGCATAAATCCTCCAGATTCCTTTGAAGAAAGGAAAACGCAAAGGGCACATGGTTTACTACCCAAACTTGCAGAGTTCAAACGGGTGTCAGTAACGGTCTTTATACCAAGATCCCCGTAATGTTCTGAGGCATCCATATCTATCTCCCCAAATGTATAATCATCCATAGAATAATGGGGAGCGTGTCCCAGAAAACAGGAATCTTAGACCAAATGGAGTAGGTGGAAGTCATTGGGGTTCTGATAAATGTTTAACATCCAGCTCCCCAAGACAAAAAATGGAAGGAGGCAGGGTGGAAAGCCCTGAATTATAACATTTGCCGATTCCCATGATGTAAATACTCTACCCTGGCCAACTTCAAGCTACCAACATGAAGTCACTGAACATGAAATTGGGAACAGACAAGCACAATGGGCTCTTAAGAACTGGTATCAGCCAGCTCCAGCACAAACTGGAATGGGAAAGAGGGAGACAAGCCAGTCACAAAAGTCTTTCGTATGCAGGGTGGAGAGATCTACAGGTAAGTGCTGGTTACTGACTGCCTGTGGAAGGCATTATAATGACCCTCAAAGATGTCCACATCCGAATCCCAGAACCTGTAAATATGTCACCTCACATGGCAAAAGAGACTCCCCAGATATAATTGAGTTAAGGATCTTGAGATGGGAAGATTATCCTGGATTATGTAGTCACAAGGGTCTTTAAGGGGAGAAAGCGAGATGATAGAGGAGATATGTCAGAGGTCACAGTGTGCCATGGAAGGGAACCATGAGCCAAGACAACCTCTGGGAGATGGAAAGGCAAGGAACAGACTCTCCCTAGAGCCTCCAGGAGGAGCATAGCTCTGCAAACACCTTGATTTGAGCCCTATAATGTCTATTTTTGACTTCTGACCTCTAGCACTATAAAATACGAAATCTGTATTCTTTTAAGCAACTAGGTTTGTGGTTATTTGTTATAGCAGCAGTAAGAAACTAATACGCTGACTAAAATCCCAGACTCATAAAAATGCAGGTAGAAATTCACATCTAACATTGGGGACAAATACAAACTACAAGACAGAAGTCACAAAATAGAGCCTTTCACCTCACCCCAGGGTCACTCAGACCTGCAAGTAAAACAAACAAACAAACAAACAAACAAAAAACAGCTTTCAACAGCAGGAAATTTCATGTTTTAAAAAAAATCTGATTTTTTTCCAGGCTTTTCCGAGAAAACCAGGGCATCTGATCCCACTGGCCCCATATCTCATGGGGCAACACATCAGCTGAGGGGAGATGCAGTTCCCTTACCCGCTGCCCTCATCAAGGAATGGACGACAGACTGGTCCCTGATATATGAAAGTGGGAAGCCCCTGCTCTACACTGAGTTTGGCTGGCACATCAAGAAGGCAGATATGAGGGCGCCTGGGTGGCTCAGTGGGTTAAAGCCTCTGCTTTCGGCCCAGGTCATGATCTCAGGGTCCTGGGATCGAGGCCCGCATCGGGCTCTCTGCTTGGCAGGGAGCCTGCTTCCCCCTCTCTCTCTGCCTGCCTCTCTGCCTCCTTGTGATCTCTCTCCCGCTGTGAAATAAATAAATAAAATCTTTAAAAAAAAANGCATCTGATCCCACTGGCCCCATATCTCATGGGGCAACACATCAGCTGAGGGGAGATGCAGTTCCCTTACCCGCTGCCCTCATCAAGGAATGGACGACAGACTGGTCCCTGATATATGAAAGTGAGAAGCCCCTGCTCTACACTGAGTTTGGCTGGCACATCAAGAAGGCAGATATGAGGAGAAAGTCCCACAAAGTAGGAGGGTGGTCTCTCATCGCCCTCAACCCTTCTTCTGCTTCCATCCACACCCACCGTGCTGGGGTGTTGAGAGTCCCAAAGAAGATAGGAGCTGACACACACCTCCATGCCCCCAGTTCTCCCAGGAGCCTGGGTTAGTTTGCGGGGGCTGCCGTAACAAGCTACCCCAACTGGCGGCTCAAAACAAGACACTTACTCTCTTGCAGTTCTGGAGGCCAGAAGCCTGAAATCAAGATGTCAGTAGGGCCACATTCCCTCCGAAGGCTCTCGAGGAGAATCCATTCCTTGTCTCCTCCAGCTTCTGGTAGCTACTGGCATTTCTTGGCTCTGTCTTCACCTCCTCCTCTCCTTGGGTGTCCGTATCTCCCTTTGCCTCTCTCTCATAAGGACACTTGTGATGGCATTTAGGGCCCACCCGAATAATGCAGGGTCATCTCCTCATCTCAAAATCCTTAACTACACCTGCAAAGACCCTTTTTCTAAATAAGGTGACATTTACACATTCCAGGGATTAAGACTTGGTATCTTCGGTGTCCATTACTCAACCTACTTCAGTGCCCACTAACTCCCTAGCCCAGGGAAGAGCCAGGGGAAGGAACCCCACCACTGACGGAGGCTGCCAATATGAGGGGTTAGGAAAGACTTAGGATCCAGGCTCCCTGTGCCCAGAGACCCCTCTTGCCCTCTTAGTCACTGCCCTGCTGTATAATCCTCTGGCTGCTTCCCCATCACACCAGAAATACAACCCTGCCTCCCTCTTAGACCCCAGGGCTGCCCTCTCCCCTCACCTCACCCACCCACTGCCTCCTTTTACTCCCCAACAAGGTGGGCTTTCCCTTCTCTCGGCCCAGAGAGGACATCCTTGGAAAGGCCTTCCCCAACCCCCTACCTAACATCAGAGCTATCTTATCTTCCCTTCTTTTTGGCACTCGTCACTCATCTTGTTCTGCTTTGTTCTTGTTTGTCTTCCTCCCCAAAACAGAAGCTCCAGGAGATCAGGGGACCTTGCCCAGCTTGATCTTACAGCAACCTCCAGGCCCACAGGGCTGGCGCTCCAAATAATCAGAGCTAAATGAATGGTTTCCCCATCTCACACCATGAGGAAGGATGATTTCAAGTCCTGCCCGGGTACTGCCGACTTCCACCTGGGCTCATGTTTGACAAAAATAAAATAGTTAATACACTATTCCCAGATTTCCTTCAAATGTGCTCAGTTAAATCACTAATGTTAAAAAGCTTTTCTAACCAGACAATTATATGGTGCTGCCTTCCAGCTGGAGTGCAAAAGCCATTATGTTTTCTTTGAAACGCTTTTTCCTCACCTAATTAGTTTAAAATGTTGATATTAATCCAGAAGCTCGATTGCAGGTGTGGCACTGGGGTACTCACAGCCAACCCCCATCCACCTGGGGGACCCACAACGGTGTAGCAACTTACCCGTGCAAACTTCAGAGGAAAACAGGATGTTTCAAAATTCCACAAATATCAGCTTTTGTTTATATTATATGAAATACATCTATACTTAGCATACTTAAGCATCATGAAAACATGAATTTTTAAAAATTTTTAAAAATCATAAAAATGTGAAGCAATGTTTTATTGCAAGAAGATCGATACGAAAAAGGCTGTTAAGTGTGGAATACAAAGATTCCCATCTTTCAAGGCCTCTGCTTCCTCAGTTGTAAAATACCTTCTGCAAAGGGTAGGTGTCAGGCTTCTAAAATGTGGTGCCCCCGCCTCCACCTCCTAGAAACTACAAGTGGGAAGGAGAATATAAGACAGAGAGGAACAGAGAGGCACAGATATCAAAGGGGTCCACAGCCCAAAAAAGGTGAAGACCACCTACTTTGGTGGCCCAGCACAGGACTACTGAGATTTTATTTAACAAAATAAGGAAAGTAAAGTGGGAATGCACACAGACAGACACACAGACAGACACACACACACACACACACACACACACACCCCTACCACCTATTATTATGATCATTTCTCTAAGGATATCTTAAATCGAAAAGAAGAGCGTGCTCGGGATAAAGCAGCGTAGTCCTTGAATGGGATATGTTCACATGGATGAACACCACCCCCCACCCCCGCGTCCTTGAATGGGATATGTTCACATGGATGAACACCACCCCCACCCCCGCACTCTATTCTTGTTTCTTTTTGGTTCACTGAGAACAGTGGGAATAAATATCATACCCACAGGCACCGGCCTATGGACCTGAGTTTGGAAACTACTTGTGAAAGGCTGAGTGACCGTAAAGAATGTGTAGTCCCACCTCCCACCCTCACGAGCTCTACTCACTTGGAAAAAAGGGAAGCCAACCCCCATGAAGGCACGCCAAACCCAGCAAACAAAGACAAGATAAATCCTGCCTTCTAAAATCAAAAGGTCAAGTCTACACGTACATAAGAGTATTTGAAGGGAGATGAAGTGGGGCAGAACCTTTCGCTCCCGCATCAACCCAGGGCCTCGGGGCCCCGTGGCTACTCTGGGGAGCTGACATCAGCAGAGAGAGAGGATAGGGAGGATGCAGTGTGCATGGGAGGGGACCTGAGGGCGTGGGATGAGGGCCCAGCCACACCGCAGCTGACAGATGCCTGGCAGATGTCACTTCTGAGGACCCCTCCTACAGGGCACTGTGCTTTCTGCAGACTGCCTGCTCCCATCGGGCTTGTGAAAAGACTCCAGCCAAAGGACAGAGGGTCTGGGTCCTGCACTCCAGCCCTTGTTGGTGTCAACATCTGAGCCCCAAATGATAAAAAACCATGGGGACCAATTCTCACCATTCTGACCATAGGCTCATTATTACTAGTAGTTAGGTATTATGAGACATAAAAACACTAGTGCTGCCATTGTGGTCTGGAATTGTCATCCCTAGACGCTGGCCCGGGACACAGATCAGAGCTGCTTCTTTCTGACTATGCTGGGATGGCCTTCTCGTGCCCTGGGGTGTTACATGACTCTGCAACTGTGAACTGTTCAGAACAGGAGCACCAATCCCACCCCCTTAAAGCTCTAATGCAGGCACCTTGTGTAGTTCCACATAAGACCTACAACAGAACGCACTGGCCATCAATGACAAGGACCACAGCAGGTAAGACCCATTCACTTCTCCAATCGGCCTTTAGTGACAGCCCACTGGGTACTAACTAGGCCCTGCCCTTTGGCTCCAGATTGTGCGGCTTAGAGACCAGAGAGGGTGGACCTCCCACTTGTCTCTCTTGATGGCTGTGACTTCAAGAGGAATTTTAGAGCTCCTCTGTGTATCTACTAATCAAAAGAAAGGTATAGAAAATATTAACACTGTGGCACTTGGAAATACTTGCAAGAGACGAAATGTTAATGCTGGATGCTTGAGGCATGGTAATTGATGGGTCTAAAGAATTGATTAACTCAGCCAGAGTCTCCTGGAATATGAGAATTTCCCCACGAGAATTATTAAATGCCAGTTTCCTCTCTGCCAGAGGCCTCTCAAGTCTTTATGAGACATCACGAGATGCTCCAAGGCACCATTCCAACAGGCTTACACTGCAGGATCCAAGGGATCTCGGCAAATGCCTTCATCTCAGTATTCCCATTTAAAATGCCAAGGCTCAGAGCACTCCCAGCAAGGAAGGGTTGACCCAGTGAGTGGACCAGCCACTCATCTGATTCCTGGGGCCCTTCTTCTTCTGGCCCCAGGAAGAAGGGTTACTGAATGGGCTACTACTGAATGCTACTGGATGGGCTCTCTCCATAGCAGGTACCAGAGAGGGACACAAGGCCAGGGGTATCAAAGGCTTAAGGTTCCCCCACACACACACCCCTCTCCCACCCAATCCAAGCAGGACACCAAGAAAAATAAATATCCCCATGGATTCCACTTTTGCTTCTATCCCAATGTCTTCTGCCATGAACATATGCCCCCATACCTATCTTTCCCCGTTATTAGAGGAAAACCTGACAACTGCATGCTATTTGACTCTGTCGAGGATGGTGTTCCACATCTAATCCCTGCACTCAGCCATGCAAAGGTAGCAAGCCACCCCATAGATTCAGCATCCTTTCTCCAGGAACCCCTTAATTCAGCCTACGCAGTCTGAGCAGTGCAAGGCCAGGAACCATCTGAAGGCGAGGGCCACAGAGGACAGAGGAATGCTGTTATCTTCCACCTGCAGACTCCGGTGGAGACATCCATTAAAGGAACAATAAACTGTGACCCAGGAAAAAGACCAAGAGAGCAATTGTTCCTGTGTTATTGATGTTCCCCAGGGGGGAAGGGAGGGGTTAGGGCTTTAATGGTCCAAACCCAGGTAAATAGCTACATTAACATTATAGAAATACACTAATTAATACAGCCAGAGAGGGCCTGAAGAAAAGAGGTTTTCTCATTTCTATTCAGACAATCCCATTAACAACCTTTCAAAAGGGTGAAAAATAAGGTTTACAGGAAGTAAATGGCCAGAGCATTTTCCTGAAGGAAGGAAACGTGACCCAGTTTCAGCCACCAAGAGCCAGGTGTGGATGCATTTGTGAGCTCTGGGCCCTCTTCCCAGTCCCTGAAGCAGGTCATCTGGAGACTTCACAAGGAACAACTGAGAGTGGATATTCTGACCTTAGATCAACAACATCCCCCTTATATGCACAGATTAAAGACTCTTTGTGAGGAACCTTGGAGATGCAAGTGGCCAATTTACGAGGGGGGGTAATATGGAGGCCTGGAGGTGTCTCCTGATCCCAGGCCCTGCTCTAAGGGCACACACATCATCTCATTTATCCAAGGAGAACATCCCCTGAAGAAGGCACTATCAACATCCCCATTTCACAGATGAGGACACTGAGGCCTGGGGCCAGAGCCTGAGCCCTCCCTTACCCCCAAACCTGCCTGAGCACAGAACACACACTTTGAGCTCTAAGCTGGCCTATCTTGGCACTGTTGGTGAGGGGGTTTTCCTATTCCCTGAGCCTTAAAGTGTAAGATTCTTCAAAGAGTCTAGGGGATGCGTTGGCAAGACCGAAGTGAGTAGAGCCAAGATTTCTGTAGTGTTTGCTGCGGTCCTCCTAGCTAAATAAATTCACCTGGTTTCCATGGTGCCTTTGCCTCATTGAGCACCTCACCTCCATTTTGTAACAAATATCATGCCTAAGAGCCTACAATGAAAAAAAAGAGAGAGAAAAAGAAAAGGAAAGAAAGAAAAAGAGCAAAATAATTTACATCTTATATATTTTCATGAAACAATTTGTAAGTAATTTTAAAGAACAGGTTCCCTTTCATTAATTAGGCATTAATTCATAGATGACTATCTACTGCAGTGAAGAAGCTAATGACAGAGAAAATGAAAGAACTGAGTCATTGTCAACCAAGACAGCAATTAAGAACACCTAGGCAGTAGGAGGAAAGTACACAGCGTGTAAAAAATGGGACTGACTTTTGCATACAAATTTAAGGAATACGTGTAGCACAGAGCAGGTTATGGGGTTCGGGGTAAGGTTCTGAGGTGCTGGTAACCTGCCCTTCCGGGGGGGGATCCAAAACAGAGAGGACCTGGCAGTCCAGAGGGCAGGGGGGGATTCGGGAAACTCCTCCTTCTAAAAACCGCATCCCTTTTAACAGAGCAGGTGCGCAAAAGCCCAAAAGCTCGCTGGCAGACAATCCTGGCAGGACTGTGGGGAAACCTACGAAAGCCTTCACGGCCAGTGGGGTATAAATTGGTACAACCTCTCTAAGGGTTAATTTAGCAAAGTCTATCAACACTACCAATGCACACAGCTTTCATCCCTACACATTCACTTCTAACCTGAAACAGAGGTGCCACAAGTGAAATGATGTCTGTGCAAGGTATTCATAGTAGCGTGTGTGGATGACAGCAGAAGGCAGAGGTCTCTCAAAGGGACCTGGTTAAAATTATAATGACCTATTCGTATAATGCCCTACTGTACGGCTGGCTATGAAAAGAACCGAAGAAGTATTTGTGCTCTAATACGGGAAGACTTCCAAAATGCAGTCTTTTTTTTAAATTTAAATTCAATTTAGTTAACATGTACTGAATTATTAGTTTCAGGGACAGAATACTGTGACTCATCAGTTACATAGAATCCCCAGTGCTCATCACATCATGTGCCCTCCTTAGTGCCCATCACCCACCTACCCCAGCCCCCCACTGCCTCCCCTCCAGCAACCCTCAGTTTGTTTCCTAGGATTAAGAGTCTCTTATGGTTTTTCTCCCTCTCTGTCTTTTGTCTTATTTTCCCTTCCCTTCCCCTGTGTTCTTCTGTTTTGTTTCTTAAATTCCACATGAGTAAAATCATATGATATTTGTCTTTCTCTGACTTATTTAGCTTAGCATAATACCCTCTAGTTCCATCCATGATGTTGCAAATGGCAAGATTGTATTCCTTTTGATGGCTGAGCAGTACAAAATGCATTCTTAAATGGAAAAAAGCAGGACGGAGAGCAACATATAAACTGTGCTATTGTTTATGTAAAAAAGAGGGAAATTAAGAATAGATATTGGTGGTGGCTTGTATATATGCATAAGTATTTATCTAGAAGGACAAATTAGCAGCAGTTATTACCTGTTTGGCTGGGATGTAGGAACTGGGCAAATGGAAAATAGAGGCAAGAAATAAACTTTTTCTATGTGCCATCTTATGCTTTTTTGATGCTTTAGTCAAGTGCCTTGCCTATTTTAAACATTGAATACACTCAATAATCCCCCCATCGTTATATATGTATTTCTATTAACACATCCCTTCTTTAAATCATTAGTACTTAGTTCCCCTTCTCAGGATACAGTCTATCAGTCATTTACACACTATCAAGAACTACTGGAATTCACTACCTCTCTCTTCTGCCTAACTTAGAGCCTCAGCAAAGGTTGGAAGGTGTGAAGGTAAACCTGGATGGGAAGCTTCAGGGGGGCTGGCAGGTCTGGGAAGAGGGCACATATGGGAGCAATGGACACCAGAAGGCCCTAAGCACAGAAACCTGATGAGTTCACTCTGTCCTCCCCCAGAAGCTTTCATGAACCGCTATGAATCCCCACATGGCTTCACTCCAGGACACGATGAGCTGCATTTCACAGTCTTTCCATGTTCTTCACCTCATTTACTCTTCCAAAACCTGATGCATATCTGACAGATGAGGAAACTGGGTCTACAGAAGTCCAGTGTCCTTATCAGGTTGACACATAAACCATATAAACCATATAAAACATATAAAAACATATAAACCATATAAAACACACAGATCTTTTTTCTTCGGTCAATTTCAGCTATCTTATACCACGAGCTACATATTTTTGTGTGGTAGATGAATCGATTTTTAAACTCTGTTTGTTAATTTTCCTACAAAGAAATACACTAGGTCCTTTTACCTAGGTGTTTAGTCAACCTTACAGGACAATTTGTTTTTAGAAGCTACCTCAATGTTAAAGAAAACTTTGAAGTCATTTCTCAACATCCTAATTTGACATGATGGAAATTTAACAGCTGATGAGCTGGGTCACAGGGGCTGCCTCTGGCCTTGTGCATTCCTATCCCCACCACCACTCTGTCCCCAGGGACTCCAAATCTTCCTTATGTCTCTACTTTTGTGTTTCCACGTCACTTACCACCTGCTAACAAACTCTCTGTTTTTCTTATTTATTATGCTTATCTTTATTTATTTTTTTAAAGATTTTTATTTATTTATTTGACAGAGAAAGACACTGCGAGAAAGGGAACACAAGCAGGGGGAGTTGGAGAGGGAGAAGCAGGCTTCCTGCTGAGCAGGGAGCCCGCTGTGGGGCTCCATCCCAGGATCCCCGGATTATGACCTGAGCCAAAGGCAGACGCTTAACAACTGAGCCACCCAGGTGCCCCTATTATGCTTATCTCTATTGTTGGGGTTCCCCTCACTAGACTATAAGCCCCACCAAGGAATGAATCTTCTTTCCTGTTCACTGGTGGATCCTAAGGGCCTCGAACAGTACACGGTGCATAGTAGAGGCTCAAGAAATACTTGCTAAATACGTCTCAAAATCAAAGATCAAAAATCCCCCTGGGGTAAAAGACACACACATGCACCATTCATCTCTAAAAGGACTCTGACTTTTCAAACACACTTAGACATTTGATGATGTAGTAAAGGCAAGAAGAGCACAGAAAACTTACGCAACAAAATAATAAAAAGTTTAAGATCAAAGGGGTTCAGAGAAAGCGAACTCATACTTCAGATTATCCCCTGGAGGGATCTATTAAGGTACGTTCCATTAATAGAATCCCCGGGTCTGCCCGAGTCCAGGTTTTAACAAGATCTTTGTTCTCAGAACAGACGACATGATGAGAGAGTCTACCATTACTGACTAAGGCCCCTGTCTTTCTTCCATCAGAGTTAAAAGCCTTTCACATTACGCTTTCTTTAAATAAAGTTGTAAAGGAGCATACATTGGAACAGAATACTGGAGATGTAATTTAATGGGTGAACTCCCTCCAGCCTCACTCGGTACAGAATGGATACAGGAATAATTACTTCTGACCTCTATTTTCATTAGTTAAAAGTTCCGTGCAAAGTTCTCATATCCCCTGAGACACAGCGCCAGTCAGAGCTTTAGTCTGCAGCAAGATCACCAGGTATAAACAAAGGGACAGGTGGGTGAGGCGTGATGGACAACTGACCTTATTAAAGGGCTTGGAAGGGGCCAAAATTATCTCCAGTCTTATCCTGCTGCATCTTCAGGGGTTGCCAATTATTTCAATGCATATCTTGAAATTCTCTACAAAGTGTGTGAACACTCAGTTCAAGATGGTAAACCCAATATACACTGAAACTTCCCTCCCCACCTCATTCTCTACACTAAATATACTGGGATAACTAGGGGGGAAATTATATTAATCACCGCCCATACAGTGATGCTCTTAAACAAGGAAGGGAAACCTGTATAGACCAGAACTGGATATGCCACTCCAAAATCAAAGAGGCACGGAGGAGCCCACTGGAGGGATCCTCCAAATGCAACTCACCACCAGAAGCAGAGATACTAGTGGAGGGAGAGGGGATGAACACCAGCAAGCCCACTCTAGGACCAGGACCACATAGATACTTTCTAACTGGTGAAAGTGTGCATGGAGGGAGGGGAAGGTGCCACCCAAGTCCCTGGTCAGCACTGCAGGCTATCCAGGGCCAACGTGGGGACATTTAGGGACCAACCACTGCCACAAAGCTGGAGCCTTCCTAAAACATTTAAGTGGGCTTGCTGGGGAGCCAACTCTCCCTAGGAGATCCTCAAGGCAGACCAACAACTTGAAAGGCACTGGTAAACAAGACCAACCTACTACTGAAGTTTCAGAACACGCTCACCACTCAGATATTTTTAGAAAAAAAGGAGAGGAAATGCATCACCAAATCAAGTCAATGACACTGAGCTACCCCAACCTCAAAAGGGGCTGTGAATCACTGGGTTGGATTGACAGGGGACATGAGAAGCAGGATTCACACCTAGGCATCCATTCAGCTAGGTGGGCTATAGATCACTTTTCTGGATAACGGATAAGTGTCATGGGTACATCTGTACCCAGGGAAGTTAATCCAAAGTAATCTTGTAGAAATGCTTTCTGTCAAGGGGCTTCATCTCACCGCTCTTGTGATGAAGTTACAGAGAGAAGAGATTTGTCACTTTCCCTTCATGCCATCAGCACTCTTCCTCACTCTCTAGTGACCACGCTCCATGGCCTACTCCCCATACAGTGCAACATGCAGGGCCTGGTCCCTGACATTCCCGAGGTAACTCAGACGAATGCAAGTTTCTCCTCTCTGCTGGCCTGGAAGATTATCACCAGGAATCTTACAACAATTTCCATTCATCCAGAATGGCTGGCAGTGGGTTGGTTGCAAAGGAGAGAAATACATTGTTCCAAGCTTCAGACACAGTATAGAAAAAAGCAGAATTCATCCAAGAGAGATTTTTGAACATGTCCTAAATTTGCTCTCAATGCACTTTCTTTTTTAAATAAATGATTAAAATGCAAATAGAGGACCACTCAGGATACAGTGTTGCCAGATGATGGACAAGCCCCATTCGCCCACTTGTTAGCTGTGTGACCTTGGCAAACGGCAATGTTTCTGAACTTCACTTTCCTGGTGAGGAAGAGAGACCTTAGAACACATCTTCCAGGATTAGTGAGATGGTGTATGTAAATGGCTTAATATATAGTTAATATGTTACAGTGGCGAGAGCTCAGCACACAATAGCTCTTGTGCAGACAGTGCCTACAGGCTTGGTCAAACCTATTCTTCCTCCTAGGAACTCAAGAGGACCATATTTCCCAGCCTCTTCTGCGGTGAAGTTGGGGCCCTATGACCAGATTCTGGCCTTTGAATGGGAGCAGAAGTGATGTACATCACGTTCTGGCCTAGCCCCTAAAACATCTCTTCTACCCTGTGTCTATCCCTGTTTGTCCACAGCTGGCCCATACAGTGGGTCCTGCTAAGGGTTCTAGGAGTCCTTTGGGAGGAACAGAGATTCCAAAAGAGAAGAGCTGAGGTCCCAAGTCACTTCCTATAAACACTGAGCATGAACACACTATTCACTGCTAAACCAAAGGATGATTTTTTTTTTTTCTTCTATCACATCATATGATTTACCAGCCCCATTTCTTCTTCTTTTTCTTTTCTGGAGACTTCACTCTGGTTGCCTCCTTCTTCCTGCTCCAGCCAAAAGGGCATCTTCAGCCCATCATGCTGGAGCTTCCTGGGGCCTATGCTGGACTGGACGTCCACTAGATTGGATAGATATCCTCCACTTGATGAAGAAGGAAAAGGGTGAGTTTCTGCTCCAGTCACTTCTGAGTATTACTCCTCTACCCTCGCTCTTGACTGAGAGTTTATTAGAGCACAGAGGTCAAATTGGAAGTTATATTCCTAGTAGATTATCTATTAGCTGCCACTGTTACTATTGAGAACTTTGATGCCAATCAGATTCTGGATTCTTTCTCCGCAAACTTGAGAACTGTCTTTCTATCCCCAGTGTTTCAAATCTCACTCTGACGTGCCTAGGTATGGGCTCCTAACTTATCACTGTCCCCCATTATGCTAGGTGAGATTTTCCCATCTTGAGACTCCTGTCTTCAGTTCTGCAAAACTGTCTTTTATATCTGTAATAATTTCCAGCCCTCTGTTTTGTGGGCCTATGATTAGATGTTATACCACCTAGGTCAATCTCCTTTCTATTCTTTTCTCTTTTTGTAAGATTTATTTATTTATTATTTCTTTGAGAGGGACTGTGAGAGAGGGAGAGAAAGTCTTAAGCAGACTCCCAGCCAATCATGAAGCCCAACATGGGGCCGGATCCCACAACCCTGAGATCCCGGATCCCACAATCCTAACCTGATATGAAACCAAGGGTCAGATGTTCAACCAACTAAGCCACCCAGGCACCCTTCTTTTTTTGTTTTTTAAGCAGGCTTCATACCCAGTGTGTGATCTTACACCCCTGAGATCAAGAGTCTCATGCTCTATCAACTGAGCCAGCCAGGCGCCCTTAGGACAATGTTTTTAGGCTCATCCATGATCTTCATCCACAACCCTGAGATCATGACCCTGAGATCATAACCTGAGCCAAAACCAAGAGTTGGGGATGCTTCACCGACTGTGCCACCCAGGTGCCCCCTTTCTATTCTTTTCTTATCTGTTTCCGTATCTTTGACATTTTAGTCTACTTATAGGTAATGTTCTTAACATTATCCTCCAAACCATCTATTGAATTTTTTTTATTTTGGCTATCACCTTTCAACTCCAAGTACTTTTTCCTTTTTCTTCCTATTCTTTTATAGTTTCCTACTCTTGCTTTTTATCCTCAATGTCCTTTTTATCCTTAATGGTAAGGTTTTTTTTAATTGTTTTTGCCTTCCATTTCTGCATTTCTCTGGGATGTCTCCTTTCCGTTGTCTGTCCTATCTCCTTCATGTTAGTGGTTTTCTTTAACTCTGGTCATCCTTGGATGTCTGTTCATAAAGGACTGGGTCCCCAAAGCCGACTACAAGCTCTCTAGGTGTGTGTCGGGTACTGGGTTTCCTTAGAGCCAGTCTTTCCACCAGAAAGCAATCTTTGCACCTTCTACCTGGTGAGCTCATTCTCTGCACCTCACATGCACTCTCTCCTAGGCCTAACTTGATGGTATAATTTCCTATCTAAACAGAGACCCCTTGGAGAATAAAGTTCAGGGCAAGAAAAGGGACACTATTAATGACTACAATCAGTAACTATTCATAACTACTGGGACATCAGGCACAGACCAGGACTATCCCAGGATATCCGGTCTTCTTACCTAGATCTATTTTCCTATTTCCTGGTTGCCTGCCAGGAACTGAGGAATCAACAGAACTCTCACTTTGAACATATTGTTTTTCTTTCAACAAAAGTGAATCCATGTGTTAACTGCATAATTAAAATATGTGTTCTGATTAAGGCTGCCTTTCTATTAATCATAGTAAATAGACCACATGCACTTTTCTCCTCTTCCCGAAACCACATTAAAAGACAGTAAAGGAATAAAGTGAGTATATAAACTCACAGGATAAGGGATGGGGAGGGGCTAGAGCAACAAGACTGGTGTATTTTAGAAGCTGGCATGGTAACTGGGCCTTAGGACTGGACTCCTCCACTCTGTTAACTGCCTGCAGGAGGTACACCCAGCTGACTGTGCAGAACCCTGGGCAGGTTTAAAACACAGAGGGACGCCTGGGTGGCTCAGTCTGTTTAGCGTCTGCCTTCCACTCAGGTCATGAAGCCAGGGTCCTGGGATCGAGTCCTGCATCTGGCTCCTTGCCCAGTGGGGAGCCTGCTTCTCCCTCTGCCTGTTGCTCCCCCTGCTTGTATTCTCTCTCTCTCTCTCTGTGACAAATAAATAAATACAATCTTAAAACAAAAACAAAAACAAAAAAATCACAGAGGTGCCCTATTTTCCAGGAGCCGGAGATGAAGTGCAGGACCCAAACAGGCTACCTATTGAAAGCCTAGCTCCAGAGCAATGGGACCCCAGGTCCTTTCTTCCCCACGCCCAGCCATGTCCTGACCCTCCCTACTCCTTCTGCATACTGGGGGTTCAAATCCTCCGACCTAGGTTTGCAAATAAAACAGAGGATGTCTAAATTTGAATTAAATTTGAATTTCAAATAAAGCTATTTTTATTTTATTTCATAGTAAAACTGTGTCCCAAATACTGTGCGAGACATGCTTATGCACTAAAAATTATTGGTTGTTTCTCTAAAATTTGAATTTAACTGAGAGTGCCATATTTTTATTTGTTAAATCTGATCACCCGATTAATGAACAGAAGACAGGCAGGAAAAATACCTGGAATTCTCAGCATCCTGATGTCCATTAAAGATGGTCAGAAGAAGCTGAGATGAGTTCCCTGTTTTTATACCTGACTTGTTCGACTTTTTAATTCTATTTGATTGCTTCTAAAGAATGAAACCCAATTTCTCTGTTGTCAATTTTTTCCTTTACAATTTCTTCTACTGCTTTAATTCTGAAATCAAATACACATCTGACTAGATGATGTTCTGGTCTATTTAATAGTTTCATTTCTTATATTTACTTCCTTAATCTATCTAGAATTTATTTTGGATTAAATTAACACGAGGCTCAAACTCAAATCTGTTACCAAATAGTTAACCAGTTGTGAACTTTTTATTAAACAATCTTACATTTTCCTAGTGATCTCAGGCCACATTTACATTTACTGAACACAAACGCGAGAGTTGGTTTTTAAGCTAGCTGCTTTGTTCCATCAATCTATGATTCTCGAGCCAAAGCTATACCTTTTTTGTTATTGTAGCTTCAAACACTGTAACAATATTCTTCAGTGTCAAGTAAGTCAAGTTTCTTCATCATTGCCCGAACTGTTCAAAATTTACTTATTCTCACCTTAATTCTCAGCATGTTCCAAAATAAATATATGATCATTACATGGGTAATTTGAAATTTTCTGGTAGCCACACTTAAAAGTAAAACAAAAAAGTGAAATCAATTTCAATAACATTTGGTTTAATCCAATACATCCAAAATGCTATCATTTCAACATGTAATCAATATTTTTAAATTATAAGATATTTCACATTCTTTTTGTTGTACTATGTTTTCAAAATCCAAGGTTCATTTCGCATTTATACAACATCTCCATGGACACCAACCATATTTCAAGTACTCCGTAGCTAGAGGTGGCCCCATGGCTATCAAATCAGACTGCAACTCTAAGTAAACCACAGACTCATTTTAGCAAATTGTGTCTCCCACAAAATACAATAATAATAATTTTGAGCTATCAATAAGGAAAATATTTTCACACCAAAATCTTGACATCTCAGCCAGAGAATATTCCTATTTTCCTAAGCAATTCCCTAAAATGGGGGGGGGGAAACCAGGAAAACATCAGAAAAGTCTATGGGTCAATATAATCTCATGGCTCTTGGACCCTAAGTAAGAGAAAACCATGAACTTTAACACCCAGGAATGGCTCTCCATACAGCATCGCACCTGCTCTGACAATTATGGCAGGAGTGGATACTGAAATGAGAAAATCACGAGTACATGCTAGAGATCGTTTACATTTTATTTTACCTGGTGCTTTCCTCCCCGTTGGACATCTGCCACAAAAGCTAGGAGATGAAACTGATATCACAGAGAACATCAGCTCAGCCTTCTATGTTCAGAAACCCTCAGCGTATTTTATTTGGTGGTAAATTATTCAACTTCACAAATACCCTTCTTATGTCTTTGAAATTACTTTTCTCCTAGTCAGTATAATAATTTGAGGGGCTACAGCAACACAGATCTAATACAAAGCATTTTATACTAAATTACTAAAAACTAGAAATTATGTCTGCTCTGGAATGAACAACTGCCCAACAGGAGACCAATGCGAAATGCTTAGAGATATTAGCACAAAGCCTAGGGCAGGATCTTATGGTGGGAAAAGGCCAGACATGGGAGCTGAGAATGTAGGCTGCAGAATGAATGTCCCCATCCCACCCCAACTGTGTAACTCACAGCAAACCCCCTGCCTGAGTCTCAGCTGCAGTCAGTCACAAAGCAAGCAAGCGGTTGGGTCTGACTGGCATTTCCCACACTTCACTATTTATGGCCTCAGTTGTCATATAAGCTCTATCCACCTACGTCTTATACCATGGGTCAGCAAACATTTTCCTGTAAGGGCCAGTAGTACATGTTTTCAACTTTGTCGGACAATCTCTGTCATAACTGCTCAACTGTCATCGTTGAATGAAAGCAGCCATAAACAATATGTAAACAGATGAGAGAAACTTTGTTCCAATAAAACTTTATTTACAAAAAACAAGCAGCAGGCTAGATTTAGTCCTCAGATGACAGATTCTGAACCCCTGCCCTCTGCTTTTATTTACCTAATATTTTTACTTCAAAACTGATTGACTTTATTAGTGTTAATATCATAAATGGAGTAGCAGTATCACTTACCATACATGGAGTATATTCAGGAACACAAATATAAGATAATTTTTTAACTATCGCATACCACCTCCCTTGTATACTGCACTTTGAGAAATGCTGCTTTTAATGACAGTTAACAGCCTCGGAAGAACCAAGTTTCTGTGATGTCCTCCTTTAAGATTCTTCCATCAAAAAAGAAAGAGAGCAAGAAAGAGTCTCTTAGAGACGCCCACTGAAATACTGAGAGACAAAATGATGGGATATGTGAAAACTGTGTCAAAATAGTACAGGGGGCAGAGGAGGGGAATAGTGGGGGTGGGAGGTACAGATGAAACCAGACTTGAGGGCGCCTGGGTGGCTCAGTGGGTTAAAGCCTCTGCCTTCGGCTCAGGTCATGATCTCGGGGTCCTGGGATGGAGCCCCGCATCGGACTCCCTGCTCAGCGGGGAGCCTGCTTCCTCCTCTCTCTCTGCCTGCCTCTCTGCCTACTTGTGATCTGATCTCTCTCTCTGTCAAATAAATAAATCTTTTTTTAAAAAAAACAGACTTGGCCAAGAGTTGAACTGTTGAGCTTGGAAGATTTTATTATTCTGTTTNTTTAAAAAAAAACAGACTTGGCCAAGAGTTGAACTGTTGAGCTTGGAAGATTTTATTATTCTGTTTTGTATGTGTTTAAAGATGCCCACAATAAAAAAAACCCAAATACATAAATAAAACCAAAACAGGGAATATAAGCATAAGCCTGAGGAGGGGAGTCAAGAAGAAGGTAAAGAAGGAACATAAGGGCTTAAAAGAGAAAAGAGAGGCAAAAACAAAAGGTAGGGGGACGGGAATAAGAGAAATGCAATAAATTTCAGAAAGCCGATGGCCTTCTATTCCACAACAAATGTAAGGAGCCAGGCACGTAGGAGCACCTAGCAATCACTTAGTACAGGAAAATCAGCCAAAGAACAGAGGTTTTGATGAATGGTGCCCACCAGACCGACCGATGCACTCGGGGTCTAGCTGCAGGGAGGCCTCTCCAAGCCTGCGCTGTAGACAATGCCACCAGGCAAACCCAGAGAGCCAGTCACCACCCGGGGCCTGACGGGCAAAACCACAGCCTTGAACTGAGAGATAGGAAACCTTGAATTCCACTGTGCTCCCAAGCTTCCTTTTAAACAATTCCACATGAGGCTCAGTGCCAAGGCAGGAGAACAAAGCCATTTAATGTGCTAGAAATGGGCCGGTTTAATTTCATTGTCCAAACGTACTGGAACTGAAGCATAAAAAGTGAGCAAATGGTATAAATTAGCAAAGAAAGCCCCGTAGAGCGGCTGGCCCATCAACACTCTATTGAGGGAGCCTGGCCAGCCGCCTCCAGCTGGTTTACAGAAATACCCTGGGCCACAGGAAGCCAGAGGCTCTGGCCTCACACCAGGCTGCTGGCCCCACTTGGTTCGCAAGAAGAGGGTTCAACACACGTTAAAATGCTCTTGGAAAGGCTATACTGGCCAACAGAAGTCAGGCCTTTCTGGCAACAGTGGGTTCACTGCAGGAGACCTCTTGTGGTCAGACTGGTGGAGCCACAAGGAGCCTATTAGGATGGGGGCTCTTTTAGGTATGACAAAGACAAAGACACACAAAGAATCACAAAGGCAGTGAGTCACCCTCTTCTTTGTTATGCACAGGTACAGAACAGAACCAGCCTTTTAGATCTTTTAGGTTAAAAAAAGAAAAGTCTGATACGAAAGAGGCACCAATTTAGCCTCTGGTCCTTCTCTTTCCTTGGAACTTCACACACGCTGTTCTGACTTTCATCATGAAGGTGTCCAAAGATACATACAATATCACTTCCCTAATCAAAGCCCGAATCCAAGATTCTCACCTTAAGTGGTTCTCAAGTGGGCCTCTGACACCCCAAAGGCTAGACACTTTTAAGTTCGGGTTGGAGAGGGTGAGGAAATGGGAAAGGAGGGGATTCAGACATGGCCCACCAAAGAATGTTCAAGAAACCAGGAAATGGAAGAATGACTATGGAAAGGATGGACTCAGTGACTGCTCCTGTGCGACCACAGTCCCTCAGTGGTCCACATCCACTCACGGGACAGCCCCTCTCAACATCCTGAGCATCAGAGACACTCACACATAGAAGTTCTGAAGCTGTGAGATCCGAAACATGTGTAAGACGTCATCGTGATGACTTCCCATTGTGATGACACACAGCCCAAGGGAGGAATTGTATCCACCAGCTCCCCCTCCTTGCTTCCCCCAAGAGATCAGTGTAAGACCAGATGGGGAGGGTGGGGGGGGAGAACGGTACCAGAATGAATGGATGAGTGAATGCATGAATGAATGAAAAGAGCTTCCGGCAAGTTTCAGAACGGAAAATGTCTGAAGGTGGATCCACACTGGGTTCAGGCATACCATGTTTTCTGGGAACTGAGGAGAGACAAGAACATGCTGCAGACGGCAACACCATCCCAGAGAAGCTCAAGCAACCACGGCTGGGACCGGCAGACTTGCGGCCACAGTGAAGACATTTCCTGCCATGCCCACGTTCAGCTTCTCCAGGACCTGACGAACACTGTTAACAGATTCTCTTTCTGCCTTAACAGCTCATGAATGGAGATGAGGAAAACCTGAGCTAGAATTGCCTTTCAGACTTGGCCCTTTGTATAATAAATTTTAAAACTGTTTACTAATAAGTCCCACAACGGGTTTTATATAAACATTAATGGGGAAAAGTGAAACACGTTTTACATTGGATCTCATAAATAATGCAAAAGGTCTAATTTACCATAATCATGCCTGGCATTTCTCTTCCGTCGATAATGTATCGGGCACTTGCTTTATTCCATGGACGCAACTGCAAGGCAGCAGCCCTTCATCTGGGTTTGGAATTCGGTAAATCCCGATGCCCCTTGAGCCCATGTGCAAAAACGGCCATTGCTGAAGACATTCACCTGGGCAGAGGCTAGAAATGTCATTATTTTCTGTGGGAAATTAAGTGGGAAATTACCGAAAATGCAATTTAAATGAGGAATTTTTTCCAAGACATAAATATTCATAACTCGCAAACTGACAAAGCCCTGCAGATACCATAGGAACCGCTTTATAAGAAGAGCTGATTCTTCCAGATTCCGTTTGTCAGTGACAAGATAATTTTCAGAGCAACAAATTAACATCTCAAAAAGAACTGGGAGGGCAATGATGTGTAGGCAGGAGGCAAGCTGAGGTCTAGCAAAGGCATTCCAGACTCACAGTTGTATTTTAACAACTCTCCTGTGTGGATCTACCCCATAAGTGTCCAGGTGTCTGTCCCGGGAACTCACTGCCCTCCTATCCCTTCAGAGGCCAGATTATGCATTCTTGATCTGATAAAACAAAAGCCCTCCTTTTTAAACCATCATTTTGCGGATCCCTCCTTTACGACCCTGAAATGAAATTCAGATAATACCGACATACAACATTTTTTTTAAAAAATCGGTCAAATTCCTGACCTATCACATAAAAGACAATCAAAGGCAAGTGGTTTATGGTAAAGTACTATGTATTTTGGTAGGTAAACACTTAGGCACAGCCACACTAAAAAAAGTAAACAGTCAGATGCTTGTATCTCTACCCAGAATCACCAAAAATTCAACCGCTCCCAGTGCAGGTGGACACGGGTGAGTCTTTATGGCTATTAATGTCGCCCTCAGTGACATGCCCCTTGTGATGTGATTTATGGTGGTCATGCTCCAGGAAAACTCAGTGTTCAGTAAAGCCAGAAAGCTTCTAAAAAGTGTGTTTAGATTAGACTCGAGGCTCAAATTCGATTATGATCAGGTTTTTCATCTACACGAACATCCAGCAGACTATCTGCTAGTCATGAGGGACAGGGGACAATGTCTCCAGAAACAGGGCGGACCTCCTAAGCCAGGGCTGCAGAGACCCCCAACAGAAGGTGCCTCCACCACCCACCCGGCTGTGACCTGGACTGCCTGGGCTCCTGCCCTGCTCACCGGCCACAGGTCCTGGAACGAGTTATCCAACCTTCGGATAGCTCACTTATGACATCTATGGAAGTGGGGACAAGAACCGTGTGGAGCTCGGAGGGCTGTGAGGACCAAATGGCTTACTACTTGTAAAAGTATCCACCAGCATACAATGAGCCTTCCATGAATACTAGATAGGATAACGATTATCTCTGTCATTGCATCTGTGTGTCAGTGTCTCTCAGAGTTACCTCTTAAAACACAGAAGCCAAAGGGAAGGAGAAGCAGAGGATGGGAACACAGCGGATGGCCGAGCAAAGACACATGCACAGAAATAAGCCAGGCTGAGGAATTGTGTTAAGGAGCTTGGACTTGATCCTCATGGGTCAGTGTTCCAGCCCAGATCTCATGCATCACAACCACCCGGGGACAACAGGTGGACAGCCCAACCCAGATGTGCTGAACTAGAAGCCTGGGGTGGGGGGCCCCAGAACGTGTGCATTAGGGGATTTCCCCAACTGATTCTGAAGTCCTGTGAGGTTCAACAACAGCTGGCTGTAAGTGACCAGGTCAGGTGCACTTTGCTGGCAGAGCAACCTGGCGGTCGTATGAAAATGGGTCAAAGGAGGCACCACCAGAGACAGGGAGGCTGGGCAGGAGGCAGCCCTTCCACAGGAGACTTAACTGGTAAGGGCCCTCTCCATGTGGTAAACAGCCAGGAGGAATATTTCAGATAAAACGTTGGAAAGATGAAGTAGAAGAGATGCAGGAAAGAAAATTGGGTTTGGGTTTCTCGCTTAAGCAATTGGGAGATATTCCCGCCATCGGGTCTCTGCTTCTCAGTTGTGAATGTAGTGACAGCTCCTACCTATTGTGAGCTGACTCAACCAACCCTCAACCTCCCAGTGAGATAGATTCCCTTCTCCCATCTTAGATAAGAGGAAGCCAGGGCACAGAAAGGCAGTAATTTCCCCATGGCCACATAATCAAAGACGCCACAGTGGAGGAGTGCCGGGACCTGAGACCCCGATACTCCAACGCAAGTGATCTCTGTGGACTCCTGCACATTCCTTTAGGTCTCAGGAGTCTGTGTGGGCATTGCTGTGGTTTCCAAAAACTTGTGGTTACCAAAGATTTGTGTACAGATCACTCTCACCCTGCCTCAGTCAGAACCTGTCGCCCACATGTTGCATGGGGAAACAAGTGTCAAGTCCTGTTTGCAGGAGAAAAAATAACCACTGTTTGTAACAGCAAGCATTTCCTGTTTAGCATAGACTCATCACGGTGATATATTTTTGTCAAAACACATCATTTATGTTAAAAAGAGAAGTCTTCCCCTCCACCCCCGAGCAATCTTTAAAAGAACTTTCTGGAAGTAGGAGGATGAAGGGCCACCCATTCTTGAATCACTTGGCACTGCTGACTGACAGAGAATTAAAAAAAAAAAAAAACCACTGCATACCAGGTTTCATCATTATCGATGGCATACAACTTTCTAAAGACAGCTTGCAGGGAGAACATGAATGCACTAGAAGGCAACTGACATGTCCCAAATAAATCCAAATCTCCTCCAAACAAATCCCCTCGATGTTGATGTCTCCTAGAACCTTCCACTTTCAAATTCAGGGTAGAAACAGCAGAGGAGGTATCACTGTATAATAATATTGGCAAGAGCAACAGCTGAAGTTTATGGGGCCCTTCATCGCCCACTGGCTCTGTGTTCTACCTACATTCTCTCTTCCTTTCCACCATAGCCCTATGGAGGCCGGTACCATTATCCATCATTATCCCCAAATATCAGAAAATGGAAGCCCAGAGAAATTATATAACTTGTCCCAAACCTAGCTCTTTAAAGTCAACCTGTCGAGAGTGGGACTAAATACACACACACCCCCCACATGGGCAAAAAATGTGTCACCCAGTTCACGTACTCGGTCAGTTCAATGTGAAAACACAGACAAAAAACAGACCATCTCTTTCCAAGGAGCTCCCTGGACACCAGATTAGGAAGTCCATTTAACAGTTTGGATGGCTCAACATGATTATAAAACCAAAAATACTAAATGAAGTAGTATTATGATAATATCGCTGTTGATGATGTTTAAAAAAAAAAGGCGTTAGAACATTAAATATGGCCAGAAGGCAGAACAATACTCATTTTAAAATCATCAATCTGATGTGCTCTCTCATTACAAAAAGACATTGAAGATTACATGTTTGTCCCCTAACCCAGCTTGTTGAAGCTGCTTGAGTTCTGCTTGTCATTCAGAGGAGGGAAATGGCGGCTGTGTCTAAGCTCTGGGGCTATTCTCCATTTCCTCAAAGCAGGATGTGAACTCCACAGGAGTTCTCCACAACTGTCTTTTGAGTTGGCTCACTGTAACTAAGACAAATCCAACTCAATAAAGGGAACATTCTCTTCCGCTTCCGCCAACCTTAGTCAAGCAGCAATCCATACCAGACACCACACACCACACCAGGTTCTGAGATTATTTGCCTTGGTCCCACTGACAGTCCTTGAAGGGCTTTCTCTCATTTTATCTTAGACAGTGGTCCCCATTTTACAGATGAGAAAACTGAGGCTCCAGGAGGACCCATGTTTTGCCCAAGATCACATGACTACCAAGTGGCAGTGTCAGAATTCAAATCCAGCTCTACAGATTCCAACCTTGGTGTTCTGTCTACTGGACCGTAACACCTCTGATGTTACAACAGACGCTGGGAAAACATTGCTAGAACATTTTACTTATAATCCTACATGATCTTACAGGGAGAGTAAGAAGAAAGATATCTGCTTTCCCTGGAAGCACAACGGCTTACTGCCAGTGGCATCATTGTGTAAAAGATGAGAACACACACCAGGAGGACCACTTTGAGGCTCACATTCAAAGCTTTCTATAGACAGGACCTTTGAGAGTGACAGGCTTGCGATTTAAGCTGGAGCTAAAATCAAAGTTACAAGGATTTGAGGTTTTAAATCTCTAGATTTCAGGAAGGAGGAAAGTGGAATGTGTGCCACTGGGAGAGGCATCACTCACCTAGAACATAACCTTTGAAGCACTGGCAGGAGGTCCTAAGCCTTCTAACCACCCATTACCTCTCTGCCTTCTCTACCGGGAAGAGGAGTTTCAGAAACCCTCGCCCTTTCCTTCTAGGTACTTCACCTTACCTGCTGCTAACACTTTGTCATAACCTACCTCCAGAATTTATGAGGATGGATTGCTACACATAAAGACTGAAAAGTAGAAAATTATGTGTGTGCATTAGCCTTCATGACACAAGAATAAAAAGTTCTCTTTGTAAACCCTCTAAGGTGAAGGGGCAGAGGGCCTGAATTCAGCTAATAGGGAAGACAGGTCTGCCCATGGAATCCAGCTACTGAGATGGGGCCTCTGGCTTTCCTGCTTTTGCTTCATGCCCAATGGGGGTGGGAAGGGCTTCCAGCAGAGCTCCTTAAAGTCTCACAGCCCCACACAACTTCCTCCTAAAGCTGGGTAAGAAGCTACCCTCAGCCCACCTCACACAGCACACTGGTCTAGTGAGTGCCCCCTGGGAGGGCGAGGACCCCTCCTTATTACCTCCTGGGCTCTAGATCTCAAAGGATGGCTGGAGGTTTGGGGGAGTGAGGAATAAGGCCACCCAGAGACCCACAGACCACTAACTGCTTTTGTGTTCAAATATGGTTCTACCCTTCCCTGGCCTTACACTAAAGTTATCTACCACGGAGAATAGTTATGTAAACTTTATTATGGGTAGAACATCTATTAAAATCCCTTGTATCTCTATGGACTCAGAACACATCAAGTCTCTACAAGGTCCTAGTACTCTAGTTGTTATTCTCTTTCCTCTCTAGATTATGCCCAGGACTGACTACATAATTTATGGAACTGCATGTGAAATGAAAATGTAGGGCCCCTTATTCAAAAGTGATTAAGAATTTCAAGAAGGTGGCAGTAGAGTATTAAAGCAAAAGTGGGCCCTTCTCAGTGTGGGGCTCTGTGTGACTGCACAGGACACACGTTCGTGAAGCTGTCTCTGATTATGCCAAAGCGCAAAAGTCCATGAGCACAATTCACTCTTGTGAGTTTGTTTTGAAATATTCATATGAAATTATATCTTAAAGACACAAACCCTTTGAGACTAGGAATACCACACATGGGATCGCCACCTGGTTTCAAGGAAACCCTCTTTTTAATCTTTCTAGCTATGATTATACAAATATAACTTTCCACTGGGTCTCTTCAGGGAACCCAGTCCCTATGCAAAGGCTTCCCAGTCGACAACCTGGCCAGGTAAAATGGAAAGATCAAACTTTATGATCATAAAATCTAAGGAATCTTTCAACAAGTTTGAGTTCTCGGACACCTGGGTGGCTCAGTGGGTTAAAGCCTCTGCCTTTGGCTCAGGTCATGATGTCAGGGTCCTGGGATCAAGGCCCGCATCAGGCTCCCTGCTCAGCGGGGAGCCTGCTTCCTCCTCTCTCTCTCTCTGCCTGCCTCTCTGCCTATTTGTGATGTCTCTCTATCTGTCAAATAAATAAATAAAATCTTAAAAAAAAAACAAGTTTGAGTTCTCATTTCCAGGGTAAATGTAAAGGGGTTACATTAGCTAAGGTTTCCAATAAAATATGCAGAGTCGTGCCAAAGGCTCAGACACTTTGGTTTCACTTCTGGCTGAGGCTAGACGTATTGGGGGAAGGGTGGAGAAAATTCTATTGACCTATCAAAATCAGTAAAAAACCAAATCCATTATCTTTAGTTGCTGGGGGGACAAACACCACAAATGACATCGGAGTAGCCTGCCAAGTACTAAATGAGTGACACTCCACCATATACACATTTTGGCAGCTAATATCTCTACTAATGTCACTCAACTGATAAACAGAAAAACTAGACATTTTGGAAATTTGGGATCTGTGCGTCTATTATAGAAGGGACCCTTGTGTCCATTATCTATGACTTGGAAAAGGAATTGAAATTCCTCATATACAAAGGAATTGAGAATAAAAGTATTATCTTGGGACTACTGTCTGGCAGAAAACAGCAAGCATGGCCTTCCATTTGTTTCAGGAGGAGGAGAACTGATTCTAATGGGCTGATTCTAACTCCAAGTAGTCTTACCAAGGGAATGTGGTCTCAGGCACTTGGCCTCCATCAGAGGAATATCATATCCTAACCTATGACAGATGGTCAAAGGTAGCTTGAGTACAGTCCCGAGGGCATGGTGAACACAGACCGTTTACAAAGAATGCCATTCTTTACTACATTCAACACCCATGGTATCATCCATAGAGGCTTGCCCAGATCCTGTCCAGCAGGCCTGTGTGTCGCTGTCCTTGGTGCTGAATCCACACCTCGCAGCCTTGTCCCTTCAGGGTAATTCCTGCACATCCTCAGCTGCTACTCCCAGTTTTTTTTAGTTCATCTTTTACACTTGATAAAAGTGGGTGTAAAAATGAAAAAAAAAAAGGAACAAGCATAACCATGACCTATGTTTAGCAATCTATATAATGAGTTCTCAGTACTCTCTCATATGCTCCATAGCTATAAATGTTCTTCTCGGCAGCTGATTAGGGAAGCACGACCCCCTGGTGCTGTATCTGTGGACCTTACAGTTATTTGGGAGTTCTATTCTCTTTGTGAGGAATATCTCATACCCTGCCGCTCTATATAGTGAACATCAGGTCATCCTTAAACACCCAAGTCAACCATGACCTCACCTGGGAAGCCCTTCCTGACTGCCTAATTGCCATTCCAGACAGACACGCAGTGATGCCTTCCTCTACACCCCCACAGGGATTTATACATTGTTATCCCCTAGCCCTGCAGTTCTGAGTTTGTGTGTCTACTTCCTTTATTCCAATATGAGCTCCTTGAAGAAAGGACTTATAGGAACACAAAATGGTATTCAATTATTTCAACTGTCAAGGCTTTAAAATCTCTGTAGTTTCCCTCTACCCAGTTCCTATAAGATCAAAGTGAGACACAGACATGGTGGTATTTAATATTCAACTCAGTACATGGAGTTTTATTTGCTAACATCGAAAACAATCAAGAAGGGCAATCAATCACTGCAGACACAGATGGAGTCATCTGGAGGCTGAAGGCCAACATGTCAAATGACTCTCCCAAGGCCACCCTATTCATCAGCAATGGTATCAAGATAGGACCTGCCCGGCTTGCCAGGACTCGGAAAGTCACTACACCCTGCAGTGTCCTTAGGGACAGCAGCAGAAGGGGGACAAACTGCTAAGAGATTATTGGATTCCCACCAGTGGACTCTGGGACAGTCATGATGTCTCTTCTAGATGAAGGCACTTCAGACTCTAGGGAATGTCAGGCCAGCCTTCCTTTTCCCCCCTTCACCAGGCTAGCTCAGGATCGCAATCATGCCTAGAAGTCAGTAGAGCTTCCCAACAAGGAGGCAGGGGAGAGTGGGCCTATCTTGATTTCAGAGATGGAGAGGACAGTCATTGAATGAGCACTTGGGCTGGATCTGAGATTTTTAAAGGCTCATTCCCTTTTAATTCACCTACTCTATTTTAATATTAACTCAGTTAAATTTTTTTCCAGGAGGCGTAAGGAAAGAAAGATATCATAAATCCAGATACAGCAGAGAGCACATTAAAAATGCAGTTCTATTATCTTAAAACTAGAGATGTAATTAGAGCAGTCATGTAATATGAAGAGAAATTACCAGAAAAAAATATTTTAAAGGCCTGGGTGAAAAGAGAAAAAGGTCTATATCATTTAATCTCTAATACATGGAGAAAGAAGGAGAAAAATACGCCTTCAGATCTTTCAAATACTTCCCCATTGCCCCCTAAATTATCATCTTCACTCAGCTTTTCTGATCCACATGCATGATTTACCACCATGCACAGGAGCCTCATTTCTTCCTTTCTCTGCTTGAGAAGTCTACATCCTGGGAGGACGTGAAATTCACCCCCAGCTTCATCCAAATGATCCATGTCTTTGAGGAAACTTGAAATTTTTGTTTGGAAAGAGCATGTCCTCCTGCTGTACTTAATATTAACTCTAAGAGTTCCCCAAACAAAACACTGTATCAAGTTATCACAACACCATACTTATCCCACAAGCTCCCAGGGAGTTCCTGCAGTGTGCCTGATACACTGTCCTCATTGTCTGAGCTGAAGATACACACTAGTAATAAGGTCTTTGCCCCAAGAGGTGGCAGTTGGGCCAGAAGCCAGGAGGGAAGGAAATGAGTGACGATATCACATTCCTTAGGGCTATGATAGAGGAGGACACGGAGGACAGGTAGAAGGCCTCTAGGAGGAAGACTGAGTAGGAGCTGTTAAATCGAGATATGCATTACAGCCAGTGGGACAGCACAGATGTGCAGTAGAGTAATCAGAGATCAGGGATCTACCACAACAAGCAAACTATGACCAGCAGGCCAAATCCAGCCTGCCACCTGCGGTTTTGTAAATAAAGTTTTATTGGAACACAACTATGTCCATTCATTTATGTACTGTCTCTGTGTGCTTTCACACTATAATCGCAGAATTGCAACAGAGGCCTCACAGCTTACAAAGTCCAAGCTACTTACTATCTGGACCTTTAAACAGAAAAAGGTTGTTGATCCCTAATGTAAAGGATCTAGCTTTGAATCCACAGACTAAAAAGCTTGCGAAAAAATATAATTTAACCTTCATATGTTGTGTGACTGGCTTCTAAGTATTTAAAACCCCATTTCTAGAAGTGTGCTTCAGGCAAATTAAAATTTGGGGTGGTAAATAAGGTTGGAAGATGCCAGGAGGCAAAATTAAACAGGTTTCTTTCTCAGGACTTTTCAGAGGCTTTAATATGCAAATGCACAGTTGCCAAGAAAAAAATTGAGAAAGTAGAATTTCCCAAAGTTATCTGTTTAAAAGACTCCTTTTGTGAAGAACCTCTCTTTTGCAAGAAGGCCATTTAATTCTAACGTACGTATTTCTTTCTGTATCTGAAAGAGCCTATGTGTCAGGACAAAATATAGCTTGGAAACCTCTGGACTCAGTGAGCCATTTGGAAAAACTAACCTAAAAAGTACAAGAATCACAACTGTGAGGTACTGAAATAGGTTTTTCCATTACTTCACCTCTCAAACCAATGGGTTCATTATTGCCCTGTGAACAGAAGAATTCCAACATTTATGAATAGAACCTACCAGAAATAAAAATTTAAAAAAACAACAACAAACAAACAAAACCCTCCCACATCCAAGGCATGGGAACCTTTGGCTCAGGCTCTCAGGGTATTAATAATACAATGCCCAGTGAATGGATGAGTGGTTTCCACCCAGAGCTTCTCCCCCTAAGTCACCCACAACTGAGAGTGGATGGAACTGGTGGAAATGGCTGGGATTCTCACCTCACACAGAACGTTGCCGACAGAAACAAACACTGCAGGATGCTGCTATTAGCTCTGGAAAACTCCGGAATCCCAGTTTCAGAGAAAACCTCTCTCCGTTTTCGCCCACATCCACTACTCTCAATCAAAGGAAAAATGGAAATGCAAGCCAAGAAGGGATGAGAACATGAAACATGGTTAGGAGAGGCGCTCATCTCCCAAAATGGATTCAATTCCATCTGGTGTAATAATAACCTGTGTAAACCATAAAGAGCTTCCACATGGGATGGCTCATTTCACATAGAATCAACCATGAAGGCAAGGGGAAGACAAGGCAGGGAGGGGAGGGGACGGCACTAGGGGGCACAAATGCCCTGTTCTCCTATTCCTGGTGCTGGACACAACCTAGGTTTGAATCCAGACATCTAGACTCAGGGCTGATGACATAGAGTCTTAGACCTTGTGTCTATGCCTCTGAAATTGGAGAAGGGGAGGGGGACCATAAGGCTTTAGCACAGAGCCTGGCACATGTTAATAATCACAGGAGTGGATGGCATCCACTCAGGGAATGAATGCCTAGCATACTCTGGGGACGGGGTAGATACCAAGGCCCTAGCATCTGTCCTCAAAGGTCTGTTGCAAGTGGAAAATGTTCAGACCTACTCTTTTTGGGCTCTGGCTTTTCCCAGCTAGCCAGAACCTCTGGTCACTCTATTCCCCAGCTCTGCAGGCACACTTGTGTCCTGCACTCAAAGAGACTGACGACTACATGTTCTTGTGCTCGTGACAACTATGCCCCCTTTGAACTTGACCTCTGACGGCAGAGTCTCATCTACAACCATCATAAATGCACAGGGACAGATGACCTGGGAAAAGCAGGTGACTCTACAGTCCAGGCATTTCCACATTCCCTGAATTGAAAGGAAGTCAGTCCAAGACAAGAGATGCGCTCCCATCAGTCACTGCTGGAAGTCTTGGCTGAGGAGTTACTTATTTTGTGGCTCCTGTTAAATTCAGGTAAATGTGAATCTAGAAACAGAACACAATGCACCGAGGTATTACAAAAACAAAACAAAACAAAAAACAGAACAACAACAACAACAACAAACCCCTACAGGCTTCCCCAAAAGAAAAGTTTTAGCGAGGAAAAGGGTACCTTGGCAGACAGCCTTGAGCACCTGAAGCAGTATGCAGACCCAGCCCTGCACCCAGAGCAGTCATGTGACTCTTAGCAGCTGCCTCTCCTTCCACCACCAAAATCTCCAAGACTATCCATCACCCTCAACGTATACCACACTATGAACCAGAAATGGGTACAAACTACTATGGAAAGGTGGAGTCTCCCTGCATCTCCTTCAGTGTATTTATTTTTTGAACAGCAAAAAATAATTCATTTTTTAATCCCCGATTCTCCAAAACCCAATTTCACTTTTTTTTTAAAAAAATATTTTATTTATTTATTTGACACAGAGAGAGAGATCACAAGTAGGCAGAGAGGCAGGCAGAGAGACAGGGAGAGGAGGAAGCGGGCTCCCTGCTGAGCAGGGAGCCCGATGCGGGCCTCGATCCCAGGACGCTGAGATCATGACCTGAGCCGAAAGCAGAGGCTTTAACCCACTGAGCCACCCAGGCGCCCTCACTTTCTTGCTCACTGGTAACTGTGGTGGTTTTTATTCCAATTTCATTGGGTGTAAGTAAATTACATTTCGCAGTGCAAAAAAGTTCTTTGGGGCGACAAGGTCAACTTCCGGGGGGGAAAAGAATAGGGAAGCTTTGTCTCTGATTATTTCCCATAATGAAATGTAGATTATATTTTTTAAATGGAGATTAATTGTGATTTAAAGAAATGTTGTCATAATGTGCTGTGAAATAAACTCAGAAATAGGCTTTCCAACCAGTGCCTGACAGATTATCTCCTCTGTTTGTTAACTGAATTTGTGTCTCAGCCTCTATTCACTGCTCTGATTGTTATTATCGAATTGTCACTTAAGCTCTATGGAGCTTCCAGGATTTATTTTCTGTCCTGTGCTACGATAAGCAGTTTCTGCTATCCCAAAGGAAACCTACAGTGAAAACAGGATCGCCAAGGGCCCACTTCCCCGGTAATCATCGCCAACATGCGAAGAGCGCTCAGTCATAGCAACCGGAAACCCAAGCAGAATTAATTGTGAAAGTTATCTAATTGTAGCCACTCTAAATCAAATAAGGTAAGAGCATTCATTCCAGACTTCAGCCTCTGGATTTTCAAAGACAGCGTCCAATTTCTCCCGAGTTACACTAGCATGTTCTTCCCCTCTGTCCATGAAGAAGGAATGTATTTACCTAGCCAGGGACAAGCGGACTCCCAGCATCCGATTTTATTTATTACACAATCTCATTGCAGAAAGCTGTTTGTTACCTCTCCTTTACACTTATAATAAAGGGTGACAATATTTATCAAAAAACTCATTATTATGTGAGACAAAAAGCTAAAATTGGATTTTCAAAATAAAAATAGCAATCAAGCAAAATCTCATTTAAAGCAAATAGACTTTTCCACTCTGACGGGGTTATTGAATGCTGATGAGCTCTCCTCGGTGAGTGCTGGAGAAGGTTGTACTGCTAAGTGGCTTACCCGAAACACCCTCATTTTTCATCAGTTCCTGGCACAGAAAGTATTTGCATTAAAATTACTTTATAACTTCAGTTTGGGGACAAAATAAAGTCTAACTTTGATAAATACTGTTGCCTATAAACACATTCCCAGAAGGGTTTATTTATCGACCATCTCAAGTCCACCAGATTGATTTGAGGTATCAAAACCAGCTTCCAAATTTAGATATTTGCTTCAAACCACTAAAAACATCATTTAAGAAGCAGCTCGCGTGTTCTGACAGTTTACTATGTGCCAGACTCTGTGCCCAGGACATTCCACGGTTTCTTTTCCCCTCGTGCCCCAAGGGGCCCCTGGCACAAGAACACAAGGACAGAAGAATCAACTCCAACCCCCGTGTCCACAGACAACCCGTTTCCACCTCAATAAAATGAATGTGAAACTCGGGCCAGCTCCCAAGAATTGCTTAAAACGTAAATAAGACAGTTTATGGAAAAGCACTTGAAAAACATTATGAATTAGAGGTAATGGGTTCAAATCCTGACCCCGCCCATCAGCTGTGACACTGAGACAAGTCATGTGACTTTCTAGGACAGATTTTCATAAGAGCGGACATTTTAACCCCAATAATTTATTTATAATTAACTGAAAGTAATTAGCATTGTCTCCTTCTGTTGGCATGCCCAATCATAACTATTGTTTAAATACAGAGTTACTACTTTTTTAAAAGTCTAATTGTAAACAGCCAGTATCCTTAATAGGATGTTAATCATTAAATGGCATAATTCATCCTTGGGGAAGTTTATTTACTTTTACAATCCCTCACAGTTGCTGTTACTGCTAAATATGAATACCTTGATTAATTACAGCAACATAATTGGTGTCCAATATCTATGCATCACTACAGCTCAATTTCTTTATAAAGTAACCCCTCATATAATAAATAAGACCTTCATGTTCTACCTGACAGCTTGATTAACGACCCTACACTCAAACCCTCTTACACAGTAAGTGAAGGGTGAATATTGTAAGTGTCAGCTGTTCCGCTGTTTCCACTCAGGCTAGAACCATCCACAGTCTCAGAGAAGAGGGACAACTCCAGCTCTATGTGGTAGGGATAGAGGCTGCAGGAAGCCACTGTTATGTACCACTATGGGGTCAACCAGATGGCTTGCTAGCTCATAGAATCTATTCAGAGTTAATATCTATAGAGTCCCTTCCTTCCACAAATATTTCCTGAGCACCTGCTGGATGTGAGGGTGGAAGATGCAACCCTAGCCCTCAAGGGTAGAGCTCCCAGGCTAGGAGGCTGGACAGACAGGCTTAGTGCATGCCACACCCCCTGCTCTAGGCCCACTGACCATGTAGACTCTAAGACATCAGCAGGGGCAGACAGACCTGCTGACGTAGGAGTCAAACATGGTTATTGGAAGACGCCAAAGAGGAAGCAACACATGACCCGGGTCTCGAAGAAAGACAGGACTGTAGCTTGTACACAAGGAGCTGCTAATGAGACTGGGGGTGCGAGCAGCAGCTGATGGACCCAAGGAGCCAAGGAGCCCCTGGGACCTCCTTGGACTGAAGGAGCCCTGGGTGGGACTCTCAATTCAGAAGTGAGTTCACCTATTTCAAGGACTGTGTGGCTTTGGGGTTTATAGAGCTGGTCTCACACCAGTCAGGAGCTTTAGTTCCTCTGTCTGTGAAATGCAGATGGTAATGTTCATGCACTCAGAGGACAGGCCTTTGTCACACACTCACTCCGGGTCCCGGGCATTAAGTGAGGTCACACTCCGTATCCCACCTGGCCCAGAGCAAGTGTGCAGCACATGCACCTAAGCACGGTCCCATCTGATAATCTGAGAGCCTCCACACTCTACCCATCTCCAAAGGGCCCTTGACACATTGGCTCAGAAACACAGTTGCTATGCCAAGCTAAGGCTGTTCTTCATGTTACAACCATATTTATGAATGATTTTCCTTTTTCTTTCCTAATCAAGTTTTAACAAAAGGCAAAAAAAAAATTAAAACATAGAATGGGAAGAAAAGGAAAAGGAAAAGAAAGAATCTCTCAGAAACGAAAGCTAAGAAAATCCACGGCTCGGATAAAGACGGGCCTGATCTGAAAGGGGCCCAGCCTGCAGACCCAGCTGAAGAACTTTGGAGGATGTCAGCGAAACTCCACCAAGGTGAGATTCCTTCGCCATCAGAGAGGTGGAGGTACGGACTGTTCGGCCGAGCATCCCGGAGAGTCAAGATCAACCTGGGTCCAAGTTGAAGAACAGGAAACACGTGCCCCAAGAGCGGCAGCAGTGTTCCCACAGAAGGAGTTTCCTTGGGGATCAAGAAGAGAACAAGGCTGCCTGAAGGCCTGGCTTTCTCAGTTGTTCTACACATCAGTCATCTGCCCACAGCTATCAAGGTGCTGACTGAAGATGCAAGTGTTCGCACTCCCACTTTGGGTCAAACGGTTTAATCCTCACTGGATTCACGGCTGTTTCTCACTCCCTGCCCAGGATGACCAGCGGAACACTTCAAGCCATTGCTCTCCCCTCCTTTCCCAAAAAGGGGTGACCATGCAGGTGGACACCGTGCAGGCGGACACCGTGCAGGTACCATCAGCACCAACTCAAACCAATCTCCGTGCTGAGGTTTAGGAGACAAGCTTGCTGTGCGAACAACACTTCCAGACCAGCACCTATAGTGCCTTCCACACAGAAGAATCTAGAGATTCTGGAAACCAACCCCTCGCCAAGTAGCCTCATGGGTTAAGGTCCCAGACTCTTCCCTTCCATAACCCAGAGCCAAAAGCCCCAGACCCAGAAGAGGTGAAGCTCATTCAAACATCCCATCTTATCCTTCTTCATTTTAAAACTGTTTTCTTCAAAGACATCATTTTTTATTTTGACAGATAATTTCTGCTAATGGTATCAAATTAGTGGGCTCCTGACCAACTGTTCTGTTCAAAGGGCAGACCAACTGGATTTAAGTAAAACCGTAATGGTAACTTCATAATTTCCAGGTAAACAACTGAAACAGCCTCCAGAAATAGCAAAACGCGGTTTGTGACAGTACCATTTAACCTTGCCTTTTTGTTCCTGTGTCTGCTTTACTAAAGCAGACGGAAAATCTGAAAGCTTCTGCCCAGGTGTAGACTCGGGAAGGCTGAACTCCTGGAAGACAAAAGCTGGTTTCTCTCCTCCTGCCCACCTTGAGAGACCAGAGACACCAAGATTGCCAGGCATGCAATACCTGATTATCTCAACTGCTTTAGAGACGAGTCTAAAAAGAAGGCAATCGTAAGTATCCAGGAAAGGCAAAGCTGTCTCTAAAGCTTCTAGAAGACAAAGGGAAATGTGGAAAACATCAGAGCCTCTCCTCCTAGGGTGAAGGCTGTTTTCTGAGTATTTCCTGAGCTTTCAGCAAATAGCAGCATCACAGAGAGTTCATGACCCAACTGAGCACACAGGAACCCTCAGAGGAGGGTCTGGGCGACAGTCCCACGGCAGCTCATCACTCGATGGAATCTTTTCTACCTTGTCTTCACCCGGTTGCTTCCATCTCTATGGAAACTGGAGTGGGAATGAGAAGCCAGCCCTGAAAGCGATCGTCAGAAACTATCTCCTAATTCTATTTCCATGGAAACAGATGACAGATCGGTGGAAATAAGGTAATATTTTAAAATAAGGTAATTCTTTAAAAAAAAATTCTTCTCACCTAATTTTCCACCACTTTCACAGAGTTGAAACTTGAGAGTAGAGGGTACATTGCCCATAAGTTATACAAGCAGCAACATACTCTTGAGGTTCAAGATAAACGTTGGGACCAAGAAGCAAGAAGCCAGCCCCACAGGAAACTGGTGAAATTAAGAAGAGGCCACCTCAGCAGCGATCACAAGAGCCTGAAGTAGGATCGTCCATGCCCACCACATGGTTTGGTCTTGGGTCCTTCATCAACTTTGTAATGGCATTGCTACCACATTGCACAGTTTGCACTACAGAAAGTAAAGTGGTTTCCTAAAAACTGCACTCCCACGGAAGCTTTACAATGGGAAGGATCAAGTGAAGTGACAGGATTATCTTCCGAAAACAAAAACTCTCCAATGCTAACTATCCCATAAACTATCCCCAAGGAGCCTCCATCATTGACACGATTGAACCTCCCCACCCCCCTGCCTGCCTCACCCTGGACTGACCTGGCCACAAAATGTGACTATTGCACCTACCGTTTCTGTTACAAGGAGTGAAACTGAGGAAACTGAACACATCCTGCCAAATCCTTCTTGTGAAATAACTGTGGGTCCAATACCCAAAATAGCGAGCCACAGAAAAAGAACCTGAATTTGCAAGCTGAAAATGTAACAAATCACAGAATTCTGGTTGAAAATAGGCGGGGCTCATAGAAACTGGCACATTCAGAGAGATGGCATTTCTTCCTCAGGAGATGGGAAGGGATTTGGTTGTGGAGCAGATAGAAAGGATTCATCCGATCTCCTCGTTATCATGGTAACAGCTCCAGCTTCTAGGGCACTGACTCCCTGGCAGGCATAAGCTAACATTTTACATGCATGAAGTACAATGCCCTCCCAGAAAGGTACTATCGTCTTTGCTGTTGCAGAGAAAGGGCCTGAGGCTCCAGGTCACCTGGCCAGGGAGTCAGGGGCTGCACTGAAAACCCAGACCCTTCTGACTCCTGACTCCAAGCCTCCTAAGCCTCCACCAGGTTGTGGAAATGCTTACCCCAAATGCCACCAACCAATGGAAAAGGCACAACCTTTAGGAAACAGGTTAAGCAAAAGTCTATGTCAATGACTCAAGGGACATTTGTTCCCCATAGAAAGCACTGTACAAATGTTTTCTGGATGAAAAGTAAAAATCTATTGGAAAGAAGACGTTTTTCCAAAAAATCAAGAGGGAAAATGACATACAACAGATGCAAGGCATAAATTTTCATATTTAAAAAATATAGAAAAGCCAAGGCTTTTGAAAAAATAAACAACAATGAACTAGAGAAGTCTTTAAATCGCTTTGCGATACGCGAATGCAAAGTAGTTCTGGAAGTAGGTATAAATATATCAAAAGAAAATGTTCCTGTATTTGATAACACGCGATGACAATGACATCGCAAAGCAACACAAGCTAATGACACTATAATATACAGACTGGAATCATGTGGGACACAGATTTTAAGGATGAATCAAAGAGAATGACTCAGGTGTGTGTGCCATTATGTTTCCAGCTGCAGTGTGAGCGTAACTGAATTAAAATCATAAAATGCACAAATTGGCCACTGTCATTACCCCTTCAAAAGAAATCAGAAAATAAGATAATAGCAAGGGATTGCTGCGACACAAAGAAGTGAGGCTTCGGCGATGTGAACAGACACACGCTCTGAAAGCCACATTAGCCCGTGCATTCATGGCTGTGGTCCAGAGGAGCAATTTCTTCCTTAAACACGTAAAAAGAAAACTTGCAACAAAGCAAACTCTTTGGGAAAACAGAATCCTGGAACAAGGGAAGGAGGAGAGCTCAGAATCTGGCTGGCTGGCTGGCTGTAGCCGGAACAGTCCAACCCCCTGCCCAGCATAAGGCAAGGAAGTGTGCCAGGCGAGTCCGTTCTCTAGTGCTTCGGGCTGACACTGACCGAACAGGACCCCCTTCACGTCACGGGCCTTTTAAGTTTTTAAACTCAGATGCAGCAGATGTAATGCAGAGCAGGCCAAGGTGGCACTTGAAAATGACAAGGGAAATGCAAGTAGCTGGACTTAGGTGTACTCCCAGAGAAGAGTTCAATTTGTCTGAGGTCAGGGCACCACTCTGAGGGTGGGGACAGCTTTGCCTTGGCTCCAAAGGTCAGGTCCAAGAGACAGAGCAGGAACTCCCACAGAAGGGACCAGAGCAGTGAGTGGGGCTTCTTCTGAACCAGAAGTTGAAACCATCCCTCTCAATCAGCCCTCACCAACACCAAACTTCTGTCTCCTCCCTCAAGGAAAACCCGAGGCTCTGCTTCAAAACAGATCCAAGTTTACCTGTTCGCTTCTATTCTAGCCCCCCAACCAGGAAATCACCTTATCCACAATTCAGATGGGTGCTAAGGAGAGTCCTATCCCACTTCAAAACTCATGTCCGCAAATGTGGTTATCAGAACCCGATGGGCCAGCAAATCATTTATGATTCCCTCCCCGCCGCTCCCCATCAAAGGCATATTCTCCTTTTGCCTATCTTCAGGCCAGACGGAAGGGGGTATCTGGACGAGTGGTTGACTTCTAGCACAAACACCTTTGAAAGCAGGAGTCCCATTAAATGTGCAGCACTCGAAAGATTCTGGAGCAACGGTCCGTAAATGACAGCCAAGGGCCAAATCCACCACTGTCTGATGTAGGAGGTATTGAAACTCAGCCATGCCAGTTACCTTATGTATCGTTTATGGCTGATGTCATGCTACAGTGATAGAGTTGCAAAGCCTAAGCTATTCACTACCTTATAGAGAAAGTTTGCCCTGTCTTGGAGCCAACCTAACTTTGAGCAAGCATCAAACTCGGCTGGAGGGCTTGTTACAGAATCGAATTCTGAGAGCTCCCCGTGATAGTCGGACTGAGTGGGTCTCGAGAGGAGTCAGGATCTGTATTTTCACGAGCTGGAAGAAGGTGACAAACCTTCTGAGAAACTCTACAGGCTTAAGAGATGCTTTTAAAGTGTTTAATATTAAAAGCCAATTACCATAATATTAAAGAGTGACTTCCCTTTTTGAAGGAAGGAAAGACTCAAAGGCTGAACTTGCTGGGCTATTTCCAAATTAAAATTTTCTAGGGCTGTAAAGTGCAAAGGCCAAGAAACACCTGTTCAATCTTTTAAGCTTACCTGTGCTTTGCAAAGATTAATCATTTCCACTAAAGTTTGCTCAGCCATGCTCTCTAATTATTAGCAAGGCACTGTTCTCAGGCAGGGGAGACCGTTTCTGTTTCCATAACAACTTGGTTCAGCCTTCGGTGCAAAAAACCCACTTGCAGAAAGAGGTGAGCAGCCAACCAAGCTCTGTGTGTGTCAGCCAGAAAAAAATAGCCTTGTGGTAGCTCACGACCCTCCACAGCACATTAGCAACCCTTCCGAAAAACCTTTTAATCCCAAGATTGCATTATTATTACATTTCCTTGTGATGGGCTATTTAAATACTAATTGTTGCCCAAATCATGGATAAGACTAATAATATAAGGCAATAATGTGCACTTTAGGAAAGAGAATGATGCAATTTTTTCCCCAAAGGACAAAGAGGGGAGAACCCAAAGAGGTTCACAGGATGTTAAATACAAAAAGAGCTCCAAAGTCAAATAAGTTGGAGAAATCCTGATTAAATAAATTAAACAGCTTTCTCAGCTGAGACTTCACAGAGCCTTTATTTGGCGAATATGCTTCTTGACTCTCCCCGACGGAGGGGTGGGCTTCATTTCCAGTCTCAAGCTTCTTTAGCCACAGAGTTGCCCCTCTTTTGCAAAGAACTGTAAATGCCATTCCACAATGCCCCCCTCATGCCCTACGGTCATCTGATCCATTGCTCCAGGACTTTCCGTTAAAACTAGGGCAGTCTGCAGCAAACCAAGACACAGTCACCCCACTGTGCCCTTAGACACTGAGAAACTTTCCTCACAACCCCTGATACCTGGATGAGAGTGAGTTGAGTGTGGCCTTCCTGGATAGAAGGCAAGGGACAGATCAATTTCTTTTTATAACCGCAACACCTACCAAAATGCTTAGAATGAGAAACATGCTCCATGGGCGTGTCTTGAATAAACCCATCAATGAAACAAAAAACAGAGAATCCTTTAAACGAGGCTCATTTCCCCTATTCATTCACTACTAATAGGGCAGCCATATGAAATCACTATTTTTATAGGTCAAAAATAGTCAGATTTGGGGAATTTCAAGTTTCAACCTAATGTACATAGTTTTACTCTAGAAGTGAGGTTTTCATGTGCAAAATATATAGCATTTGTAGCCACGTTCTCCACCTACATACTCACCATTAGGTACTAAGCCCACAGTTACATGTCAAAAGCTTGGCCCAGCTGGGCTTACATCCCCCTTAACCAACGTTTAAAGGGCCACACCCCACGTGAGACCACCCTTTATTACACCGAGTATGGAGAGGAGGCCAACCTTCACAGTCGAAGGAGGAAAATCCCATGCTATCACCATATCCAAGTGTTGCTGTGTGAAGGACCAGGGCTTGCCAAACACAACATGTCAAAGGCACAACGGAAAACAAGTATAAGGGCCCAATACGAAGAACACAACTCCTACCAAATCAAATGAACACCTTTCAAAGTGGATTTGCATTGGCAGCCCAGGAGGGTAAACAGCATCACTGCCTGGGGAAGGGAAGCATGGAGGCAGGGAACGCCTGAAGAGAGGCACGAGGAACAGTACTGCTGGGTCACCTTGCTCTGCAAAGGCATGGGGACAGTGGGAATGTCTGATGGACCAGTGGTGCATTCTCCAAAGACTGGTCATTTGTGGAAGCAAGAGGGAGCTTTCTCATTGACTGATGACTTAGAGGATGTGGGAGAGGAGGAAGGAGGCCCTCTGGACTCCGGTCGAGAAAGGAAGAACACCCAACAACAGAGAGAAACGAGTGTTAAACATGCAAACAGACAAGAACAGAAGAGAGAGGGAGATGGACAACAAAGAGAGAAGGGAGAATAGACAGATGCATAGGGAGACACGGAAGCGAGGATTTCAGTCTAGAATCATTCAGATTTTAACAGAAAGACTTATGGAAGTAACATGCCTTTTCTTCAACAGCCAACAGTCCTTGACCACGCTGGCTAAACATTGTGAAGTGTAGAGAAAGAGCTGCCCTCCGCCAACTCTGGCTGGCGGCCTGCAAGTGTTACGCCTTCAAGCTGCTGGTGAGTCCACCTTACCTAATCATTTGTGTTTCTAAGTGCCAAGAGACATCTGAGTTTCTTTAATTAACCTTCATTTTAGATGGTCATCTCTTTGATAGTTTTGGACATAAAACATTTCACATCTAGAATGTGGGTGTTGGGGAGCAAATTCTGCCACCCCAAAATATCCTACTTGGCATATTAATTATTTTAGGCTGATCATTTTTAAGAAACCACAGACATAAGAGAAGCTCAGACAACTTAGTGGAAATTACCCTTTTGTAAGACATAATTGCAGAGTTCAGAAAAGCCCTCAACCAGTAACTTCACTCAACATTTAGCTATTCCTAAGAAATGGCTATCATCTTTAAAAAGTAAACACAAGGCTCCTAAAACAATTCCACAAACATGCCTATAATAGAGAATCCTCAAAGCTCCAGACTATAAGGTCCTTTAAGAGTTTCTGGTCCACATACCGTCTCTCTCTCCTCTCCCCAGCTACACTGTCAGATCACCTGTCCAAAGTCTTTCCACCAGTACACAGAGTCTCTGATTACTTTGTCTAAGCTTTTCATAAAATGACTCCATCTATCCTTTTTTAAATTTAAGTTTAAATTAAAGCCTACAGAAAGACTGAAATCTACTGGTATAGCAAAAATTTTAAAATCTACTCATCTTTCCAGCTGAGTTCAAGTTTGACAAAAATTTGGTTTCTTAAGTAGAACAGAAGCTTTAAAATGTACACTTGCCAGACTTCATATAAAAAGCTTTTACTGAACAAAACTGATTCCAATACGAGAAAGGTCTACTCACTGATCTGCCCTTGGGCACTATTGGCGAACAGCAATGAGGAGGGAAGGGAGAGACATTCGACTCTCTCAGAGCAAAGATATCAATAAGAAGAAATCCGCAGCAGCAATATTCTGAAATTCCGAACTGCGTCTCAGAGTGCCCCCAAATTTGGTCATTAAGACTTACGTGAATAAGGAATATTTTTACCGTGTTGTTCATCATGTTGTTTAATTTTTAATTGTGATTTGAATTTTATTCATGATCTATTTTATATTAGGAATCAGAAAACTTCTGCTCCTAATGGGTACGATATGAAAACCTCTATGTGAAGAGCAGATGGTCCAGGTCCCCTTCCCTCTGGGTCTCTAGCAAAACCTGTGAGGGCTATGAGGGGCACCTGGGTGGCTCAGTTGGTTAAGCAACCGCCTTCAGTTCAGGTCATGATCCCAGAGTCCTGGGATCGAGTCCCGCATCAGGCTCCCAGCTCCATGGGGAGTCTGCTTCTCCCTCTGACCTTCTCCCCTCTCATGCTCTCTCTCTCTCAAATAAATAAATAAAAAATCTTGAGGGAAAAAAAAAAAAAACCTGTGGTTATACCCAGACCACCTTCTCTCCCTACTTTTTCCTGCATAGCTCATTCTCATCCTTCCAGTCTTGGCCGAATTGTTCGCTCCTCAGAGAGAGGTCTTCCTTCACCACCTTATATAAGAAGTGCATCTTCCCACAACACACCATCACCACACACACACACGCACGCACGCACATTTTCCATCACTGTTCCTTATTTCCTTTATTGCATTTGTCACAATTTTAAAATTTTATTGACTTATTTTCTGTTTCTTCCAATACACTGTAAGCTCCTTGAGGGCACGTGTCCGCTACATAGTAAAAGTATAGTAATAAACTGTAAAATAAACACGTGAAAAATATCCAGAAATGAGAAACCACAGCCCACCGAGCAAAAAGTAACTTGGTTCCTGATCCCTTTTTACAGACCATGAGGCATAATGTTCAGTCCTTGGAGTCTAGAAAGAAACTCTATATCCTAAAAATAAACCTGCTTTTTTTGAGCTGGGTACATCCAGGGCCTTGCCCCCCAGAGAGCACCCCCACCCCCTCACACAGGCTACTCTTCTCTTTACAGGTCTAAGATCAGACACTATTTTTCAGCCTTGATACTTCCGCTGAAATTTGAATTTCAATGTGTTTTTGAATTTTGAATTTCAAATTTTAAATTTCAAATGTGTTTTTGTTTGTTTTGTTTTTTAGCTTTTCAGTTTTGTGTTTTTAAGACCAGTGACACTTAAGGGCTCTCTTCCCACAACACACTAACAGCTTACGACCAGTCTCCTAGAATAGGCAACTTCCCCTCTGCCGGTTTCGAAGCATATTCCTGATCATATTCCTGATGGTCCTGAAATGTCTGTTTCAATCTAAGTCTTGGACATTACACAATATATATCAAAACTGAGAGGGAATTTCAGGCCAATGCACAGAAGAACATCCTGGCAAAGCAGTGACTATTCAGAAATCAAGCCCCAGAGAAGCAGTTCTTATAACATCAGACTTTCTGACACTGAACAGTAAAGTAGGTAAGGCCTCCACAGTCTGCTCTGCTGAGCCTCTGGACTCCACAGAGTGCTGGCCCAGGCTGCCAGACGGCGCCTTTCCTTCCTTCCTCATTTGCATCAACTCATGAATTCATTTGCATAAGCAATCTCCAGAGAGTCAACAATCATGCTCTAGAAGTATGGGCTTGGCCAGGTGCTCCTGGGCCGGCCACAGTAACATGGGCAGGAATGCTGAGAAGGCTGCAGACGTTGGCAAATGTGTCTGGAATTTGATTGTAAATAGAATTAAGCCAGCCTTCATAAAGTGGCTTCTCAGCACCCACAGTGCTGTGGGAGGTGAGCATCCTTGCTTATCTGGGCTCTCCACTTCAGGCTGCAAACAACTTCTACCCCCAAAACACCCTAACCGGTTCCACATCACCTCTAGATTATTCCCTGATCTCCTCATTTTATAAGATAAGTACCCCAATCAGGAAGAAAATTCAAAGGATATTTTTGCATGAATTAACAAAACAAAATACACTCACCGTTATGCAAATTTAAAATAATGTCAGCAGAAGTGAATAAAAGTTACAAATTCATTCATTCCACAAGCCTTTATGGAGAACCTACATGTCCCAGATTCTGTGCCGGAGGCTCCCACTGACCTCATTTTCACCACTTGCTTTGATTCTTCCCCTTCTCAAGACTATTCCTTCAATCACCAGGAGTCAAATAGAACAGTCTCGCTTTGCTCTGTTGAAGGGCTCACTAACACGCAAAATATAGGAAAGGAGAGAAAGAGAAATGTACATTTAAAAAAATTAAAAAGAAGTGACTGAAAAGGATGAGAGGAAAATGAGAAGAGGATGGACTGAAGAAGAGGGTCCTGGTAAAAAAAAAAAAAAAAAGGGAAGACAAAGACAAGACTGCCGGACAGAGGAAGAAAATGAAAGCCCAGAAGAATCTACGAACTCAGTATTCATCCTCTAATTAGGCAAAATGTGAGCAAATTGTTCAGAATCTAAAGGTCTAAATTTAAGGTCCTCTGCTCAAACATCCTCCCCATACTGCCTCACCCCAACACCTGAAGCTTCTTATAACAGACACAACCAAATGGGCTTCCATTCCAGCTTCTGCCTGAGCCTCTCCAGTGAGAGACCCTCACTCTCCCACCAGGCCGGTCTGTCCAACTTACCCATACTGGGCATCCATTCCCCACCCGCAGATGAAAGTGGTGGACAAGATGAGCTCAAGGGCCCATTCCTTGCCTCCCACACTCTCTGATTCTAAAGGTTGGCTCTGCACTTCATCAGATCTTTACTGAAAACATTCAACTGTAGACCAGCTGTGTGCCTGGTCCGGGAACGTCTAAACACTGTCAAAAAGCTTACCCCCTAGTGCGGAAAACAGCTGTCTCAATAACGAAAAGGATGATGAAATAACTCAACATAAGAGAAGTAAGTGCAAGACAGGAACCAGCATGTACTGAGTAAGTAGAAATACTTGTTCTATACAGGGAATGAGAAAAAAATTCCCACTAGACCAAAGACTGAATCACAACTTTCCCCCCCAAAACTTTCTTACTAGAAAAGTAGTAATCCAGGTAATAACTCATAAAATTTTTTGCCAAATGTTAGCTTTCATCAGGATATCTTTGATAGGAGAAAAGACCTAAAATCTATCATCAGTCAAATGTAAATAAAAATGTCAGAATTTTTCAGACCATTAAGTCAGCAATCTTCATCTCTCTGTACTAAAGAGATGTTCAGAATATTGTCAAAGAAAGTCTCATAAAAACTCATTAAAAATGTTCCAAAAGGTTCATAAAATGATCTGATAAATGTAACAAACTCTTCAAAATTCATCTTCTATAAATTAAGCAGAGGCAGAGGCATTGCTGGAGATGCTTGTGATGAAAGGTACCAGAGAAGAAAGGAAAACCTTCCCCCAAACTACCAAATTTAAATAATTTAATTAGATGAACATCCAGGGATAAAATAAAAATAAAAAGGGGCAACAAACTCCCATATCTCGAAATTAATGGCACTCTCTGTATTCTTCTGCCGCATATTCAATTAATAAAGGGCTCTGGACAGTAGGGTAATTTTCTTCTCTATTCAGAGGATTTCAAGGTGAGCAGCTAATAACTTGCAGTAAGTTGCTTGCTTAAGATTAATGGCACGCGGCAAGGAGCATTATAATTTAGGACTGTCAACCTCAGGAGAATAAATGGGCGAAGGGACGTGATGGACTCAAGCTGCCGATGGTCCTCAAGACCACAAAGCACCAGCTGGAAAAGAAAAGTCCACCACGGTCAAATTTCCAGCCTTGGACTTCCCATTTGCAATGTGGAGACAGTCTGAAAGGAAACAGCCAGGCCACTGGGATCCACACTGCAAATTTCAAGGGTTTGCACAAAGCCCCTGCCCATCTCGATGCTTCTTGGCAAACAGGGCAAGCAGGAACTCAGGAACTAGGCTGTGTTCTGTGTGCCTGGGCTCCTCTCTTAACAAAGCACTCAAGACACCTCTCTCTCTCTCTCTCTCTCTCTCTCTCTCTCTCTCTCTCTAGTTCCTTTCTCTGAGCTGCATACTTCAAGTTATACCACTAGAGGTCAAATGTATTTTCGGTGATCACACGGTCACCTTTCCACTGTCCCAGGAGGACATCATGTATCCATTGCCAAGAATGTGACTAGGGGACAAAGAGGCATTCTGAGAACAAAATCTGGTTTGTGTGTTTTCCTTTGTTGGAAACTCCTTCCTTCCTCTATTTATGCGAGCCCAGAAGCTTCTGAGATAGGGGAAATGAAGCTGTCTCAGAATCATCAGAGCAGAGGGCACCAATGAACTACTTCTCATCTAACTGCCCTACTAGATCCTCACTTTGCCACCCACACAGGATGCCAGTGAGAACTGACGCTCAGGATGAGCTTGTTTACTTAGCACTTCTTAAGGGGCAGTACCATCACCCACTCCAGGAGACATTCAGAAATATTTGGTGAGGGTGCTATTTTGGGTTGTAACACTGCAGGGAAGCAAGTGGCATTTAGTGTGAACACAGAACCAGTTACTATCCCTCCTCAAATGCCATTAAAGTTTCCTTTAAAAAAAAGACTGATCTCCTTCACTCATCTTGTTTGACACAAGAGAAAGAGACAATTCAGAGAAGTGGAGCACCTTGTCCTAGTTCAGCCAGCTGATTAAGAAAGGCAGAGTTGGGACGAGAACTCAGGTTTTCTGGCTTCTTCTCCCTATTCCATCACTAGGAAAGGTGGACACAGCAGTAACAGAGGTGATAGGCATTGTTTACTGAGCCTTTACCAAGGTCCTGGTTTAAGTGCTTTGCACACTTCACTTTGCTGAATCCGTACAAGGTTCCTGAGAAAGGAATCTAAATCACAGAGAGGGTAACTAACTTGTTAGAGACCACAGAGCCTGGAAGTGGCAAACTGGGCACCACTGTCTACACCACACAGAGGAATTATGAGGAGAGGCTGAGGATACACCCAGCCATCCCTCCCCTCACCACAAATGGCCCACCTCCTAAGGCCTTTGGGAAAAGCAAGGACTGGAAGGTTACCACGTCTTCCCTTCCTAAACTTTCAAAGGATTTGAAAATTGAATCCAGAGGAGGAAAAAGCCCTTTCAGAGGTTTAGGAGCTGGCTGGACAAAGGTCAGGTACACAAATGGAACCTGCAGAGCCAAGAAAGGAAAATGACAAAATTCCAACTGCATCTCCAAGAGGAGAATATGGTAGAAAGCCCAGTCTTGGGATGAGCTCTAATAGCTTGCTCGCTGTGTTAATCCCTGGCCATGGGTGGAGAACTGTTTGTTCACACTTCAGTAGTGCAGAGGTATTCCTAAGGTTGAGACTTGCAGTTTTAATGCATTTGGAACCAGGATGCCTACCAGACAGACATGTAGGCCTCCTGGAGAGATGAAGGAAGAGGAAGGACAGGGGACACTCAGGTCTTGGCTAATTCCCCTAATACAGAGAGCAGGTAACACAAAGCCATCCTTCTCATCCAGGAACCTTTGCTGATGCTGGTCCCTCTGTCTATCCCCTATTCCTGTCTCCTCACTTGGCTAACTCCCACTTAATGTTGAGTCTCAGAAGAGTCATCTCCTGCCCTGTCATCCTGATTAGATTAGGCACACCACTGGGTGCTGACATAGCCCTCTGGGCTGACCTTTTAGCCAGGAACTGACCACACTATACTGAAATTGACTGTTCACTAGTCTTTTCCCCAGCTAGACCATGTGGTCTGTGTGGGGAGGGGCTGAGCACCTCCTGCAGCATCTGACATCATGCCCCACATGCGGGCTATATAGCTCCATTAACGCTTCCTCTTCCTGCAGATCTCTGCTCACCTGTCACACCAGGATTTACAGTATCACACTCTATCCTATCTGGCTCTCATTTCAACAGCAGTGTTACATTTGTTTCTCCAGGGGATCCTCTGGAGCAAGATGTCATTACTCACTCAAAGCCTCCAATGACTTAGGTAAAGCATGTTGTTTGTTCATAACTGATTCCTACCCCTTCCTCTGAGAATATTGTCACTTCCATCCCACTGACATCAGGCTTGACTATATGGCTTCCTTTAGACAATGAAATGTGAATGGAAGTGACGTGCCTACTTCAAAGCAATAGCTTTATGAGCTATCACAGATTCCACTACTGCTCTCTCCTTCTACCACCAGGATAGCACTTTCCCAGAGAAAGATGACTTGCTCAGCTTGGACCCTGGGATGAAGAGGATGTGGAGCAGAGCCACAGTTGACCCATGAAGGTAAGTAACCATAACGGTCTTGGTTAAATGTTTGAAAGGTGAACTACAGCCAATCCCTAAGGCTTCCCTAAGGTTTTTCTTCACAGAACTTACCACAATTAGTTGCTGTCATAGGTCACTGAGGTTTGGTTGTTACTACAGCATAACCCAGCAAAAACTGACTGTTACAAGCTCCCATTGCACTCAATGACAAATCCAAAGTCAGCACCACAGCTGGGCCCCACAACATCTGACCCTTGGCTGTTTCTCCAACTTCATTTTCAGCCACTCTTCTCCTTACTCATTCTGCTCCAACTGTGCCAGCCTTCTGACCATTTCTCAAACATATCAACGGTATTTCTGCCTCTGGACCTTGCACTTGTTCTTCCCTTAGCCTAGAAAATGCCTAATCAATAAGGCTTCTCTAATCACCCTATCTAACACAGCACCTCCCATTGTCCCCTGTCCCTTTACCCAATTTAGTTTCCTTTATTTCACTTAATCATTACATGACATTACATTATATATTAATTTTAACTATTTCTTATCAGTTTCTACCATCAGCAGTTAGACTCCATTGTCAGAGAGTACATCCATCTTATTTATCTATGAATCCCCATCACTTAGGACAGAACCTGACATACTACAGATACTCAATAAGTATTTGTTGAATAATTCAATGCCTTGTTGCCTTACCCACCAAGTTATAAGCTCCATGAGGCCACCAGCTAGGCCCGTCTGAGACAGACCACATTTTCCAAAGATGACCCCAAGAATATCTCCCATCCCACATGTTCTTTTAAAAATCTTACCACTCCTTCATCTTGAATGTGGATAGATCTTTACTGAGTCAACCAATATGGCAGAAGTGAAGCCAAGTGATGCCAACAAGACTTTTCAAATGAGGGCCTAAGATGCCATTCACTTCTTGTTCTTTTGGAACTCGATTGTCACATTATAAGGAAAACCAAACCATCCTATGCAGAGAGACCACAAGGAGAGGCCACATATAGGGCTCCCAGAGGCAAGCTGAGATCCTGGTATACACACAAGAGTGAAGCTGACTCCAGAAAACACCAACCCTCAGCCACCAAGTCATCCTTTGTCTTCAAGTCTTCCCAGATGAGGTCCTAGCAAAAAACAAGCCACCCTGCTGTGTTCAAATTCCTTATACCAGAATCCATGAGTTTGACAAAATGGTGTTTTGCACCATGAAGTTTTGGGGTATGCTGTCACTCAGCAATAGTAACTGAAACATCCATGCCCAGCACACAACCCAAAACCAGCATACAGTGGGCACACAATAAATATCCCTGAGTGGAAGACAGTTCTGGATCAGTGTCCTTGCCTTCAGATTGCGACTAAATTCCATCCTTTGCCTGTCTCCAACAAGTGCTGGGAAAGAGTGCTGTCTGTGATCTGAGCCCCTCCAGAACTCCTGGGGCTCCATACACCTCAGAAATGGCCATGACCATGGATGTGAACCCAGATTAGGAGCCAATAAACCTCTGCACCTGTGGCTGGTAAGATACAAAAACATGAAGTGGCTACTCCCAAGGAGTGATCATCACTGTCTTAACGTCATGGAATGACGACACTCAGAACCCCTAACCAGGCTGGCTTTGGTTCAGCCTTTGCTCTACTTCCTAAAGGAGCCTCTTGTCAAGGGACACAATGGAAACAGGATGGCAGCCTAGGAATGATGATTTTCATATCATGATATTCTACGACTGTGTGAAGCTGCTGCCTCAAAAAGCAAAAATCATTTCTCATACAATGAAAATGGAAGGAAAGACAGAAAAGTCTAAACTGTTCTTTAACGTCCTAGGGCTGAAACTTTGTCATCAGCAGCTCTTTCATTTCCTCATAAACCCTCACCCGTGACACTCAGTCACTAATTCACGTGCTAAGGCACAGGTAGGACTCAACCTCCGGTAACCCTCACTGGCACAGGTTCCACCACCCCGCCCCAGAAAACCCAGCACTGTGTTCACATGCATATGTTTTTGTCAAGTTAACAAAAAAGATGTTTTAACCCCAACTGATTAAGGCCACTGTCTCCTTTCCACCAGCTTGCCCTCTGTAACACCTCTCTTCCTGGCGGCGGGCACTGGTGTGGCCAGGGGCTTGCAGGGATGCAGTGAAGGCCAAGTGGAGTTGGAGACCCTGTGCAGAGGGCTATACGTACGTCTCGTTTCCGTGGATAATCATTAGTGATTAGTAATATTGTGGCATTCACACAAAGCTTTACAGTGTCTCTGAAGGGAATGATCTTCTTCTATATGCTTATTGATCCCTTCACTAAAAAGCAGTGAAGGGATCCAGCACTTGCCAGCAGGTGGCACTTTCCCACCTGTGCCAGGGCTCCTGGCCTAATCGCAGGGCCCCCAGCTGCCCCACCGACCCACTGCCCACTATCTACACTGCACTTGCCCGGCTGGACTTGGCCTTTGCGCGCATTCTTCCTTCAGCTGAAACAGTCTCATCCAATCACATTGCTTCAGGCCATTTAATTTCTTATTCCTTTGACACGAAATACTGATCTCATTGAAAAATAGCATAAATCTCATAAAAATGCCTGGATGAAATGAGGACACCAATGACAAACTGGTGAATGAGTGTCTTCAATTCAAAGAACATTTAAGATTAGCCACTGCACAGAAAATCTGAAATGCCCTACAGCCTCACAGCTCATGGATGAAAGAGATTTGATAGGGGTTTTCCCAAATTTGACAAGAGACCTAAAAATATACGTGACAATGCCAGTAACAAGCAGTGAAGCTGAAAGAAGGTTTGCTAAGCCATCAATAATAAAAGTGGCATTTCCACCATCTGTCTGGAGCTGCGGTTCTCACCCATGGTTTTACTGAAGACTAATGCCTGCGTCCCAGCAATTCTGACCTCATTGGTCTAGGGAGCAACGTGGGCTTCGGGATTCTTATTAGTTCCCCAATTATTCCACTGGGCACCCCGTGTAAAGAACCCCTGCCAAAAAGAATGAATCATCTTTCCATTCTCTCCATAGAAAACGATACTACAAAGTCATCATCATATGAAGAGCACGCTGATCAACGAGCATTCAGCCAAAAACTGTAAGGAGATTATGGAGCATGTCAGGCAGTTAATTAAAATAAGAAGAATAATAAGCATAATTTTGTGTTATTTTCTGGGTTTTGTTGTGTTTATGGTATGTTTGTTACACAAATGACACTTTTAACTTTTAAAGTAAATAAACTGCTGTGATTTCTTTTCTAGTCATAACTTCGTTTTCTTTTTCATCAAGTGTACTCCCCAAACTGTATATGCTTGAGTCCTCCCCTGGGAAAGGAGCAATTTCTGCGCGTGTTGTTTTTCAAAACAGGTAGATTCCATTAGCCAAGTAAGACAAAGAACTCACTGGGTAGTGAATCCCAACTAGCCCCAAGAGGATTAGAAATAGAATCAACATGTATCAGCCATCAGGCCTGTGAGAATGTGAGGATTCTCCATTTGCCTCCATGCCCAGCACAGCCCTGGTCCACAAGAGGCATGTGTGAGAACTGTGCTAAATCAGTTTATTTACTAATTTTTTTCACTTGCCTCCTCCTCTACTACTGGATATATTATGATTATGCAAAATGTGATTTTTATGACTGAAATTTAAAAACTCTCTTTTAAAATTAAAAATAGAGCTGCCCTATGAACCTGCAATTGCACTACTGGGTATTTACCTCAAAGATACAGATATAGTGTAAAGAAGGGCCATCTGTACCCCAAAGTTCATAGCAGCAATGTCCACAATCGCCAAACTGTGGAAAGAGCTGAGGTGCCTTTCAACAGATGAATGAATAAAGAAGATATGGTCCATATACACAATGGAATATTACTCAGCCATCAGAAAGCATGAATACCCAACTTTTGTATCAACATGGATGGGACTGTAGGAGATTGTGCTGAGTGAAATAAGTCAAGCAGAGAAAGTCAATTATCATATGGTTTCACTTACTTGTGGAACATAAGGAATAACATGGAGGACATTAGGAGAAGCAAAGGAAAAGTGAACTGGGGTAAATCGGAGGGGGAGACGAACCATGAGAGACTGCAGACTCTGAGAAACAAACTGAGGGTTATGGAGGAGAGAGGGGAAGAGGGATGGGGGAGACTGGTGGTGGGTATTAAGGAAGACACGTATTGGATCGAGCACTGGGTGTGGTGCATAAACAATGAATCTTGGATCACTGAAAAAATAAAGTAAAAAATAATAAATAATAAATAAAAAAGAAAAAGTCCTTTTTATTTAAACTGCATCCCTTATTCCACAGTCATTACAAGGGACTCTTAAGAAGAGTGTATAAGAACACCGAGGATGGGGATGCCCAGGTGGCTTAGGCGGTTAAGTGTCCGACTCTTGATTTCTGCTCAGGTCACGATCTCAGGGTTGTGGGATTGAGCCCTAGGTTGGGGCTCCACACTCCCGAGCAGGGGAGGGGCAGAGGAAGAGGGAGAGAATCTCAAGCAGACTCCCTGCTGAGTCCCCTCTTTTTGTCTCTAAAATAAATAAGTACATCCTAAAAATAACCCTGAGAATGATATAAAGTTCATGAGAAAAGAGACAAGATTGTAGATACCAAATGACAGCACCCAAGTTTTAAAAAAATCTGCACTGGGCAAGGAAAAAACTCTAGGGGCAAAAAAAGGACATGTTAATAGTAGTGATGTTGCATACAAAATTATGGATTACTTTTTTCTCTATTTCTGCATTTTTCAAGTTTTCATGAGCGATCACATACTAGTCTGATGGTGACTGAGCCAGCCAGGACCCTGTCCAGGCAGATGGGGATAGTCTGAAAAGGACAGATTGACAGACCCTTTTATTTTCTTTTTCTTTTTTTAAGATTTTATTTATTTATTTGACAGAAAGAGAGATCACAAGTAGGCAGAGGCAGGCAGAGAGAGGGAGGGAAGCAGGCTCCCTGCTGAGCAGAGAGCCAGATGCAGGACTTGATCCAGGACCCTGAGATCATAACCTGAGCTGAAGGCAGAGGCTTAACCCACTGAGCCACCCAGGTGCCCTGACAGAGCCTTTAAGACCATCTGAAACCCTGCAGTTGCTGTGCTGGCTCATCAGACATGTGGCTCGTACAGGCTTCTCCCTGGAAGTAGCACACAGCATCTACACTCCTATTCCTCTGGCCAAAAGCCAGTGACATGGCCACACTTACCGTCAATGGCATGGGAAGAGCGATTCATCATGTAGCCTGAGGAAGGACATGTGCACTATCAGTGAACATCACTAATGACCGTCACAGGGGGAGGAACCAGAAGGCTGATTTCTTTCACACTTAGGCAAATGAATGAGTCTGGCCAAAGCTTCAAGCAGCACAAATTCCAGAAGTTTTTGCTAGGTTAACATGAGAAATATTCCTGCAAGAGGAAGCACCCTCTATCCACTATCTCAAAGGACACAGAAGCAAGCACAGCAGGTGGGACCTCGATCAAACCTTAAAAAAAAAAATGAGGGAAAAACCACCACTAACTTTGGAAAATAGCATGGCCATCTGATTCCAAGAAGCCAATACAGCTGCCACACTCTTGTTATTCAAGAGATTCGATTTTATGCAAAAAGGAAAAGACGGTTTATCCTGGAAAGAAGCTCTATCCCATAATCCTGCCGGGAAGGGCTGGATGCAGAGAGGCCCCACACCCTGTTCTGAAAGCTCAGACGAGCTCCCTCTTTCCTGGCAAGTGGCAGAGTCCGTATATTGTTCAAAGACAGAATCGATACTGAAAACATGTTCAAGTTGGTCTGGAACAAAATATCCACAGAAGGTATCTGAAATAAAACAGCTCACAAAGGGAGCTAAATGAACAAGCAGGGGATCTTTGACCTGCACCCAGGGTGACCTCAGAACTGCCACTGGAAATCACACCCTCTAGAGAGGCCAAATAAAGACCCACAGAAATTGCAAGCTAAGGGGTTCCTAATCCACCCTAGCCTGGACAAGAGAATCACAGAGCTCTACGCAGCGGGACTGGGGAAACCAGAGATTTGCAGCAGAGATTACCGACAACAACAGCACAAGCGACAACCTCTGGGGCTTCAGGCATTCTGGAGCTGCTGTGTTCCCAACCCTTGTGGCAATTTCCTTCTGAAACAGTGCAGCGCCTTTTAAAATTATTTGTTGCTTCTCCCTTTTCTCCCCAGAAAACTTCTGAATGCAATGATTACTAGCAAGTTGCTAACTGACAAGAGCCTCTGCACAGAGAATTTCTCCTTTCTTCTGTCTGTTCCCACCTAAATCACCAGCTTTGTTCAACACATCCATCATCCCTCACTGAAAGAAGAAATCACCCCAGCACCGGGGCCTTGCAAAGCACTCCAAGACTTTGGTGAGCACAGAAGTTATCTCTGGCTGTTTAACAAGTCACCCCCAAATCTACTGGATTTAAACAGTAATGATAATTTCTCATGCCTCACGATCTCTGTGCACCAGGAACAGGGGAAGGGCTGGGCTCAGCAGTCTTTGTGTGGGGTCTCCCAAGTGGGTGCCATCAGATCTCAGCCAGGGGTGCCCAGCCTCGAAGGCTACACAAGGTCAGAGGCTGCACTTCAATGGGGCTCACGTGCCTGGCTAGCAAGGCTGTGCCGGCTGTCGGGCAGGGGTTTTAGGTCCCCCCTACTCGGGTCCCGCATGGCAGAGAGGTTGGCTCTCCCACAGCAAGACATCCAGGACACCACAGTAGAGACCAAGCCTCAGAGGTCACACAACAGGAAAGGCCCACCCTGATTCAGAGCAGGAGAGGATTGTTTAAGAGCTTGAAGCTCAGGAAGCAACAGGGACCATCTTGGAGTCTGGCTCCCAGGGAGTGAAAGAGACTGACCATTAGGCCCTAAGATATAATTGGTGCCTCACCCACAATCCCCCCCACTTCCAAATGGCGCGAAGTTCGGAGGACCCACCACCACCCGGGAGCAGCCCTCAACAAGCGGCTGGTAGGCACTGGGACACAAACGCCTCTGTTCCCTCACCCTTTGAGATGGAGAATTCCAGAGTTCCCCAGCGAACTGCGTTCCAGTGGTGACTGGCTTGAAAAAGGGACCTTTCCTGTCTGCTTTCATATCTCATCCTCACTTCCGGACCCCACTAACGGTGTCTCCCGGGTGCCTCTTACAAAGAAGCTACTTGCCTCCTGTCACTAACTCAGGGTCTGCCGCTAGAACCCAACCCAAGGCAAGGAGGGGACTAAAAAGTTTCCTCCGTCCATGGAGCTTTGTTTTAGCTGGGGAGACATCGCATAGGCACCTAAATCAGACTGCACGGCCTCAAAAACCAAGCTATAAACTAGTATTACCAATTACGTTCCAAAAGAGAATATGTTGGACATAACATGACAAGCAGATTTTCAGTAGAGTAACAATAAAAATGACATTCTGTGTCTTTTTTAACTACGATAAATGAAGGTTCTGAAATATATCTATTTCTCAAACAAATAATTTGAAGAAAAATGTGTTCCTGGGGGTGCCTGGGCAGCTCAGTGGGATAAGCCTCTGCCTTCGGCTCAGGTCATGATCCCAGGGTCCTGGGATCGAGCCCCGCATCGGGCTCTCTGCTCGGCGGGGAGCCTGCTTCGCCCTCTTTCCCTGCCTGCCTCTCTCCCTACTTGTGATCTCTCCCTCTGTCAAATAAATAAAATCTTCAAAAAATAAAAATAAATAAATAAAAATGCATTCCCGTTGAAACTCTGCTCCAGGAAACAGCCCTCCACCTGAATGACCTTCCTCAACTGCCCCACAGCCCTCTCTGTAGTGCTGGGACCTGCTAATAGCATTCATCCACACCATGAGGGAGTTTCCTCTTACAACTTGCTTTGAATTCTTCTGCTCACGTTAAAAAGAAAGAAAGAAAGAAAGGAAGGAAGGAAGGAAGGAAGGAAGGAAGGAAGGGAAAAAGAGAGA
>LNAC01000597.1:826886-862044 GCA_002007465.1 Ailurus styani
AGGGAGGGAGGGAGGGAGGGAGAAAGAAACATCAATGTTGTATTCAAGGTTATCTTTAACAACATAGTCAGGCCCCTGCCACTAGACTGAAGCCACGTAACTGATTCTGGACAACGGAGTTGAAGGGAAGTTATGTGTACCCCATCCAAGCCCAGGCAGGTAGAGCCAGGCTGCATCCTTTCTCTTTCTCTCTTCCTTCCCCAGCAACTAGACAGGCCGCGAGGTGTGCTGGTAGAGCCAGGGCAGAAGTGGCCCACAGGCCCGAGTGGAGATTCTGGACCATCACCGGCCTGGAGGGTCATCTGATCTCATCAGGCTTTGTGTGCATCATAGGTAAAACTGTGTTGGAGTAAGCCATGAGATTCCAAGATATATTTATTATTGCAACAGAGGTTAGCATAGCCTGACCCATAAAACCACCTCTCCAAAGGCCCTTCCTAAAAGAGAGAACAGGCCTCCAGCATCAGGCCTTCAGCAGGCAAAAATAGACAGAATCTAATACAATTGTTTTGTTTTCATAGCAGCTTCTTACACTATGGCAGGTGATAATAGTTTGCTATTTATTTATAGCACTGATGCAAGATTTCTATTTAACTAATTTTATTAAAGTTTAAAAAAGGAAGTCAATTTGTGGAAAAACAGTAACTATCAGGAAAAGGCAAGAAACCAAATAACTGAAATGTAGGGAACACGGCTTTGACATCACAGAGGGAGAGGGAATCACAGAAACATGTTATTTTGTGGACAGGTCTGAACTGTACATTGGCAAAAAGATCATAGGTTTTTTAATGTGGCTGTATAGCATCATGCCACGTGAGCTCAAAATTAGGCTGGGCAAAACCTCATTTGGCCGGGCATTATGGGGTAAACTGACTAATAAGATCAGGGTGTGGAATTAAAGAAGAGTACTTGGAGGTTGATGGCTGTCCTTGGGACAGGCAACCTGGAAGAGAAAAAAATTAAACCGGTATATTCAAATTATAGTTGAAGAAATAATAATAATTTGGAGGGGAGGGCGCCTGGGTGGCTCAGTGGGTTAAAGCCTCTGCTTTCAGCTCAGGTCATGATCTCAGGGTCCTGGGATCGAGGCCTGCATCGGGCTCCCTGCTCAGCAGGGAGCCTGCTCCCTCCTCTCTCTCTCTCTCTGCCTGCCTCTCTGCCTACTTGTGATCTCTCTCTCTCTCTCTGTGTCAAATAAATAAAATCTTTAAAAAAATAATAATAATAATTTGGAGGGGAAAAATAGTAAGGGGTATTCAAGGCATAGAATGTGTGCATACTGCTTTAACAAACACATCAGCAAATAGCACAATGGTTAAAAATATAATCTTCAGCCCAAGAGCAATGGATTCAAATTTAACTCCATCACTTGATGTTGGGCACATTATTTTACCTCCCTGAGCTTGGTTCTCACCTGTAAAATGGGGGTAACAAGAGAATCTCCCTAATCAGGTTATCCAGAGTATCAAATGAGTGATGACATAAAAGTCCTCACTTTAGTGCCTTGCACATAACAAATGCTAGGAAGTATTAGCTATGTATTTTCCCTTTAAAAAAAAAACCTGATACATAGTATCAGGAGACCTTAGTAAAATTTGAATTTGAATGAAAGAAAATAATGATTTAAATGGAAATAGCATTCAACTTAGCTCCTTGGGTTAAAAGAGACATTTGGGGGGCGCCTGGGTAGCTCAGTCAGTTGAGCGTCTGACTCTTGATTTGGGTTCAGGTCATGATCTCAGGGTTGTGAGATCGAGTGCCGCCTCAGGCTCCACGCTCAGTGGGAAGTCTGCTGGAGATTCTCTCTCCCCTTCTGGCTCTGTACCTCCCCACCATGCATGCACTCTCTCGCGCTCTTCCTTTCTCGAATAAATTAATTTTTAAAAAGAGTCATTTTGGGCATCCATTCCAGAGATTTAAAATTCACACACACACACACACACACACACCTCCTAACAATCTTATGCTGATACAAATCCCCATATTTACTCTAGGAGAAGGAAAGGAAAAGTGAATTGGGGTAAATCAGAAGGAGAGACAAACCATGAGAGACTGTGGACTCTGAGAAACAAACTGAGGGTTATGGAGGGGAGGGGGATGGGAGAGCCTGGTGGTGGGCATTAAGAAGGGCACGAATTGCATGGAGCACCGGGTGTGGTGCATAAACAATGAATCTTGGATCACTGAAAAAATAAAAATATATAAATTTTAAAAAATCCCCATATTTTGCAGCTAAAAAGCTAGAACTGGTCTAAAACTCAGTATTTGATTATAATCTACCACATTACTTAGCCCCTGCTTCTTCACGGGCTAAATGCCCATGTTATGCAATATGGAGGATCCAAAAGGATTTTAGATTGCAATTCACTTTATAGTGAGAGAGGCATGCACCAGCCAAGTGCTGGCAAAAAAGGTTAAGGCTTTTTCTACACAAGTTCTTTAGGTTGCAAGTGGCAATCCAGTAACAGGTAATAAAATTAATGTAGTGGGTTGGAACTACCAGTTTTTAAGTAAACAATAAAAATATCAATGTAATGTATATAATGAAAAACAATTGCTTCATGCACACACACATTTGCCATGTAAATACATTTCGTACTGTGGGTCATGTTAAAAACTTCTAAAGACAGACTACAGCCCCTTTTTTCTCTTCATTAGTCATTATATACGTATTCCTTTACTTAGCATCTATCCAGCCAGCCACCCACACCCAACTAAATATCTTGATGGCCTTGTTTGCCATTCATAAACTACAGCACAAGCACAGTGCCTGATACACAACACATACTCAATAATGTTGATTCGATAAATGAGATTTATTTCACAAGTCCCACAAAAACGAGAGTCCACCCATGTCTCAGTTAGCATATTTATTGTGACTCCAAAGTAAATTATGTAGACTTCTCCTCTGCTGTTTCCTTTCAGTGTTTTCAACTAAGGGATTCAGGTGGGCTGCTGACTTGGTCCAGTGGCTCTATCAAGTGCAGAAGCAGCACTTACATCTGTGATCCTAACCTTCCCCCAATGATCAATGTCCTCTTCTTACAGATGTGATCACTGAGGCCCAGAGTAGTGACTTAACCTGCTCGAGGTCATATGTCCCTATAACCCAATACACTACACCCTGCATGGTCTGTGGGTATTCAACCCAGAGGACCCTCCCTATCTTCTCCTCCAAAAGGAGACAGGGGTCTCAATGAGTCTGTGGCTCATTTATATAATATAATGAACTCATGAGGAAACTGAGTGTAATGAATCTCTCCCAAGACCCTGGATTCCTGATCACAACCCTAGTGTCACCTATATGAGTTGAACTTCAATAAAACTCCTTCCCACAGGACATCTTTACTTCACCAGCAGTTCAGGAAACGGAAGCTGCCTCAACAATCTACTTACAATAAATAAGTACCAAGTCACACAACCACACTTTGTTTTCCTCATACTTAGATAAAAATTCTTCGAGTATTAAAAAGATCAATCATAGGTTACAGTTAAAAATATCTATAAATGTCTCTTTCCCATGTGTCTCTGTTCTAGAAACACTATTAAAAATTAAGAAGGGAAGATGGGACGATGACTTTCTGAGGTTTCATTTTGCCTTTGTCTCTCCCCTCTCTTGGGCCTTGAGGGATTCACATCTCCCTCAGTTTATCCATCTCCCAACCCATGATTCCCTTGCCCACAGTGTAGACAAATAACCAACTTATGAGAAACAGTGATTATTCCTTAAAAAATATCTGAAGCACCTACTAGGTGCTAGATTGTGTGAGATTTGAGTTCAAATACATTTAATCGATCAGGGTTTTGAAAGGAAGTGGAACTCTCTAATGGATTTTTTTTAAGTGAGCATCACTTAAAAGTCCCACCAAATAAGAGGGATCCATCAATAGAAATGCTTTTAAAGAAACAGACATAAGCTCAATGGCCAAAACATCCCAGGTGTGGCATTTGGTATAAACTCCGCCTCAGAACAGCAGCCCCTCTCCCGAGATGAGAATGTTTCTTTGAAAGTCATTTGCTGCAAGGATGGAATATTAACCACTACAGGTTGGAGGCAGGCCATGTGGGGGACAGAGGTGAAGCGGAGGGGCCCTGCCCTCCAGAACTCAGTGTCCTGAAAGAAATGCCAAGGGCAGAAGTAGCCAAACATCAGTCAACCTTGAATCAATGCTCATTAAGTGTCTGTGACAGTGGTGTAGACAGGTCCTGCAGAAGCACAGTGGTATAAACACACTTCTAATTCTAACACCTTCAAGGAGCCCACAAAGGTTTCATAGAAAAGGTAACACTGGAGCAGAGCCTACAAAAATGCCAGGAATATCAATAACTCTGAGTGGGTTTGCCAGGGAACAAGATGGGTGACAGCAAGCAGAGGGAAAAGTATATAACCTTTTAGGGGAAAAGGGTTTCTTCCTGGGGATAGGAGTGGGGGTAAGGAGGTAAGAAAAGAAAGCTGTGGGTACTGTTGTGTGTGGCACCCTGACTACACAGAAATAGCTGAAGGAACAGGTAGCACATCACAGATCACACAAGAATACATATGCCAGGGGCTGAGGCCAAGCATGTTCCTGGTCCCTGGACTGGTCATTCTCTCGGCATTGACTCAACAAAACACCCCTCTTCATGGGTGTCACACTGCCCCTCGTGACCTTGCTTAGCACTGGCAAAGTAAGTGGATATATCAACTTGTATAGGGAAAAGAACAACTGCCCAGGAGAAGGGTTAAGAATTCCAAGGCCCCGGGCGCCTGGGTGGCTCAGTGGGTTAAAGCCTCTGCCTTCGGCTTAGGTCATGATCTCAGGGTCCTGGGATCGAGGCCCGCATCAGGCTCTCTGCTCAGCAGGGCGCCTGTTTCCTCCTCTCTCTCTGCCTGCCTCTCTGCCTACTTGTGATCTCTCTCTCTCTGTCTCTCTCTCTCTCTCTCTCTGTGTCAAATAAATAAATCTTAAAAAAAAAAGAACTCCAAGGCCCAGAGAATACAAGAACTATTTGTGTTCAAAACTTCATTCAGTTCAAAACTTCCATCCACTCAACCATTCAACCATCCATCCATCCATCCATCTTCCCTTCCTCTCCCCTCCATCCATCCACCCCTCCATCCATGTATCCCTTCCTCCGTTCATCCATCTGCCTTCCCAATCATCCATCTACCCATCCATCCATCTCATCCTTCATCCAACCATCCATCCATTCATCCATCCTCCCTTCCTTCCTCTCCTCTTCATCCATTCACCCCTCCACCCATGTATCCCTCCATCTATCCATCCACCCATTCACTCATCCCTCTATCTCTTCCTCCTCCCTTCCCCCATCCACTAATCCATCATATATTAAGCACCCATTATGCAGCTATTTAAGAGCTGTCTCATCATAGACTATTCTCCAATTCTGGCTGAATTATAATTATCACTTTATTTATTCCTCTGTAACATTTTTGCTTTAATATATGACTCATGCTTCTCCCAGAGTAATGTGACCATAAGCTCTACCATATAAGGGAACTAAGTCATAGTAATTACAATAGTAGAAATAATCACGATGTTACCACTTGCAGAGAACTGACCTTGTCCCAGATTATCTGGTGAACCCTCATAATGACTCCCAGAGACACCAGACTCATCCCCAGCTTAGACACCACGGACACGCTATGTTGAAGAAGCAAGGCCAGAATGGAGGGCCCAGGCCTGCCCAGCCCCTGCCCACGTCCTCAGGAGAGGGGAGGGAGCTGGGCAGGAATGCCTGACCCTCGTTCATTCCTAGTCTCCTCCTGCCCCTGGAATGAGGCTATCCCATCTGCCTTCCTTTTTCACTCTATTTCTCCTTTCAGATTCTCAAGGCATCTCCTGGAAAGCTTAGGCCATCAACACTTAAAGTAAAAACTAAAAGGGGCAAACTAGGCACTAGAAACTGACAAATTCAGTTGCCAACAGGCAAGTCGCATCTTAACTCATCGGAGTTTTAGGGACTTTTCAGGTTTGGGGGTTTTGGGTTTTTCTCTCCCCAAGGACCAACAGAAATCTTTTCTATTCCTCCGGAAGGAAGTAGACCCTCAAAACCGAAGTTCCCCCAGAGAAGGGCAAATCTGCTTCTATTCTTTGTGTGTTTTTTTTTATGTATCTAAGTATGAGACACACACAATGCTGAGAGGAGGGGAGAGGGAGGGAGGGAATTACCTTTAGGAATTTTTACCGCATGTTAATAAAATAATAGGAAGTGCAACACTCATTCGAGAGCCAGACACCAAATCCATCTTCCCCTTAACCAGACTTCTGAGAAACCCAGAGCACCAGTAAGCATATGAGAATGGCCTACGGGCAACCCAAACTCATCATGTCTGGAACCAAGCTTGTCATCCTCACCCTACAATCTGCTCCTCTTCCTACGTTCCTTGGTTGACTTTTGAAACCATCCAACAGTGAAGGGCACGTGTGTTGGCCCTGTGAAGGCCCCCAAGCATCAGAGGGTCTCTCTAGCCTTCCCAAAGCCAGGTCCTTCCAAAGCAGAGAAGGGTCTAAAGACCCAAGGAAATGTACCCACCCAGAACCAACATTCTTCCCCTTTTATACTCAGTTCCATGTACCTGGGATCCCTGAAATTCCCTGCCCAAATGTGTTCCCTGAGCCTGCTTCCAGGATCTGTGTGGGTCCCTTCCTCAAGTGATCCTCCTGAGGGCAGCCACTACCCTAGTGTGCAGCCCTAGGCCCAGGGTAGCCAAGAGGTGCTGGTTGCAGAAAGGGAGTGTGGAGGGAGCACAGATGTTCCAGCTAGGGTGTCCCCACATGTTTGTGTGAGATCCCTCACATGGCCAACGAGAGCCAGGAGTGGGTAGGGAGAGAAAGGAGTCAGGCCACAGGCTGGGGGTCTCCATTTTTGCTCAATCCCTGAGTCCACAAATGCTAGGGACAGACATGGATTCTGGCTCTAAAACATCTTACTGGTGGCCATTCTCCCAGTCCTCATTGCCCTAATATAAAACCTCCATCACCAGATTTCCTGGCTCTCCACAGCTCTCCCCATGTCTTCTTATGACCTATACTAGTTGGTGTGAGAGTTGTCCTACGGTGTACAAAAGATCACACTCTGCCCTCATCCTCTACCAGACCTGTGGTTAAAGTCTCCTACTTAGCATGGAAACAAGTCCACCCCCTCCATGGCTCCTGCTCACCCTGCCTGCTCCATCTCCTCTTCTGTGCACCCAGATACAGGAAGGACTCAGACCACAGCAGACTCCTTGTCCCAACCCCACCCTACCTCCCAGCAAACATGGCAGTGCCCAGGCTGTCCCCCAGCCTGGATGCATCTTCCACTTGGCAAGCCCATTCCAGCTGCCAAGTCCTTGTTGGCTCAACCGTCACCCCCTTTTTGAGTCCCCTGCACTCCAGGTCCTCCCAGGAAAATTTAATCAGGTGGCTTTTCTCTCTGAAGCTGCTGTCTGTACTGGGAGGTATTTCTGACTATTCCAAGGTCAGATTCTGTGTCTACCTGTCCCACTGCCCTATGAGCCCCAGCCTGGTCTCTGCCTCCCAGGCCCGTGTGGAGAATGGAGGAGACATTTGAGGCCGAGAGCCCCTGAGCACTTCAAGGATCATACTCTGTGGAACCTAGGGGTATAAGAGCATTCTAATCGTAACTATTCCTGAAACCTTCAGAGAAGCTCGACTTAGCCGTCAGAAAGACATCAAGCAGGACGAAAGCAAACAGCAATGTAGGGTTCACCATGTACCAGATGTACCTGCACTGACACCGTAATCCTCACAGAAGTCTCATAGCTATCCCCACTTCACAGATGAGGAAACAGGAGCACCAAGAGCTTGTGTAACTTGCACAAGATCACACAGAAGCTGGAAGAGTCAGGATCTCACTCAGGTAGTTTGGCTCCAAAGCCTGTTGCATTTTCCTCCCACTGACAGAAGTGAAGAAGAACAGAGAAGGATCTGTTCTGGTCATTTCTTTACCAGAGCTTACTGGGAAATTCTCCAAGCAAAGGCTCCCGTGATGTCGTTCACATGCTAATGCTATCTTCACCAAATACTAGGTTTTTGGGGTCTTTTTAAGATTTTATTTATTTATTTGAGAGACACAAAGAGACAGCATGAGCAAGGGGAGGGGCATAAGGAGAAGGAGAAGCAGACTCCCCACTGAGTGCAGACCCTGACGCAGGGCTCAATCCCGCGACCCTGGGGTAATGACCTGAGCCAACGGCAGACACTTCACCAACTGAGCCACCCAGGCATCCCAACCAAACACTAGTTCTTAAAGAATAAGAGGAGTTAATGATTCCTCTATGCCAAGCACTATGGTGATTGCCTTAAATTCATGTTTCTTACTCCTGACCATGACCTCATGATGCTGAGGCTACTTCCCCATCTTACAGATGGAGACCCCAAGGCCCTGAAGAGCAAAGCCACATGCCCAAGGGACAGAGCCAACCAGCAATTCAGGGGATACTCTCAGCTGTTCCCTCTTACCCTGACATTCTCTTTCCACCTCTTCTAGTAGCTGTGCACTGGTTTTCCCAGAAAAGTATGGGTTTGGGAGGCAGAAAGGACTAATTAGAAATAAAAGTCTATTATTAGCATTATTCACTAAAAAGGGTTTATTTTCATTCTTCCCTGAACCTGCAATGCAGGCAAGAAAAGGCCACGAGTGACGAGTGATGCTGGGCCTCGCCTGAGGCTGAGCCTGGGACAGTGGGCCCCCAGAGCAAGGAGGAGCCAGAGCTCTGTCCAGGGCTACCCAGAACCCAGCCGCAGCCTCGGCATCTGACTCTTGCTGCCACCCTGTGACCAACTGTGGCAATCACAGGCAGGGAGCACGGTGGACCAGATGGGTCATGGGCGGGGTGGGGTGGGGGGTTCCCCACACAGACTACCCCATAGGAGCCCTCAGCGTTTCCCCTTGCAGATCCCAGCTGTGGGTGGGAAAGCCACATGGGACAAGAGCCACAGGCCCCAAGGAAGCCCTAGCCTCCTCTGTGGGGGCACCTGGGCTCAAGTCCCAGGAGTGGTGTCTCAAGGCTCCAGGGCCGGTTCCTGGGTGCCCAGCCAGACGCCATCACCGAGACCTTGGAAACCCACTAACCCTGCTCCCGTTTGTCTTATGGGGGAGGGAGATGGCCCCCATCGGCCTCACAGGAGGTGATGGGCACAGAGAATGCACCTCCAACTGGGCCCACACCTCTCTGGAAGCTGAGCTCTCCCGCCACACTCTCTCCTAAATGCACTCTGTGATGCAGACTTATTTTTCACAGCAAGACTTTGGAGCCATAGGGGGAAACCCAGAATCCTCAAGATCAGAGAAACATCTTGGGTATAGACAGAGCACCGAACAGTGGGACAGATGCATGTATAAACTCTCCCTGTGGATCCTTCCCTGGGTGACAGGCCAGCCAGCTGTCCTCCCAAAGCATAGCTCCTGGGCTGTTTGCTGGGGGTTATCACACCTGCTCCCCGGGGTCCTCGGGAAGATTCAATGAGAAGAATGTGCATCCCCCCTGCACAGCGGTGAGCAATTATAGGCCGGACCATCGCTGGCTAGTTACCCTGAGCACTATGCCTCCCTCAGACTCCACACACTCCAGCTTCAAGCCAATTAAGCTACCCTCTTGCCTCCGCATCTCCAGAGTCACTTACCGACTGCGAGACATTGAGCAAGTTATTTGGAGGCTGGTGCCTCAGTTTCCCCATCTGTAAAGCAAGCCAAATAGGAGTACATCTCTCTCCGGGGGACGTGGTGAGGATTATATTCAACAATGTGAGTGGAGGACCGAGCACACCGTCCTGCTCAGAGAACACTTTGCAGGTAAATGCTCACTAATGGAGAATGCTGCCCCCTCTGAAAGGCAGGCTGCTGGAGACAGGGCCAGGGAGAGGGACGCAAGCTGCGACTGCTGCCGATGGTGGAGGAGAGCCTCAGGCCAGGCCTCCCCAAACGTGCCTCACCAGAATTCCACTGCAGGGAAAACGGGACTCCAGCTTCATGTCTTCTCCAAAGGGGCTCCCACCGAGCTAACCACGGGATCCTGGATTTGTCCTCAGCGGGAGATCAGAAAACCATCTCCCACCAGGCTACAAACCATCTCACCAGATGTCTCCTTTGAGGGAAGAGATTTCCACAACAGAACAGCAGAACATTGGTGGGAACAGAGAACAGTCAAAGGCTGATCCAAGCAGCAAGAGACATCAGTCACCTGGAGGGGACCAAGGGGTAGGAATCAAAACCATCCGTCTCCTACTCCCCAGACTTCTGCTGCTTGATCCATGGCAATGGTTTGAGAAGCAGCCAAGCACTCTGAACAATGGGAAAGGCGAAGGCTATGACATGTTCTGGGGTGTCTGATGGCCCCCTCCAAGCCTTTCCACAGGGCAAAGCAGCCACACGAGTCCCTAAGGGCTGCAGATGTGGACGACCACCACCAAGGTCTTAGCCCCCAAGAGCAGCTTATGAAGCACCACTGAGTCACTTCATCCTCCTAACAACTCCCTTCCGGGCAGGTGCAACCTGCACCTTATTTCTGGTGATAAGGGGAACAAGGTTCGAGATTCAGTGTCATCTGAAGACAGTCACCACCTTCTGTGGTTCTCCCTTGAGCCCTGCTGGGTGTGTGGAGGTGCCGTGGTGCACGGAGCTCACGCATGGAAAGGGACTATCATCACCTGACCACAGCAGCCCACTCTCCCCCTCCCCGCGGCCACATGAAGATCGAAGAGTGGGGGCGAGCACCAACTACCGTGTTGTCCTACAGCCTCACCCTCTCCACCCCACGGCGAGGTCTCTCTTCCCACCAGTGTGGGGATGCTCTGCTATGTCCCTGGAGAGCCCCCGGGGTACAGGGACATCCAGTGGCAGAACTAGTCTCTGCTATTTATGACCACTCGCATTCAGAAAGTGTCTGGATTGTTTCTCTCCTTTCTTATACATCTTCATGATATTAAGTGAATAAAGAGGACACTTCCCTAAAAGAAAAAAGTGCAACTCTTTACAACAGTGTCTGGAGTCCCGGTTTTTCGAGCGAGGAGTAAACAATTTCTGGCGTGGCACCCAGATTCCAGAAGTCCGTGCTTTCGTTATCAAAATGCAGCCCCCAGGGGTGCCTGGGTGGCTTAGTCGGTTAAGCATCTGCCTTTGGCTCAGGTCATGATCCCGGGGTCCTGGGATCAAGCCCCATATCGGGCTTCCTGCTCAGCAGGGAACCTGCTTCTCTCTCTCCCTCTCCTGCTCCCCCTGCTTGTTCTCTCTCTCTCTCTCTCTCTGTGTCAAATAAATAAAATCTTAAAAAAAAAAAATGCACCCCCCAGCCTCCTGACATCGTGCAGTGCAAGCTCACAACTGCAAACACCTCCATTTACTCTGGGATTTAGATACCACTACATAATTGGCAATATAACTCATTTTATAATTAGTCATTGTTAATTCCTATTATTACCCTTACCCTTAATTTATTTGACTGCTAAAACAACTGCATTTGGGAGATTAAGGAGGCAGTTTGCACTTCACCAGCCAACACTTAGATCCTGGTCTATCTTTTTATAGCCAGTCTTTTAGGGTCGGAGACAATCCAAAATCTCAAATTATTTTGGGGATCCCAAACGTTGATATTTAAAGTGACACCCAATATCCTAAGACCTCCCTCTGACCCACACACAGGGTAGCTAAAATGCACATACAACTGATCTCTGGGATGTTTTAAAGCTCTATCTGTATAAATAATAATTTTTACACTGAATCAAATTCCTATCGTCCTAAAGCCTGGTGGTTAGAATAAATGGTAAAAATAATAAAAATGACATTTGCCATTACTGAGTCCTTTCTATGTGCTAAGCACCTGACATATTTTATATAATCCTCATAACTCTAATAAGTGGATATTATTTTTCTCTTAGTAAACTGAAACTCAGGGAGTTTCAGGGAGGCTGAATCACTTGCTCAAGCCCACACATCCATTAAGCAGCACAGATTTGAGCCCAGGTATGCCTGACCACAGAGCCTTGCTTTGAGCCCCAAGTCAGTTGTCCCACACATGTAGGGAAAAAATAAAGGTCATTTAGTCCAACCGATGCCATCTGGTCTCCCAGGCAAGCCTCAGCATGGAACAGAGCTGGACGCAACAGGAGAAACAAAGAAGGCAAATGAGCAAATGCACACACTCGCATGGCAGCAAGAATGGAGAGAGCTAACGAAGCTCACATGCTCTGGCACAGTGACTCCCCTTGAAAAGACAGCCCTAGGGCATAATCAGAAATGGGATGGACAGATAGACAGGGATGTTCATGCAAGTATTGTTTACACTGGGGAAAAACCCGTGTTAGAAAAACCTTCATGTTGGAATTGGGGTAAGTTGACATAAGTCACCCCACATTCGCATGATGAAAGGTTTTGTAGCCAGAAGACAAATCACTCTGAAGAATGCTGCATGCTAAGAGGACATGTTCCTGCTATAAAGTTAGGAGGGGAAAAAAAAATTCATATCTACAATTTAATTCCAACTTCAAGCAGCCCCAAGGAAATGCTTAAAAATTTTAATGTGGTTATTCTTGCAACATGAGACTAGGAATAATTCTTTTCTTATTATGTCATTTGGTACTTTCCAGGTTTTCAAAGAAGAGAATGAATTTTATTTTTCATTGGGAAAGAATCATATTAAGTGGTCCCTACCCTGCCTGAATCCACTTGAAAATGTCTTGCCATCATAAAATAGTTTGTACAACATGATCCCATTTGTGTAAAGTAAATATACATGTATGTGTACACACACATATTCAAAGGAAAAAAGACTAGAAGAAATGCACCCAAATATTAACATTAATCAGGGCGGAACTGCAGTTGTATTCGCTCTTTATCTGTATTTGAAAACATTTCCACAATAAACAGATAATGCTTTGCAATGTAAAAAGCAACAGTTTGTCCTAAGTTATACTTTCTTCCTTGGTGGTCATCCAGCATGAAGTCTGGAACACGGCAGCGGAAGGAAACTCTTGTCTCTGGCCCCTTTTGAAGGCCACGTGGTTGCACACAGAATCTGCACCTGTGAGAGTGAACGGGACATTTCTGTTGAGGAGAAGTCACCTACCCGACAACCTGGTTTGGTCTAGGGACTTCTTTGATCCTGGGCAGAAAAGCAACTAGGGGGAATGAATCTGGCCAGATCCCAGCAGGGCTGCTGGCATGACTGATGCGTGCATCAGCTCCCTATGTCCTGTGATGGGAACAAGTTCTGGAGCACAGAAATCTAGTCATGACTGGCTTCTCGTGGCACCCGGAGGACTGCTCCTTTACCACTCAGGGCTGCTGTCCTGGTGCACACTCTTGGAGAAGGGCACTGCGCACCTGTCACTAACTAGCACAGCCAGCTCCCACGGGTACCCTGACAGGTGCACACCATGCCGGGAAGGAAGGATGGTGCAAGGTTTGCCTGGAATCCTGGCTCTATCACTTCCTAGCCAAGGGACTTTGGGAAGGCTAATTAATAGTTTCTGTGGCTCAGTGTCTTCACTGGTTAAATAGAGATAATAATGGAGCAGCTTGCCTGCAGGGTGGTGGGAGGATTAAATGAGTTAATATGTATTCAGTGTTTTGAATGCTGTCTGGCGTGCGGTAGATGTTCAAGAGTATCAGTGTGTTCTCATCATCACCACCACCACCATCACAAGGCTTCACCCTTGGAAGCCACAAGTAATTAGAAACCAAGTCAACTGTGATGAGCACAAGTGAGGTTCCAAGGACCAATGAGGACAGAGATTGGAAAAGGCTGCCCAAAGACAGTAGGAACTGAGAGCCCAGCACAGAGCCCCTGGCCCAGTAGGAGCTCAAAAGTTGATTGCTGAATTCAGGAACTAGGCTGTGAAGATTGAGAACTCAACAAGCAGCTCTAGGAACAAGGATGGGAGTTTAGGGCAGTAGGAGCAAGGAAAGCAAAGGCCAAGAAGAAAGTACAGGATGAGTTTTTGGGACCAAGAACTCATGTGAGGAGCTGAGGCATTGGTGCACTCGGGGGTGGGGGGGACGGGTAAGGGTTAGGCTGGGCCAGGATGGGTGAGGACGCATCACAAAGGACCCAGGGTCCCTTCATCTACTTCTTTGTCATATTAATTCCCGCCATCCCCCAGGTCTCAGCAGAAGTTGGTCCCTTTCACAAAGCCTCCTCTGACCCTGGGCCAGAGCAGGTCTTCAGGTCCCATGCTGTCACCACAGGGAGACTTGCATGTGGTCATCTAATTCTAACTCTAATTCTTTGAGAAATGCCTGATTTCTCCACTAGATTGTCATCTCCATGAAGCTGCAGACTTTCTGATTATTCTTCTCCTACATCCCCAAAGCCAGCACAAGACCTGAGACAGAGTAACAAGACACAAAAATGTCAGTTCTGTTGAACGATGAATGAATGATGGAAATCATCAAATTCAGACTGTTTTCTTGTGCTCCTGCCAGGGACCAGTCATGGTCCAAAGCAGCCATGTGCTCTCTGGAGATGCTCTCCACCTCCTCCCTCCACGTAAAACAGAGAAATGGAGAAAAAATGTGTTATTGATGTATTTTGACATCCTGGACTAAAAGCTGCTACATAAGAAGCAAAGTATTAATAGCCATCATCTCTCAAATTTATACTGCACTATTCAAGGGCTGAATTCAAGGACTTTTCAAAAAGGAACAGAAAGGACTCTCCACTCTTCAGCCCCTCTGCTGCTCTCTCCTCCTCTCTCAACCCAGAAGCCTTGCCCACAACACAGATCTAAGAAAGAGAGGGCACAGTGAAGCTTCCTAGCCCATTGCAATGGGAGTGTGCAGGGCTTTGGGGCTGAGCTGAGAGGCTGGAATCACCTGGGCAACACACAAGAGAAAGATGACACACACACACAGGCAGATCAGCGTAGATCAGCGGGGAAAGCTTTCTCTCACCATGACTTAGAAAAAGCACTTCGAATGGGGCCTTGATGGGTCTAGGCTATTTCAACATCCTAGTGGGACTTCGCAGCTAATTCAGAATGTAAGTGCTTTTAAGGAGCTGTCTTCCTAAGGAGATAAAGGTTACCAGTCTGTCATTTTACCCCAGAACGAACACTAACCAAATAATTAGTTTCTACACAGCCAGGAGGCCACCTCTAATATGACCTAACTTCTTGGGATGCCATCCTGGAAAGTTTACGGGCACACACACACGTGAGCACACCCCCACACACCTCGCCTTCAGAGAGCGGGGAACAACCGGTGTTTCTCCTGAGAATTTCAGTAACACTTTCCTGAGGAGACAACAGCCCGTATTTGCTGAGGGTCGTAGCTGAGGACAGAGCAGAGTAGGCATGACTCTGTCTTTTAGGATCTGGCTGGTCTCTCTGGGCCTCCGTTGTGTCAGCCTATCAAGTTCATTCACTGTCTGCACTCACTGGTGTAGTCCACAAATGCTTACTGATAGAGACCAACACGGGAACCAGAAAGAGAGCAATGAACCAGCCACAGGTCTTGGTCTGGACAGCGAATGTCCTCTGGGTGAGGCAGCACCCCTGAGCCAGGGGGTGAGGATATGACTCCAAGAAGGTAAGAATCACCGTAACGGTTGCTGCCTTCCATTGAATTCCCACGACTGCCAGACCCTGAGCTGAATTTTGCAGTCATGAGCTAACGTAAAAATCTTTACAACAGTCCAGGGAAATAGGGATCACTTAAAGAACAGGGAAACCTGAAATGAAGTGGCCGCTCAAGGCCATCAACCATCCATAAGAAGCTTCAGCACCAGGACCCAAACCCTCAGTTCCACCGCTTACATGAGGCCCAAGCAGCTGGGGTTTCCGGAACGGACAAGTCATTTTCCTGTGCTGCTCAGATTACATCTCAGCCTTCCCTCCCCCAAGAGGGTCCCGCTCTTCTCTCCTGGCTGCAGCCTGAAAAGAACACCACACACTTGTTGAATGAATGCTGGCTTTTTTTTTTTTTTTAATTTGGCAGTTTAAAGCAATTAACGTCATTTAGTCAGGCGTGTTATTAAGTCAACATTCAAGGGAGGGTGGATCAGGGGAAATGAATATACCAGGTTATATAAATGTCAATTTACTCACTGTCTAAAATATCACAGAACTTCATCATATGTCAAATATTTTAGTCCCTTTTATTTTTGCCTTTTATATCCAAAGATGACTCCATTCCCTGACACGACTCTCAGAACAAGTCTGTGGTACAAGAACGCTTGGGAAATACGTTGGCAAAAACGGAGAGGAGGATTTTACCAGGATGGGATGTCATTTTGGCCTCCTCTGACCTCGATGCCACTCTGTCTTCCCTTGGCGGTTCGGCTAAGTCTGCCCCGTCATCTACAAGGGTGTGCACTGGTGGGCATCGCTGCCCATGCTAGACTCCAAGTACCCTGGTGTGACCAGCAGATCACCATATGCCCTCCCCCCGCAGGCACCTGCTGGGCATGGAGGCAGGGCAGCCGGCGTGGAAAGGATGTACCGATGCTGGCACGACATGGACAGAGCGCCCACCCATCTCATGGTGGAACATGCTGGGAACGAGGTGGGGTCTACCCTTCTCTGAGAGCATGCTGAGTCTCAGCACGGAGGGACCTTCAAGCTCTATCATGTACAGGCCCAGGGAGAAGCAGTGAGCTGCTCCCAGTCTGCAAACTCAGCAGCGTCAGGGCCAGAGCTGGGACCTGGACCTCAGACTTCCAGGCAAGGCCCTGCCCTCTCTAGCTCTGTGACCCTCTGGTCCAACCACATTGTGCCCAAATAACCAAAGGGGGTAGGGGGGAAGCAAAAACAAAACTTGAAACCAAGCTCAGAAAAGCCAAATCCAAATGGTAGGAAGATAAATTCTCGAGAGAAGGTGGAATCACCAAATCAATCTTCAACAAACAAATATGAACATATGTAGTCATAGCTGCATCGGCGGGGGGGTTCCTCCACCTGGCTCCTCCATCACCAGCTTCATGATCTTGGGCTCTGTTTTCTCAAATACAACATGAGGATGAGGTATTACTCCTGGGCTAGCTGTGAGGATGAAGTCACAGGGTCTCTTTATGCACTGGCTCATTCCCCAAACACTCATGGAGCATCTCCCTGGGCCAGGTCCTGGCTGTGCCAAGAAGGACAAGGCATCGTTCCTGGCCTCAGAGAGACAATGAGGTCAGAGAAGATTATGAGAAAACAAGTAAATACCCAGCAGGTACAACAACAAATACCTGATGCTGGGAAGCTCTGAGAACAGGAGACCAATTTAACATAGATGGGCAAACTCCTCGTAAATTCCATTAAGTGCTAAGTAAAATATCAGGTGTCTTGAAGCCCACTGCTCACTCGCTGGTTCCCAAACCTGCCTCTTCCACTCTCCTCCCTCTCACGTTTCCTCCCCATTGCTCCCCCTCATGCCACCCACATATTGCCTGCAGCTGGGCTGCCCATGTTGTAACACCTGCGACCAACTAAGTTGGCTACTGGCAAGAGGAAAAGGCGAATGCAAACAGGTAAGAACAGAGTCCCGGTCAGACAGCCCTGAGTTCAAGAACCAATGCTACCACTTATTAACTACGTGACCTTGGTCGCGTCACTTCACCTCCCTGAACCTAAGTGTCCTCATCTAGAAAACAGTGCTATCAAAGTACCTGTCTCATGGGATTGTTGAGAAACTTAGAATTGCAACTGGCGGATTAATGTTATCTACCACTATCTACCATTATTATTACAGAAAACACAGCTTTAATCCCCAAATCAATGTTGCACCTCCCAGAATGAAAATGAACTAGCCTATAATTTACCCTGGTAACACTGAGGTCACTGTTCCTCTTTTAAACATATTTACGACATTGTAAAAACAATGTATTGGTCACAGCCAGCCTTCCAAAATGAATAGAAGGAGCAGAGTAGGTTAGAAATGAATAGAATAGAATAGAATAGGACAGAATAGAATAGAAAAAAATCTACTAAGAGTCCAGTCAAATAGAATAGACAGATTGCACTGCAGAAAAGAAAGCTAAGTAATGCTGCATGAAACTTGCATTGCACATCTGAAGTTGTAGGCAATGGGTTGCACTGAACTGTGTATTTTTTACTTTGGGTCACGGTCAAAAAAGTATGAAAGCCGCTGACTTAGGAAAAATGCAGTTTTGTGCCCAACAGGCCCCTGGGGGAGCAATTCTTGTACCAGGGAGATTAGGAGCAGCCCTTTTATAGGAAGCAGATGGCGTCTTTCATATTGATGTTCACCAAACAATTTTCTGTTAAAGGTCCCGGTAACCTATTTGGTAGGAAGAAAAGCCATTGGTGACAGGTCAACAAATTTCTCTCCATCTTACAAATTGGAGAATAGCCACTTCAACTCTGCTCAGTGATTTCTAAATAAACTGCTTCAACAATCAGACGTGCTCCTGGGTACCTTCTGACTTAAAAGATAAAATGCCTGACTTGTTCCAAAGCCCCCACTTGTATTGCAGAGAAAATCTCCATTCATGCCATGCGCCCTGACGAGGCTGGTCTTCGAAACTGAGCAGCCACAGCCTCTAGTCCAGGCCAGCACAGACTTCACTCACACAAATACTTAAGCAAACCACAGCGAGAAGATGTGCACCTTTCCTCTCAGTGGGAAAGAGAGGGAATAATTCGGTCTTTTTAGGGGAATCCAGAAGTAGGATACAAATGGTGTTTCTCCAAGCATGGTCCCTGGATCACCGACATCAGAATGATCTAAGATGTTTGTTAGAATGCAGGTGCCCGGGCTCTGGGCCAAGCTCACTGAGTCCGAATCGCCTGGGGTATGACCCTGGAAGAATGCATTTCAATAAGCTCCCCAGGTGACACTTCAGCAGGCCAAAGTCTGACATCCTCGGGAGGCAGGGCTCAGCAATCAGCCAAGGACAACTGGGTCAGCAGTGTGGATGGCGGGACGGGCATGGGCAGAGGCACAGGGGAGTGTGAGCTGTGCGCTGTCACCGAAGCACTCCGGGTGAGGACACAGATGGTGGCCACAGCAGCAAGGGGATCTGGACACCCAACACAGCTCCACGCACCGCCCGGAGTGTTCCAAGGGTGTTTGTTGAGACAGGAAGGGAGTGAGGGAAGGAAGAAAGGAAGGAAGAAAACATTTCCAACATTTGGTCAAGAGCAAATGTGTTCTCATGAGTCTGTTAAGACAGCTGAAGATTTTCCCAAACCATGGTGTTCTACCCCAAATGAAGCAATCGGTCATGTGCACCTCTATTGTGGAAAAGGAGGAGCTTGAGGCCTCGGGTTTGTAGCAGGTTTCTCAATGTTGCCCAAACACACTTGTTGACTAACTGTTCTGTCTCCTGCTCCCTGCACTCAACATAGATCATGCTAATAACGGGACTGTTGCCCACAACACATTGGGACAAAATATTCTGGCCGCTAAAAACAGACACATTGGGACGCCTGGATGGCTCAGTTGGTTAAGCAGCTGTCTTCAGCTCAGGTCATGATCCCAGGGTCCTGGGATGGAATCCTGCATGGGCTCCTTGCTCAGCAGGGAGCCTGCTCCTCCCTCTGCCCCTGCCTGCCACTCTGCCTGCTTGTGATCTCTCTCTCCCTCTCTCTCTCTCTCTGACAAATAAATAAATAAAATCTTAAAACACACACACACACTGGGGTGTCTGGGTGGCACACGGAGTTAAGTGTCTGACTCTTGATTTCGGCTTAGGTCATGATCTCAGGGTCCTGAGATTAGGCCTCCTATGGGCTCCTCGCCAGGTGTGGAGCCTGCTTAAGATTCTCCCTCTCCCTTGCTCTCTCTCTGCCCCTCCCCCAACTCATGCAAGTGTGCTGCGCACATTCTCTCAGTCTCTCTAAAATAAATTAAAAAATAAAATCGTTTAACACAGACGCATTGGGGAGCATTTGCACCAGGTAAAATTCAGGCTTCCCAGTGGCCGGACTGGAGGACAGGCTGCACGAAGCAGGGTTCCTGTGGGATCCGGCAGGGGAAGTCTGACAAGCCGGGGGCAGCCTGGGGCCAGCGGCTTTCTCTCTCCCTCCTCTAAGAAGCCCACTGTGGGACATGGAGCCTTCCTTCCCTCTGTGGTCTCAATGGCCTCATGAATGCACGAGCTGGTGGTCAAAATGCCCATGCTCCAGGCCTGGCCTGCTCCTGATTCACGGTGCCACAGGGCATGCCTCCAGGCCCGAGCCCACAGAGCTGGAGGGGCTGCATTCCCAAGATCTGCCCCAGCTCAGAGGTCCTCTCCCTCCCCTCTGAGTAGTCAGGCTCAGCAGGAAAGTAGAAAGTGGGCATCAGATGATGGTCACTGTGGGGCCACACGGCAAATTTCAGGGGTGCTCCACAGAGCAAAGCCCATCCGAGGAAGCCTCGCAGCTCCGCAGAGGGACGTCCGGGCAGGAACTGGACGGAGACTCCTCTGTAAGCCTCCCAATGCAATACTGTTGGGTCTGATACTAGGGAGAGTGGGGCTGCAGCTAAACATCTTCTGGCAAAACTGCCCCCCATTAAAGCCACATAATTTAATTCCCACTTCCCAACCAGCTGCTTCCCTCATCTCAGAGGAGCTGTGCTTGGGGCAAGCTTTCCGCAGCTCCGCGGGCCAGGCCTGGAGAAGAAACAGACAACTGCACCTGCAGGACACAAAAGCAAATGCAAATAAACCCCCCCCCCCCACACACACACACACACACACACTGGCTGCAAGGCCTCTTGCACGGTTTCCTGCTCCGTGGTGGTGGGGGGACCAGCCTTGCAGGCTGCAGCCAGGACGTTGACCAGGAGCAGGGATCACTGCCCTGTGGATGCTGCAGTTATGCGCGGTGGACAACAGCACCCGACTGCCCTCAGTGCACACGCACAAAGCCATCCCGGGGACATAAAGAATAAACAGACAAATACAAAATAAAGCAAGGTGCACAGAGAAGGTGAAATCAAGCCCAGCAAATGCAGTGTGGCATCGGGACACCAGCGGTGCCTCAGAGAAGGTGAAAAGGATAGAAATTAAAATTCTCATTTCTCCCTGATGTCACTGGGAATGTGGCATCTGAGCACTTCATGGAATTAGCTGCAGCAGCTCCCTAATTGCCTCTGCCGAGTTGCCTCCCCCAGGTTGATGGTGGCGGCTGCCGCGGAGGCCCCATCAGTCTCGCTTGGTGCTCCTCGTGCACCCGCGCGGCACTGCGGTGCTCCCGCCCGGCACTGCGGTGCTCCCGCCACAGCTGCTGCCCTCGGCGCTGCGGGGGAGCCCGGACCCCTCCGCCCGGCTGGGAGGTTTCTGGGGAGACTCAGCCGTGTGTTCGGGATGCTGCCGGGATGCTCCCCGGGGGCAAGGAGGGGGTCGCAGGCTGGAAGAGTGAGGACCAGCTGGCTCGGATGTCTGGCAGCCCCTGCGGGCACCAAGAGGGTTGTGGGCCAGGGACCCGCCCGCAGGGCTTCAGAGATGGATTGCTGCAGCCAAGAGACATCCGCGCCTGATGCTAGAGATTCATAAAACCCAGTCGCAGAGAGTAAGTGCGGAAAGAGATGAGAAGGACCTAGTTCTTGGTCTGTGCTCAGTAATGTTCTTATTCTGATCACTAGCACAGGAGCACCAGAAAAAAGACTTGGCAAGGTTCTTCCTTTGTTTAATCTGTACATCCCACAAACAACCGCTGATCCCCACCCCAAGATGGCTCTGTGCTAAATGCCAAAGGAGAACCCGCTCTGTCAGAAAGGGCAAGTCTGCCCTTGGGGAATTTAAGGTCTAGTTACCTGCGTCCTTCCTGACACCCCACACAGAAACAGTTACGGGATCCTCGGGATATCACATATCCCCAGGACTGCCGGGGGCATGAACAGATCTGCCAGACTCATTCCATGCAAAATAAAACTGACCCTAGTAGGTCCAAGGGCTGTGGCCTTCAAGCTAGCTGTCAATCAAGCAGAAAAACAGAACTGTGTTTCTTCCTTGAAAAAAGTAATAAATAAGCACCAACAAACACCCAGGGAAGAGAGACAAAGAATGAGCATATCAAAAACCAAGGAGCTGACATTTTCTGGGCATGAAGACTGTCACAGGCTGACACAGCTAAACCTCCCTCATGAGCCCATTTTACAGGTAAGGAACCTGAGGCCCAGAAGTGAAGCTAAGGAGCACAATTGGGTCTCGACCCGGATCCATCTTATACCAGGGTCTTCTCCATGATCCTCCATTACCATAATGAGGAATACAAAAAGGAAAACCGAACCAAATTCAATGAGATTCTCAGAAAGGCTTCTTAAGAGTCAGAGCTGATGTGCAGAGGGCTGGCTGACCCTCAAAGGAATCAAAGACAAGCAGCATCGTGTTATTATAATAAAAGAGAAAACTGCAGAAAGCTAAAAGGGTTACTGGGCCCTCCCCTCATCATTGCCCCCTTCTAATTCTGTATTATGAAAGCACATGACAGTGCATCCAAATAAGACAAAGAATTCCAAAGGGGAAAGGATTAAGGATGGGGAAGAAGTTTCCAGCACCAGTCCTGCCCAAAACATGCTAGTCCTGGAAATGCCCAGGCACCTGAACAGGACTCTCAAGACCCAGGCTCTAAGCCTGCCTCTGCCACTTGGAGCTGGGTAACCTTGGGCAAAGTTACATTCTCTCTTTAACTTTCTGTCTGTCTAAAATGGAGGAGATGACAGAAGTGACCTCAGAGTGGTTGTAAGGATTTGAAGAATACAAATAAAACACACGACACAACATACCGAGCACATGCATTGTTGTTATGATTACTGTCTAAGACACCTTTGTGGACTCAGTGGTGGGCAGCTCTCATGGAGGTCTCCAAAGAAGGCCTCCAGGTGGCCTGATGTTAGCTCTCCCCACGGCAGACAGACAGCTCTCTCCAGCAGCCAACGCACCTGGAATGCGGGAGCAGCTCCCGGGGAATGAGAAGGAGCCCACCTTTTCTAAACGCTTCCCGTCAGCCACAGATTGTGAAGCATCCTGTGTCCAACTCCTCATTTGGACTTCTCGGCTCTAGCCTAGAAATTATTACCATCGTGTCCATTTGGCAGATAGAAACCATGAAGTTTCACGACTGACTTGTCAGGGTAGCACTGGATTCAAATCTGGATTAGCCTGACTCAGATCCCGACCTTCTCCTATACATCTCTGCCTTTCCAAGACCAACTGCCTTCCTTAACAGTAAATTTTTAAAAATTAATAATCCCCTGATTTTTTTCTAAGTCTATATATTTTTCCTAACATTCCTAGGACATTTGTTTCATGCAAAAAAAAAAAAAAAAAACCCAACCTGAAAATCTTGCTATTTAAGTAGAAAATCGAGCTGTGGCTCCATAATTCTGAATTTCTGTTCTGGAAAACGTATATTGTTGGCTTTTTTCAAAAGATTAGTGAACTGTGAGCCCTTTCCTGAGAGGATTACACAGGAAAGAAGTTTCAGGGTGACCAGATGATCCTGATGCTCTGAAAAACTCAAACTTGGCCACAGACCTTGGGATTTTAAAGCAGACCTCAGTTTTTATTTTTGCCTTTTATGTTATAAAAGGCAACAGCCCATGTATATTAAAACACACACCCACCTTCTACTGGTTGTCTGACAGCGATTCCCTTAAACAGGGTTCTCTGTGCTGGTTTGCTAATGCACAGCCTTCTGACAGGAGCACAGGCCAAAACCGAGAAGAAAGAACACTCAAACTTCAGCATTAGCATCCAAGAAGCCAAACGACTGTCAGTAGGGCAAAAACCTGTGCCCATTGAGCTGCTGGTACACAACGTGACCATGTTGTGTTAACAGAAATTTCACGGATAATGGAAAGTGGTAGGAAGCTAAGAGTAAAGCTGTATGTTATGACTTGTGGCCAAAGATTACCTACTTCCCATGGATTTATTGCCTCCCACACCTATTGTTCTTTTTACAATATTTTTCCGCCTCTGCCTCAACAAAGCACAATAGAAAAGGCATTACGGATGGCGCAGGTACAAAGAGCCAAAGCCCCTCCTGGTGTTTCCGACTCTCCCCTTGCTTTGCAAATTACAGTACAATGTTATGGCAAGAACAAACGTGAATCTCCAAACTGCCCACCTTCACTGTGCAAGGGACCAGATTAGAAGAATTCGGGAAAGAAAGCAAAAGAAATCCACCTCCTTGGGGACAACATGAATGCTTTTGTTTGCCATCCTGCCTTTGTCAATGTTAAATGCACGTGCCATTCATTGTCTCAATTTTATGAACCCATCAACCCGGGTCCAAGTGACTAAAATTCCAGGACTCTCTTCTGCTCTTCATTAAAAATGGAGCGGGACACTATAAATGAGAAAGTAGCCGGAGAAGTAAGGCTTCCCATGTGCCACATATTGTTCTAAACTACTTCATATGGGTTATATCACTTAATCCTCCCTGATGCCCTATAACACAGGTGCTTTTATTAGGAGTTCTAGTCTGCCAATGAGTAAACCAAGGCCCAGGGAGGTAGAACTAGTGACGGGCAGAGCAGAATTCAACTCCAAGGCCCATCCTCTTCTTAAAAATCTCTCTTTAGCTGTGCATGCTCCCTGTAATAGAAATCTAGATTTTTCTAAAACCAGACACTTTGTTCCGTCCTGGAAGCCAAGAGTTAGCATCTGTCAAGAAGGAAATGCAGGGTCAAGTTTATGTCATGGGAAGGTCTAGACTCTGGGGAATTCCAACAGGCCAATTACACCTTTCATTCCATTTTCATGGAAAACGCCAAAGTCTCAGGAAAAGATGTCAAAATCATTAAGTCTATGACACATCTGCCATATTTAGAGACCTGAGCAAACAGAGGAAGAGCGGGTTTGACTTTTCAGGGAAAACACAAAGGGAAATCCTCCCCATTTTTTCCAGAATGGCTGAATCCTCTTGTCTTAGCTGAGACGGCATCTTGCTTGGGGATCCCACAAGACTGTGCTCTTCCTGGCAGCTCTGCCCTCCAGGCTGAGAAGAGGGGTTAAGGTGCCCGATGCTGCCCCCTCTCCCATGCCAGCCAGGGCCAGACCAGCCAACACTGCCCACTCTCCCGCAGGAACCATTTTTGTCCCTCGGCAGACATGAGCCCAGACTGGAGGTTAGAGAGTCCTTTCTAGCCTCACTGCCCAAAGAGCACACATCCTGATAACCCAACCTGAGGAAGCACATCTGGGGGAAAGAAAGAGGTGAGGGCTCTGGCCTCCCAATCTGCCAAGCCCTTCGCACCCTGCTGCAGTCCTACAGACCCCAGCGAAGCCTGTGCTCAGATGGAACCAGCCCACACAGATGGCCTGTCCTATAAAGGAAAATCCCAGGCTTTCGGGGGTTAAAACAAACCAGTGTGAGTCCCAGCCCCACTACATGGCCAGCTGCTCCACCTCCCTGAGCTGCAAGACCCCCTGCAAGAGGTAGGTCATGGGGGCCACCTCCAGAGAGAACCAAGGACCACATCAGATGCCTTACAGGATCTACTTTCCTAAGAAGAATGCTTGGCTCATACTGAACCCTTGAAAGAAAAAAGTCCATTTCCTTCCTACCCAGCCCCCATCAACCATCTGTTTACCTAAGCTGGTGATGACCTTGGTAGATTTCAAGAAGCTGCCAGTACAGTCAGTCAGACTCTGATGTTCTGTAACATTCTGGGGCACAAACGGTTCTTGGGCACTTGTCTCAACTCCCCAGCCCAAGTGGAACTACCACAGATTTGCATGTTTCCTTTCATCCCGGACTTCTTACTGACTTTCACTGCTGATTATAACGGTTTCATGCATAAACAATGTTCTTAATTTATACCTTAATTTTTACCTTATACCTTAATTTATACCTTATAATGTTAACTCATACCTTTATAATGTTCTTCTACACCAGCACCCCCCAGCATGATCTCCAAGTATTGGTGCCTATGTTTACCACCAACAGGGGTGGCCCGTATCACTCCTTCAACACCTTCAAGGAGATCAGCAGAGGACTGCAGATGCTCGCAAGCCAAACACAACAACAGAATGTGCCAAGCAAGCCCTGAAGCAGAGGCAGGGCCAATGGGAAGGGCCAAGGGACACAGGACGCCCTTCAATGCCTCCTGAGATTTGGGGGCAGACGGCAGTCCCCATGCATCACTGCACCTCCCTGTCCCGACAGGAGGAAAGGGCCCCCTCCCCCCACCAGTGGGGTGCCCTGTGTCCTGCTGGTCTCCAGGGCCACCACCCCCACCCCCCACCTTAGGAAGTCACTGGGAGAAGTCTAGCAATGGGATTTTCATGGAAGGAAATATCTGGAATGCTGTCCAAGGGGGCATTGGGATTCATGAGTGCCCAGGGCTGGCTCTTGGACACACCCCCACAGTAGGGGGCTTGCAGGATGCCTGTGCTTTCCTACCCTGCACCCTGACCCACTGCCCCCACAGCAGGCAGAGCCAGGGAGGAGGGAACAGGGAGACCCCAACACAGTTCCTCCAGACTGATTCCTGTGGGAGCGGTTCCTCTCCTGACCCTCAGGGACAAGACAGCCGACCTCAAGAAGAAGAGGGAATGCCTGGGCAGAGGCTGTGTCCACGTTGCCTCCTCCTGCTTGGGTCCACAAGCTCCCTCCCGTCAGGTGCCTGGTGGGATCAGATGCCAACGGGCCAGCACCCAGCACTCACCCGCCTTTCATGCCCTTGCTCGTTCACTCGCTCACACAGCTCTTTGCAGCCCGTGCCCACAGGTGCTCAGCGAAGTTTAACTAAAGACCTTCTAGTTGTATCGTGCAACCAGTAATGACCTCGGCAACTCCCTGGCAGGAAGCTTTCAGGTGCCAGGCACCCTGCTAAGTGCTTTTTGTACTTTATTTCATTTAATCTTCATCACAGCCTCCAAGGTAGAAGGCGTTGGTCTCCTTTCACAGGCGAGGTTCAGAAATGTCAAGCAAACAAGACAACCCATGTAGGAAATGGCAGATCTGGGACTCCAATCCAAGTCCCTCTGACTCCGCACCTGTCTTCTCTGCTGTTAGCCCAGGCTCTCAGGTTCTGAAGTAACCTCTCAGCTGCTACCTCATTTAATCCTCCCAAATGCCGGTGAGCTAGAGGAACACAGGTATTAACCACATTTTTCTCAAACAGGAACAGAGACCAAAAAAGGTCACACACAGAGGAGGGTACACTGCAGCACCGTGGCCCGGTAAACAGACTCAGTCACCTTGGAAAGTCTGCTGAACTTTTGGGAGCCTCAGCTTCCAAATCTGTAAAAGGGGGGTGAGTGGTAGTCCCTGACTCATGGGGTTGTTGGGAGAATTTAATGGGATGGCATACAGAATATCCTTATCACAGTACGTGGAATGCAGGAACGCAGAGTGAATGAGTGAAGGCCACCTGTTTTTACTATGAGATTAAGCAATTTGCCCAAATCCACGTAGAAAATGTCTACGAAAAGATAAAAAGACAGATGTCACAGCTCCTAGGCTAGTGACCTTTCCTTTTACAACACTGCGTCTCCAAAGACGTGCGGCTCTGAAAATGCTCTAAGCTCTCTCCACCTGTGATGACGATGAACAAAGACGGGCAAAGGACACCTCGTAGACTGAGTGTGGCCTGAACGTTCAATCAGGCTGAGAGGGCGAGCCACCCAGCAGGGGAAAGAGAAAGCCAAAATGAGGACGGCCTGCCCCGTAGGGGACTTCGCCGGGGGGCCGACAGGCCCTGTGCTTTAAGAGAGCAGAGCTGCTCTCATCATCTTCAAATTCTTCGTAGTTGTTGAACAAAGAGTCCCACAGTTTCCTTGCTCATGGGGCCCTGCAAATTATGTAGGTGGTCCGGGTCTCAGCAGACCCTCAGCTTCCAACTACCCGTACCATCTCAGGTTCCAGATGGACTGGTCCTGTCCCAGCAGACCTGGTGGGTCCCTCAAGCCACGCTCTCTAGAAGCCCAAAAGGACAAGCGCCCCATCTTCTCCATCAGCAGGCAGCATCTGGCATGTTCGGTGATGAGCAGCATCCGTTTTTATGGGCGCATGCACGCATGCACAAAGTCAATAAGTATGATGGTAATAACATGTGCAAGCCCTGAATATCAGCTGGCGCTTGCTTCACCTCAAATGGATAACCAGAGGTCTGCTCTGTGAACCCACGGCCATTTACAGCCCTGCCCAGCTTGCCTGTCCAGATCATTTACATGGATAACAGCTCTTTTGACCTTGGGAGGGTACTGTTTTCCAGCATCAGGTGCCAAGATAAACACTCTGAAGGGCACAAAGTGAAGAAACAGCCATCTATTTCTTGTCAAGAGATAATGCTCTCCTTTCCAATATGGCCTTGAAATGCCCATTGATAGTTTGGCTTCTGAGTTATTCTCATAATCTTGATTTGAGGTCACCAGGAAGCTATGCAACATACAAATTTAATACACCTTATAAATTTAATGCCTTACTTAAACAGCCTTGGAACGAACACCCAATGAGTGTTGTTCAAAGCAAATGGAAATTGAAATGTTTACCGTTTATTGAAAACACACTGGACTCTTTTCAAAGCTATATCGGTAAAATAACTTTCTTCTGAAAAGCAGACGTGCTGGCTACGCACAGAGAAATCCCCTAAAAATACGTCAGCTATGCCGATGCCTGATCCGTCAAGGGTGAGCTGTGGTCCAGGCAGAGGCCTATGTCCCAGAGGGATCTGTGAGCCTGGCTTGATGTTTTAGGAACCACCACCTCAATCTGCAGGAAAATCAGAGGAAATCCAGCAGCCCTCCCCTTCCTCTCTATCCTTTCCTTCCCTTGAAGGAGAGGCTAACTGTTGTTTAATGGACCAAAGAGGGCTGATAAAGATTCTATCAGTGTTTCCAGAAGCCTGACGTGAGGAACTTTTTCTCTTTCTGAATGATACACAACAGCATGACGGCACTCACTTGACGGGACACACAGGCCATTATGTCTCTTGTACAAAAACTGCCTTAAAAGGATCTCATATGCTAATTCATAGGCTGGCATTTACAACATCTATTTCATTTCTTCTCAGTCTCAGCCGTAGCAAACCTCCCAGTCAGATCACAGTGTCCCAGGGAACCCAGAATCTGCTCAAAGTCTCTGTCTAGAAGATGCTCTGGGTCTCCGTGAAGGAGGCAATTTCAGTAAAGTGTTGTGACTGCAGAAGACGGGGGGCCCTCAACAGACATGAACGTGGATAAAGAAAAAGCGCACTTGTGGGCATCCACGATGGTAAATTTGGATGAAGGACCGACCCGACACAAAAGACCTTGGAGAGGATGTACACTTCTTTCAGTAAGCTCAACATACCAATTGGTGTACTGATCAACTCAAGTGTGAACACCACCACCAACCGAGGAGCCATCAAAGACTGGAAAAGGGCTCAGATCTCAAACTTGCACTTCTGTGAATATGCGCGTCAGGCTGCAGGACATTTAAACACCCAGTGGAACCACAGGTGCTTGGGGTAATGATTCCACCTTTCTTTTACTTTTGTTCGTCCTCATACACGGCTAGGTCTTCATCACGAAATGGAAACGTTAATTGGGCTTGCACACGCCCGACAGATTTCATAATTATTAGGTGATTTGGTACTCGTGTGTTTGCCTCAAAGCACACTGGTATTAGAATAAGATAAAACACAAAATGAAATGAAAAGCCAGCATGAGATCCCCATGGTAATTGATCAAAATTATAACCACATTGAAATGAAAATCCGAGTTTGCCTCCGATAAGAAAACAAAGTCTCTATTTTCATTTCCCTTAATTTTGACTAGCATCTGTAAATCTAGAGTCTGCAGCCGCTCCCAATGAGAGAAAAAGCAAAGCAGAAATATATCTGGCAGCAAAGAAATTTTGAGAGAAGGAAAAAGAAATGAACAAAAGGAGCTCAGACAAAAATTTAGCGCAGCCATACAAAAAGAACTTTATCGGGTCGCCGAGGGACCGTGTGTGAGTTTACAGATGCAGTCAGATACACGTGTGGGTAGGATGCATCACTGAATTCCAGCTGGTTCGCCCTGTCCTGCTAATGCGCTGGCGACTGTGATAATGAGACCAATAAACAGTCCTGAAACATTGAAAACTGTCATTTCTGAGATTTCAAGACTTTTAAAAATAATCTGCCAGAGAAAGGTCCAATAATTGAAGTGGTGTTGTGAAATAAAGCACTGGCCATTGGCGGTGTAGGTTGAATGCATTAATCTTGCAGAATGACAAATAACCGTGTTTACTTAACAAAAATGTTCAGCGAAGGAGCGCCTCCCCTTGAAAAGCAATCTGTAGAGTATCAGGCTTCCTATGGGCCGCACGGCACTGCGACCCCATTCCTGATAAGTGAATACTCCTATTTAATTATTTAAAAGTCCATCGATTTCCACATTGATGAAAAGTCATAATTATCAAAATGGGTTAAAGAAACAACCTTTTACTTTGCTGACTGTCTTGTGGAAAGAGACATCACGTTTACGTATGAAAGCCGCCCTCTCAATAAATAGTTGATAATGCAAAAACCTGGCTCTGCATTCCGAGAAGTGCATGTGTGGTAAGGGCTACGTGAGGCATCCAAGGTAAATGTCCATTATTTTCCTCGCATTAATGCCAGAGACACGCAGTACCTGTATTTCCACTGTGTATAGATCAACCCAATTCTGGAAAATGTCATTGGAAGACTTCGTCCCCCCCCCCAAAAAAACACAGCAATCTCTGAATGCGGTACTAAACAGAATGAAAAAACCCAGCTTCTACCAAATCCTTCCTAAGGAGGATGGAAATGAGAATCACGCCACTTTGATACCTTTTACTGTGAGTGTTCGGGGCATGGAGCCCATGAGTTTAACAGCCTAGGCTACGGAACGTACTGGAATGCTGGGCACTGAATCCCAAAATAGAGAGGTAATAAAGCTATGCCTCCCCAAAAGAACCCAAACAATGTGCATTCTCTGAGGAAAATGAAGCAAGGTAGAGGCAGCTGAATACTGGCATGAATAGGTCAAATAGGAAAGTTAATTAAAAGTTGAAGTCAATTGAAACCTCTGCAGTATCTGCCGGCTGAGGAAGGCGGGAGACAGACACCCAGCAGCTCGCCAGCACGTCCCTTTCGGGGCCGTTGTTCTGTAACAACTGGAACAACCTCTCAAGATTAACTCTGAGTCCAACGTACAAGTCTCAGGTTCTTCCACACTGTCCCGAAAACACACCACTTTGCTAATGCTCAATGACGGCATTCTACAAGCTCAAATATCTTTTTTTTTTTTTTTAGTTTTTATTTATTTATTTGACAGAGAGATCAAGAGTAGGCAGAGAGGCTGGCAGAGAGAGAGAAGGAAGCAGGCTCCCTGCTGAGCAGGGAGCCTGATGTGGGGCTCAATCCCAGGACCCTGAGATCATGACCCAAGCAGAAGGCAGAGGTTTAACCCGCTGAGCCACCCAGGCGCCCCTCAAATATCTTCTTTTAAAGAAACTAATAGGTTGCTATTCCGGTGCTCAGCAAAGACAAAAAGGAGGGGAAAAAAAAAAAAACAGGGAAAGTCTGGCAGAGGATACTTAACATATTACCATAAGCTAAAGTAGTGAAAGCCATGGTATGAAACGTGGAAACAGTTGAGGAAATACCCTCCTTTTTGAAGCCATGACAGTGAGGTACATCGTTAAACACTCATATTTATGTTGATGAAGTCAGCGATAATTCTACCAGCTCAAATTATATGCTCTAATAAAAAACCTTACCAAAACGGCAGTTTTCCCAGTTTCCAAACACCTTAAAATAAATGGCCAATTGTTCTTTAACTTATAGTCACAATAGCTGTTTGCAAAGTTTTTGCCTTAGTGCAGAAATTACTAAACCCCCATTCTAAAAATGGACATACTACATTAATTCACAACACGATGAAGCGTCAACTAGAGAAAATACATAGACATGTAAAATTATACAGGGGTCCACAGTATGCCTATTTCACTGAAAATCAAATTTAAATGTCCGTGCCTTAAAAGCGTAATTACAGTCTGTTATGCAACATGGTATCGTCACCTTTGAATCCCCTTAATACAGTGTTAACTTCATTTTTCAGCCAAGTTTTTTTTTTTTAACTCACTTTCCGAGTATCTGGATTGTTAAGGATGCAGCGATGTGATGGAGGGATGCACGGAGTTTTGACTTAGAGGAGTAGTTCTTCGTGCGAATGGCCAGAAACTTGGAAATAAGCAAGGGAAAGGCAATGTCTCCTTGCTTTTCCAAATGATGTTATGCCTCCCACACTCTGAGCACCTTAGATCTTTTCTTATACTTTCTTAGACTCTAAACTGTCTAAATCAATGTTCTTTGCTAATTAAAAAAAAAAGTGCCATCATATCTGAAGGCAATGGACCAAGATGGCCAAAAGGTACCTGCAAAAGTCTCCCCAAGTTGCCTGACATGCCCTGCCCATCATTCATGGAAGTCCCTGCCTATCAAGCCCAAACCATAGGTATCTCAGGACTCCATGGCAGATGACTGCTTTGGAAATGGAAGAAGAGCAGGTATCCACCTCAGAACTTAATGCGGAACAACACCCCACCTTCCCCTTGCATCAGATTACAAAATGCCAGGCAAAAGCAAGGAATAACAACAAAGCCATAAACAGCTGGAAATAATTACACAATTGTCAAGCTGCAAACAGGACAAAAGCAAAGGTAGGCTTGTGAATTCAGTATCAGAAAGGATGCTGATGAGAAGGTAAGAGAAGCATTTTAGCTGTTTCCAATTTGCTATTATAGAGTAGCCAATAATATGGCTGATGGGGCCTTTGTGCAGTGTGTGTGCGTCTGTGTGCGTGTAAGCATGTGTGCTAACTTCCGAGAGAAGAAAAAAGCCCATCTCCTGTACTCCTACAAAATGTGAGATAAGAGCTATGTAAGCACAACCAAAAAAAACATTCACAGGCTCTGAAGGGATACTTTTAGAGTTGCTACAACTAAATGACAACATGCAGATGAAAAATATTTCTTTAAAGTTATACAAAAATGTTCTCTTCTTTAAAAGCATAAGGAAAATACACAAGCAATGCAATGCAGGCAGCAGCGACAGTCCAAAACTCTTCACGTGAAACATCTGACATGCAGGCAAAATGCCAAAGCAGGATACAGACTGGTCCAGATTCAAAGAATATTAGCAGAAGAGGCAATTTCCTATAAACTGACAGGTGAGTCTCTGTATGTAAATTATCATTTTCCATAAAGGCACATCACAGCCTCAAATTTTTATCAACTGCACCTCATTCAATGAGCTCCTTCCCCCAAATAATGGAGTTGAGCAAACAGTCTTTCCACGGTCTCAAAGAATATGGCTATTGGCAATTTTTAAGAATAACTTCCCTCATTCCATTGTGGGCTGATGCCTTATTACGATATTTGGATTTCATGTGACAAACTGTTTCATATAATGTCCCCAAAAACGCTACTCTCTGAAGCAGAATGCCATAAATAAAATACGTACTTGGTTACCAGGCAGCATGCATAACACATATGTTACATTGGCCCAAAAAGCACATTTAAAAATGCTGAAAAGTTAACTTGACAATTTAATCTGTTCGTACCCATTTTCAGAGAATTATCCCCTAAAGGCCAATTTTATTTTATATCTTTGAGAGAATACTTGGATTGATCCTGTTGATGTGTTAACTTGAAATTCTTTGAACCCCTGTAACCTCTCCTCCCCAGCCTATTTTTTCTTTTCTTTTCTTTTTTTCTTGGAGGGGAGGGCAAAGGACCATATATCTCACAAGGTAATTTTAAGCATAATGCTGCCTGTTTGAATTAAAATTGATGCAGCTTCTGATAAAAGCCTAATAATCAATTCTCCATTCTCATTACTCTCCAGAATTATATGGACGCAGACCAATTTCTTAAGTTTGTGGACTACTCTCGTAGGTTATTACCCGGCAGTGCAGCTGAGTGGAAAGATAACCACATTCATTCTCCTTATCTGTAATGATGTAATGCATCCCAGCCCTGGGTCTAGATGATTGGGGAATAATGGGATTGTACAACCGCAGGGATGACAAACAATAGTGCAGCGTCTTTCTCAGATCTGCTGAACCCCAGTCTCCAGCGCAGGCAAGGTGAAAGACATCGTAAAACAGCCACTGAGGCTGCCCCTTGGATGAAGTTAGCATTTTTTTGGCCAGAGAAGCATCTCCTCTCACACAGCAACAGCAATACCGATGCTGGAGGGAGAGCCATGCAAACACACTCAGTTTCCGAGCCCCAGCCAGGACAGTGCCAGTGAGGATCCTGCTTTTCTTTGTGTTTAGAATCAAGTGTCATCTAAAAATAACCAGTTGGTAGGGAGAAATCATGGCACGGTACACTGCCAAGAAACGAGGGGGATCAGAGACACCTCTGATAACTGATGCTGCTCGGGGTTCACGTTTGTTTGGAAAACTCAATCTGCCTCCATTTTCTGTGCTGGAAAAATCATCGCTTCCTGCCACCACAGAAACCTTACCTTTTGCAGAAGCTGGGAGCCGGAGTACTTAGCAGCAATGGATTTTATCTCCCCACCAAAAGCGGAGGCCCAGAGCTTCACCCTACAGGGAGAAAGGGCACAGGAACAAATGTAACACCCGTGTCACAGTCAACACGCACGCACTCACGGGGCTGTGGCTGAAGGAGCCGGGCGATATAACATTGGGGGGAGCGGGGGAGAGAGAGAGATAGAAAAAGCGCCAGGATAGAAACTGCCAGCACCAAACTGCAGAGCGCAACGCGGGAGGGGGCCCGAGGGGGGTCACATAGTTCAAAATGCGCAAAGTCTCCCAAGCTCTCTCAAAAGATCACCGGGCTTTCTGTGAATAATTGAGAACTTGACCACCCAAACTGGGCATCACCTGGCAAATGCTAGTCGGGAGAAACCCACCCCTGCCCCCTCCCCCAAAAGAAGTGAGATGGCAAGACAGCAAAGAGGGGAGTAAATAAACGGCCCGTGCAAGTTGGATTCGGTAAACAGGCTTCAAAGTTGGAGCCGTCACTTGAGGTGAACCTCTCCGGGTCTCCCTCGCCGCCCCGAGCGAGGGGGCAAGAGCATCCCACCCCAGCCTCGCCGCCCCACGCCGGTCCCCGAAGGCAGGTGCGAGAGGCGAGGCTGACGCCCGCGGCAGGTCCCGCCCGGCCGCACCTGCGGGCGCCCAAACTTGGGCACGGCGGGTCGCGGGCGGCCGGGTCCCCTCCCCGGGCGGCGCAGGGGCCGGCACTTACACGGAGAGCGGGATCTGCTGCTCCGAGCGCACCACGGCCCCCAGCGCGGCGTAGAGAAG
>LNAC01000597.1:864303-885065 GCA_002007465.1 Ailurus styani
AAAAAAAAAAGTACCTGTAGCATCCATAGTACTGTGTTCCCTAATAACTGATGGGAAAATTGAGGCACAGTGAAATTGTACAGCTTAGTCACATATGAGCAACCCTGGACATCTGGACTATACTGAGGGCCACTTGAACACCCAGGTAACCATGACATTTTATAAAGTTACTATGCTCTGTCACCCTGAATTTCACAGGCATTCTGGGCAACTGGAGTGTAACCAGGAGAGGAGCCCTGGCACAGGGAATCACAGTCCCAACAGGTGGCATCTTAGCATTTATAACCTTGGACTACCTTATTTATTGTAACATGAACCACTGTAAACAGTGTGATGCACAATATGTTCAAGAGGAATCCCACTGAACATTTCTTACTCTGTCAAAAATAAAAATATTTTGTGTATCAAAATCTGGTACCAATAAATTCAGAGACCAAAGTGTCAGAAGGATTTGGGGTTTGTGAGCTACATCAGGATAAGGAACCAGGAGAACCTTGCGACATGCCAAGTGCAGCATTAGCCACTGGGTCCTACTTGCCATTCTCACCCAAAAGCCGATATTTCAACACCCAGCTCTCAGTTGAAGCATCAAATCCGGCTGAATGAACCCTCCACTGGCCGACTTGCATGCTCTGTCCCCATCAGCTGAGGATGCTGTATTTGTCCTACAATGAAGAGCGGCTGTAGGGCTTTGAACAGAAATGAAACATGGTGAAATGTTTCAGAAATGTTCACCTGGTCCTGGTCTATGGAATGGACTCCAGAGGAGACCCCAAAGCAGCAGTTCTCAGGGCAGGAGAGGACATTGCCCCCAGGGGCATACTGAACACCTGGGGCTTTTCTCTTTGTCACAGTGACTTGGAATCCTACTGGCATTTAGTAGATGGAGGGAGGACAGTCCCATACAAGGAAGAATTGTTCTGAGTCCCACAGGACTTTCAAATGACCCCCTGGACATTCAGATAGGAGAAAAACCCGGTCATCATTATCTGAATCTAGAACGTAAACCCATTTTATATAAAAATACAAAGGAGTTTTTGCATGGCTTTTACGAGCTCTGAATTTTCCAGAAAGGCAACTGCTGTGTAAATAAAGGGAAGGTTGTCATCTGTTTCGTTTACAACATTAGCCAGAGGTTTTTGTTTGTTTGTTTTGCCATTTTGGAAAATCGTTTCTGCAACAGCAAGTCTGCTTCCAGGTCCTGAGTCACCGACAGAGCACATCTGTATTGGTCAGCATCGAATGTGGTATTCACAGTTAGTCTGCATACAGGTGCAAGCTTCTAATGAATTCATAACATCTTGCAGTGTAACCTTGCATGAGTGTTTCACATAGTGAAATATCTCTTGTTTTATTATAAATTACTTGCATTTCTCTTGGATATTACCAGATAAATCACCATATTGATTTTTTTTTTTTTAATTCTGAGTAGGTTACATTGTCTCAGAATTTCAAATCAGGATGGCACAGAGGGTGTTGGGTCTAACTGGGTAAAGATCTACTGCTCCAGATCAGAAAGAGAGATGGGCTAAAAGGCTGTGATGCTGCTCAAAGGGATACAAAATGCTTCACCCTGAAGCTGCAGAATGACAAATGCTTTAACCTTTGACCTACCAATCCCTTTTATAGGAATTTATCTTACAGTTAGTAATTGCATACATATACAGTTATTCATTACTGCATTACCTCTAAAAGCAGAAGACTGGAAACAACCCAACTGGCGATTAGTTAAGCATGCATCCACACAATGGAGTATTATGCAACTATTTAAAAAACGAGGATGCTTTCTATATATGGTTGTGAAAAGATCTCGAGGATATGTTTTAAAGCAATCTTCCTAAGAGTGTATATGGCATGCAACCTTTCTGTAAGAAAGGTAGGAAATGACACATATTTTTATTTGCTTAAAAAATGGAAAATACAAAAGAAACTATGAATAGGTATTACTTGTTAGGGGATGAGGAGGAACAGGTAGAGGAGGACAGGATTGAAAGTGACATTTCACAATGTTTATCACTTGAAATCATTTTGATTTTTGAGCCTTGTGAATGTATTACTTATTCAAAACAGTAAGAATGTAAATATCCAACAGCTCTTTTAACAGTTTAGATACCGGGGCCTAAACTAGGGTAGAGGGAAGGGTCATTGGGAGCAAATGTGAAACACAGCTGAAGCCCTTGATCCCCGACAGAGGTGGATCTGAAACCCTCAGTGGTTCTGATTCAGTGAGTTCAAGCTGGGGCAGGAGGTGGAGGGGGGATCTTTTTTTTCTGATAGACCCTCCAAGGATTCTGCACAAGTGGCCATTGACCACTTTTTGCAAGCACGAGGCATTTCATACATGAAGTGTCATGGCAAGCCTGGTCATATTATAAACTTCAGGGTCAAACAAACCGAGGCTCAGGTCTTTGGCTCACCCTCACACTCTGTGAGAATCAAGCAGGTTGTCTGTCCTCTCTGAGCTAGCTTTTTCTCAACTGCAAAAGATGGACAACAGAGGCAGCTTCACACAGACAGGAAGAGTGTGGAATGGGGAGTACAGCTCAGTATTTAACAAACGTTGGCTACTATCATTCTGCAGACACAGCAAGTATCCCCACACCTGGCCTATTGCTCTTCGCTCAACTGTGCCTCAGAGTGTCAAAGCCACAGAGCCCCTGGCTGAAGCCCAGCTTCCTGATCGCCATTACCACCCACCCACCCACACACACACACACACACACAGACACACACACACGCACACGCACACCATCTCTTCATCCCACCACACTTGGCCTGGCCCGACTTCTATCATCTCCTCCCTAAACTCCTATGACTAACTCTTAGTAAGACATCCCTTCTCCCCTTGCCCCCTTCAAATACATTTCTTCTTCCTCCAGTAACCAGAGCCCTCATTTTAAAAACAAAAATCAGACCATAAGCTTTCCCTTGCTCCAAATCCTCTAGTAGTTTCTGTTTTAAATTAAAATGCAGACTCTTCACCAAGACACCCAAGGCCCTTGATTCCTGCCCCCAGAAGCCTCATTTTCCCTCCCTCTCCCCACTGCTCACTGTGCTCCCACCTGTCTCCTTGGAATTACTGGGAAATGCTGAGCTTGTTTCCACCTTGGGCCTCTGCGTGTGCTGTGCCCTCTGCCTGGATCACTCTTCCCCCAGATGGCCCCAGGGCTGTTTTGTACTGTGCTCAGGCTTCTGTTCAAATATCCCCTTTACAGGAGAACTGCCCTGACCACACCAGGTAAAAGAGAAACACATACACGCACACTCACACACTCACACACACACACACACACACACACACACACACACACACCCCACACCCATATAGCTCGATGCTTTTACCTTTCTCCATTTTTCTTCCTAGCAGTTATCACTAACTGATAGAATGATTTATTTGTTTACATTGTGCCTCCACCATTGGATGGGTCATGTCCAACTTTTCATCATTGTGACTGGAATGGCTTCAGCAAGGTCTTTGATATTATGAGGGCTCCATAAACATCAACTGAATGGCCAGAATGGATGTGAGCCCAAAATTCCTTTCTCCTAGGATCCTGCCTGTCTCCTTCTTCATCGGGCTCCAGCATCCTCCTCACCCAAGACACAAAGTCTTTTTAATAAGAAGGAGAGCATCAAGGAAACTGTTTTTCTGAGAATTTCTCAGTCATAACTCTGCAGGAAGATGCTGGTTGGAGAAAGAAGAGGAGAAATAAGGAAGATTTCTCAAAAGTTTAAAGACATTGGGAAAACACCGTACAGAATGCTGTATTTTAAACAATTAGTGGAAAGAAACTTACTTGTCTTCAAAATTCTATTGACCGCCTAACAGTGACATAATTTCTAGCCCCACAGTGCTGCTCAGGACGCAGATGCAAAAGGGACCACCAGGAGCTCCAAAGAATGTTCTGCTTTTCAGAGCAGTTTGAATATGTCTGAAATGCAGCCTTTGGGAAAGATAGTGTCCATTTGCTCTGGCAAAGCTTCCTGCGGGGAGTAGATGTGAAGGCCACTTCACCTGACTTCAACCAAACCAGATGACCTTTCAAACATTTCCAAATCTTCCACTGGGGCACCTGGGTGGCTCAGTGGGTTAAAGCCTCTGCCTTCGGCTCAGGTTATGATCTCAGGGTCCTGGGATCAAGTCCCACATCGGGCTCCCTGCTCACCAGGGAGCCTGCTTCCTCCTCTCTCTCTGCCTGCCTCTCTGCCTACTTGTGATCTCTCTCTGTCAAATAAATAAAAATCTTAAAAAAAATAAAAATAAAAAATAAAAAATAAATCTTCCACTGAAAAAGGAGGGCTCTTGAGTCCCCGACACACAAAAAGGCAATGGATGGGGGAAGTACTTCGCATTAGATGTGACCCCACCATCCAAGAGTTGATCCCAAATCTGAGAAGGGAAGGATCTATAAGGATCAGCAGGCCATGGAGCAGCTCACCCAAGCCTAGTGATCTTTTGGCCCACGGATATTAGAGGCAGCTCGTCCCTCCTACTGTCCTACTCAGGGGCGGGAACTGAGCTTGGGAGGCCATGTGCTCCTCCAGCCCTCTCCTCCCCTGCCCGTCCCCAAACCCATACCCTAGCACACTGTGAACCCTCATAGCTTTTTACTGAATAAAGTGTTGCTGTATATGTGTGTGTGTGTGTGTGTGTGTGTATCCTGTGTGTACATAATATAGTATATATTGGGCGCCTGGGTGGCTCAGTGGGTTAAAGCCTCTGCCTTCGGCTCAGGTCATGATCTCAGGGTCCTGGGATCGAGGCCCGCATCGGGCTCCCTGCTCGCCAGGGAGTCTGTTTCCTCCTCTCTCTCTGCCTGCCTCTCTGCCTACTTGTAATCTGATCTCTCTCTCTGTGTCAAATAAACGGATAGAATCTTGAAAAAAAGGAAAAAAAGGAAAAAATATAGTATATATTATATATAATGTATATACACACAGAACATGTGTATATATAATGTATATACATTATACATAATGTATATACGTTTGTATATAATATATATGCATTATATATAATGTATATACACACGTCCATGAGAATATGTCTCTATGTCTCAGTATAAGTGCATAATGTATGAGTGTGTATCTATGGATCTGTGGATGTGACTGTGTGTGACTGCCTATATGCATATGTGAATGTTTGTGTGAGCACATAATTGTGATTTTTTATGCATGTATGTGGACTGCTTACATAAGTGTGCATGCAAATGCAATAACCTTAACCTTGCAGTTGTCTTGTTTGCAAAAGGTAGTCTATTCTGGGTAAGGCAGCTCTAGCGTGCAATTGAGGGGAGTCCTTTAAAACAACCTCTACCTCCATCCCCAGAGAACCATGGCTTCATAGGCACACAGCCACCCTTGCACACACAGTGACACAGACTTTCAGCAACCATTCTCTGGGCAAAAGACAAATGTTTGTGTGGAAAGAGGAGCCCTTAAATGAACAGTTGCAACTTATGCCATGGCTACTGTAATGCCATAGCTACTATTCTGGTTTTTGCTTTATATCCAAAACATCGAGCAAAATGGGGAAGAAGAGGAAAGTGTTCACACATAACACACTTCTAATTATCTGAATCCAAAGTTGCCTGTTTTCATAGAGGGCAGGCTGCCTTCTGGAGTTGAAGGCTATAAGAAAATGTCTTTCCAGGATTGGATCCATTTCTTTGAGAATACTGTTAAGAAATTACAAGGTTTCCAAGTGTCCATCAAATGGGAACTGGTTAAATTAATCATAGTTTATCATATAATGGAATTTCATAAAGCTATTAAAAAGGACAAGGTGACATCTATGAACTGACATGCCCGCATGGCAAGCTGTCCATGATAAGCGAAAGTGTTAAATGGAAAAAAAACAACAGGCTGTAGAGCAGAATGTGTCGTATAAAGCCATTTTTGTTTTTTAGAAACATAAACACAGGTATAGATTTAGGTATAGGCATACATATATCACTATATGCCTTCTGTGTGTGTAAGCATGGAACAGACTGGAAGGTCACACACTAAACTGTTAATGCTCGTTACTTCTAGACAACAGGATCGAGAAATTGCGAAACATTTGGGAAAGGAAACATTTCACTTTCTAATTTCAACATTTTGTTATTGTTTGAATCTCTACGAAAAGGATGAAGAGTAGAAGATAGTATGACTGTAGGTGTTGTTACAGGAAACATCTGAACAACGGATATTCCAAGACGCCTTGTTTTCAGAATCATGGTGAGGCAGGTGAGGAAGACCCGTTATTGTTAATGAAGGAGCAGGAGGAGAAGAGGTCGATCCTCAGAGCTGAGTCCTCTCTGGAGGAAATGATACATGTCTTCTAAACTGAGAAATATGACCCCCAGAGTAGGCACAGATGGTGGAGTGGCAAGCCGCCCCCCGCCCCCCGCCCAGGCAGTGTATGCATTTGTGGCTTTCACTGATAACAACTGTTCCTGAAATGCTGAATTGCAATTACGCGAATATCTATTACATGTTAAAACGATTGTTTCACCCACCGTGTCTGGGAGGAGGGGCATAAGGTATCTAGAGTCCAGGAATATCAATCATCAAAAAGGACACTGTTTTCTGCTCTATAACTTTTATAGTAAAGATATATATAGTATTTGAAAGCTGGCATGAAATAATCAAGATTCAAATATATACTGTAAACCCTCTGTTTGAAGCCAGTTTGGGGATGATCCACCCCCAACTTCTCATCGCAGGTTTAGCAACTCCTCCCACTATTCAGTAAGGCTACACTTTGGAAAATAAACTAGTTTTTAAATAGGACCAGTGAAATTCCTTTAGGTTGGTAAACTATCTATTTAAACACACACGTGTTCTGAAGGCAAATATTAAGTATGGATTGGAGTTTTTGAGTGCTCGTTGTCTATGGCTCTTTCTCTCATGGACTGGAGCTGGCAGTAACTTCCTGTTGCGAGCATAGGAACTCTAAATCCTCAGCTCACATAAAGTCCCCTCATTGGATGACCATTTCATTCAATCATGACTTTGAATCGAAACAGTTCCTATTACATGGTTTGGAGAGGGGTTGATCCCTCGACCCATGAAAATAACCCAATTATTCAAATATTTAAGTGGTCAAATAAACAGAGTCATTTCCGTAATAGACCTTAGGAATCATATATTTAAGGGGAAATGTTTAAAGTTAAGGACCATGAGGTCTAATCTCACACTAACTTGAATAATTAAAATTCATTTGACAAAATTGTTAGGACATAAAGTGACAATATCAATTAATCAAAATTTTGTAAACCCCTTGCACATTTGAATCTTAAGAATTTATCTTGGAGAAATAATTCATGAGCATAAAAATATTTAGCTATAAGAATATGTGCTGCTATATTATCTAAGAGAAAAGACAAGAAACCACTGAAGTGCCTAAACATTGGGTATTGATTAAATAAACCATGGTTGATTCATATAATATTATGCTGATTTTAAAAATGATCCAAATGACACCTTAACTAAAAAAAAAAAAGATAAAAAAAAAACTTATGTGTGTAGCAATCCAATGCTTCAAAATAGTTACTACCAATGAAAACAAACAGTAAAAAGCTCTCGAAAGTATTTATTGTCGGTGAAACTGCTTTGGCTTTTTTCTCTTTGTTATACAATCATTTCTTTTAAATTATAGAAGCGATGGATGAACATAATTTTTAAAAGACTTCAACCAGTACAGAACAGTAATGATATGCGAAGCCTCCCTTTATCCAAAAAAAAAAAAAAAGACACAAAGAAACCATTGTTCGCAATTTCTATTTTTAATGATTTTTGTGATTCTCATTGGAACTTTAAAGAGTATATCTGTACTTCAGCGTTTTTATTTATGTAGTCATCAGCTTAGCCATTTTTGCAGCGTCCTTAACGTGTGCAGCTGTGACTCCAAATGCCACGGATGTGAGGGCGTATGAGGCAGCCTGTGCCTGGAGTTTACTGTCCAAGGGGTTTATTTGCTCTCAGGCGCTGCTCCACCCAGTATCCTTGGACACACCACGATGAAAGAGGGCTTTCAAATTCATGCACTTACCCTCCCTTTTGCACTCTCTCCTCTTCAAATAGGAAGATTTGCAAATATATAACAATTTTTACCTTGTCAAGGTTTATAATGTTTGCATCTAATCTTATAAGTCATTCTTCCAGGCTTTATTTACAGATTCATAATCAAAATTGAGACCCAAAAGTCACATTTACAGTAACAGATGGCTATGTACTTTATTATAATCAGTCTGCAAAACCATGTAGGGTGTCTGGACTCACAGAGAAAACAGACTTTAGGTAGGAACATGGCTATATCAATTCAGCCTTTTTTTTTTCTTTCTTTCACAGAGGAATCGTAAAAAGGCAACAAAGATTTTTTTAAATCCACAAACTTTACTTTCTTTTTTTTATTTTTTTTTTAGAAGATTTTATTTATTTATTTCACAGAGGGAGAGAGAGCTCATGTAGGCAGAGAGCAGGCAGAGAGAGGGGAGAAAGCAGGCTCCCTGCTGAGCATGGAGCCCGATGCGGGCCTCGATCCCAGGACCCTGAGATCATGACCTGAGCCGAAGGCAGAGGCTTTAACCCACTGAGCCACCCAGGNTTTCTTTCTTTCACAGAGGAATCGTAAAAAGGCAACAAAGATTTTTTTAAATCCACAAACTTTACTTTCATCAAAACTTAAAGACAGACGTAGTCTGCAGACTATAAAATACAAGTAAAGGCCAAAGGAGCAGAAACACTGGGAGTGTTTATAGGGCATGAAATGGGCATTTGTAAATGGGCATCTGATAGAGATCATCTAGGAAAAACTACAGATAAGGGTGGGGGGTGGGGGGATGGGTTAAAAGAGTAATGGGTATTAAGGAGTGCACTTGTTTTGACAAGCACTGATGTTATATGTAAGTCATGAATCACTAAATTCTACTCCTGAAGCTAAAATACACTATATGTTAACTAACTATAATTTAAATAAAAACTTGAAACATTAAAATTAAAAAACAACAACAACAACAACTACAGGGCGCCTGGGTGGCTCAGTGGGTTATGCAGCTGCCTTCGGCTCAGGTCATGATCCCAGAGTCCTGGAATCGAGTCCCGCATCGGGCTCCTTGCTCGGCAGAGAACCTGCTTCTCCCTCTGCCTCTGCCTGCCACTCTGTCTGCTTGTGCTCTCTCTCTCTCGGACAAATAAATAAACAAAAATCTTAAAAAAAAAAAAAGTAACTACAGATAACATATTAATGGTGAAACATAAAACACTTTACTTTTGCAACTGGGACTAAGGCAAGGATGTCCACTCTCACCATTTCTACTTAACACTGTACTAGCATTCTTAACCAATGCAATAAGGCAAGAAGAATATTGGAAAGAAAGAAGTAAAATTTTCATGATTTGCATATAACTTGGTTATATACATATAAAACCCTACAGAACCTAAAAATATGCATATAGACATATAATAAAAAAAATACCAAAACTAGTAAGTGAACTTAGCAAGGTGACAGATACAAAACCAACATATAAAGACATGAACAGACATTTTTGCAAAGAAGACATCCAAATGGCCAATAAACACATGAGAAAGTGCTCAACATCACTCGGCATCAGGAAAATACAAACCAAAACCACAGTGAAATACCACCTCACACCAGTCAGAATGGCTNCCAAATGGCCAATAAACACATGAAAAAGTGCACAACATCACTCAGCATCAGGAAAATACAAACCAAAACCACAGTGAAATACCACCTCACACCAGTCAGAATGGCTAAAATTAACAAGTCAGGAAACGACAGATGTTGGCGAGGATGCAGAGAAAGGGGAACCCTCCTACACTGTTGGTGGGAATGTAAACTGGTGCAGCCACTCTGGAAAACAGTATGGAGGCGCCTCAAAAAGTTGAAAATAGAGCTACCCTACTACCCAGTAATCACACTACTGGGTATTTACCCTAAAGATACAAAGGTAGTGATCCTCAGGGGCACGTGCACCCGAACGATTATAGCAGCAATGTCCACAATAGCCAAACTATGGAAAGAACCTAGATGTCCATCAACAGATGAATGGATAAAGAAGATGTGGTATATATACACAATGGAACACTGTGCAGCCATCAAAAGAAATGAAATCTTGCCATTTCCAATGACGTGGGTACAACTAGAGGGTATTATGCTAAGTGAAATAAGTCAATCAGAGAAAGACAATTACCATATAGTCTCTGATATGAGGAATTTGAGAGTCAGGGTGGGGGGTCGTGGGGGGTAGAGAGGGAAAAAAATGAAACAAGATGGGACCAGGGAGGGAGACAAACCACAAGAGACTCTTAATCTCACAAAACAAACTGAGGGTTGCTGGTAGGTGGGGGGATAGGGAGAGGGTGCCTGGGTTATGGACATTGGGGAGGGTTTGTGCTATGGTGAATGCTGTGAAATGTGTAAGCCTGATGATTCACAGACCTGTACCCCTGGGGCAAATAATACAGTATATGTTAATATAAATAAACAAATATATAATCAACTCCATTTCTATATATTAGTAGTAAGCAATTAAAAATTAAATTTAAAAAATAACACAAAGAGATAATAATAAATCTAAGAAAAAATGCATAAAGCCTCTATAATTGAAAACAACAAAACATTCTTGCAAGAAATCTCTAGGCCCAATCAAAATCCCAGAAGACGTTTTAACAGAAGTTGAAAAGCTGATTCTAAAAATACTAACAAAAGAAACTATAATAGATTTTGAAAAAGAGCAAAGTTAGAAAACTTATATAATCCAATTTTAAAACTTATTCTAAAGGTGCAGTATCAAGACAATGCTGTATTGGTACAGGTGTAGACACAAATAGAATAAACAGAGAGCCTGGAAATAGACCCATACTTACAAGGTCAATTGATTTTCAAAAAAGATTCCAAAGTAATTCAATGGGGGAAAGAAGAGTCCCTTGCACAATTCGAACCACATGAAACAANCACATGAAACAAAATGAACCTCAGCCCTTGCATTGCACTATTCATAAGAATTAACTCAAGTGAATTATATATATGTCTCAAAGCTAAAACTAAAATTTCTAGAATATAAGAAAAAGCTTTATTACCCTGGTGTAGGCAAACNACATGAAACAAAATGAACCTCGGCCCTTGCATTGCACTATTCATAAGAATTAACTCAAGTGAATTATATATATGTCTAAAAGCTAAAACTAAAATTTCTAGAATATAAGAAAAAGCTTTATTACCCTGGTGTAGGCAAACATTACTTTGTGCACACAACAAACACGAACCAAAAAAGAAAAATATGATGGTTTTGACTTCATCAAAATTAAAAACACCTACTGTTTGAAAGATAAGAAAATGAGACGACAGTATGTAACAAAAGTATCTAGAATGTATTTAGAATTTCTACATCTTAATATTAAGAAGACACACAATTTATAAATGGACAAAAGATTTGAGAGACACTTCACAAATGAAGATTTCTGGATGGCAAAGAAAACATATGAACATTAGCTCATTATCATTATTGACAGGAAAATGCAAATTTGAAAGCACACTAAGAACACTACACACCACTAGAAGAGTTAGAATTGAAAAGTCAGACAGTACTAAGTGTTGGTGAGGCCATAGAGTAACTGGAACTCTCCTGATTACAATCATTTTGAAAAATACTTAAACAATTCCTTTTACACATAAACCTTCCCTATAGCCTAGAAATTCCTAAGTATTTACTCGAGAAAAATGAAAACATACGCCTACAAATTATCCACAAATGCTCCTAGCCCCTAACTGAAAACAGCCCAAGTGTTGGTTAATAGATCATTCGATACACAAACAGCAGCATATTCATATCCTGAAATACTACTCAGCACTGAACATGAATTGTGAAGACACGCACAAACAACATGAATGAACCTCAAAAACGTTACACTTGAGTGAGAAAAGCTGGGTACAAAAGAGTATATACACTCTTTGTAGAAGTCCAGAAGCAAATAAAAACTAGTCAATGGTGACGAATCCAAAAACACTTGCCTACTTGGGAGGCACTGGGTAATTTTCTGGGAAGGACACAAAGATTCCTTGTGGGGTGATGCAAATATGCCACATTTTGTTTTGGGTGGTATTTGCACAAGTGAATATTTTTGCCCAAACTCATAAAACTGAGCACTTAAAACCTCTGCATTTTATTGCATGTAAATTATGCCTCAATGAAAAAAATTAGGATTATTAGATTTCTCTGTGTAATATTGTTACTCAGCAATAATACCATTGTTTTCAAGAGATGCTGCTGGTGGGGCGTCAGGGTGGCTATATCAGTTGAACAGATGCCTTTGGCTCGTGATCTGGGGGTCCTGGGATTGAGCTCCTGCGTCAGACTTTCTACTCAGCAGCAAGTGGCTTCTACCTCTCCCTCTGTCATCTCTCTTGCTCTCACTCTCTCTCAAATAAATAAATAATCTTAAAAAAAGACAAGATGCTGATGGACTACCTTGCATTATGGTAACTAGTTTCTGTGGGGTTTTTTGTATTATAACTGCTTATAACTTTATGAAATCTTCAGAAATGTGATCAATTGCTGTAATAAAGTTGTGAAACGTTTAAAAAGGACAACCAGCAGACTGAGGAAATCTTTTCAACTCATCTTTCCAATAAAGGGCTAATCGCCCTTACACGTAAGAATTCTTAAAAACTTATTTTTAAAATACCCTAAATTAGGGCTCCTGGGTGGCTCAGTGGGTTAAAGCCTCTGCCTTCGGCTCAGGTCATGATCTCAGGGTCCTGGGATTGAGTCCGGCATCGGGCTCTCTGCTCAGCAGGGAGCCTGCTTCCTCCTCTCTCTCTGCCTACTTGTAATCTCTCTCTCTATCAAATAAATAAATAAAATCTTTTAAAAAGATAAAAAATAAAATAAAATACCTTAAACTAGCAAAGTGAGCCTTTAGGAATGGAATGCTCTTGTCACAAATGGATTCAACACTTGGGTGTAGCCACTTTTCCTATTTCTGGTTTTGTTTCCATGTCTGTTGGTGGTCTGGAAAAATGGAGGGAGGGAGGAGGGAAAAGATCAGTAAGAAACGGAAGGAAGAAAGTAAAGAAAGAAGATAGATACATACCTACAATCCAAAAAAGTACTGGATAAAAGTATGCCAATGTATTTATAACAGGGGGTGAAATTATGGGAGACTTTTTCCTTTCCATGGATTATCTGTGTGTTTTTTTACAATGACTGTATATTACTTTCTGCTCATTTATAGGAAATGCTATCATGCAAATGAGAACTATTTCTGGTGGACCTATTATACTTACAAATACTTTAAATAATTTTCATGGAGTTCAATTTATGAGTTGAAATTTTATTCCTTCAACAGGCAACGCTTTTATTATTCATTTATCCACACCCACCCCCAGACCATGGATGAATTAAGAGAGCTTCATGAACTTTTACTTATAAACGCTGCATAATTTTATATTCCAAAAGCAGAGAACATCTTTAAAGTCATTTAAATCTACCTAACTTATATTTGGAGTTTTATTCTATAGTTTCCATCAGAGATGGTGTTCATATTGGTTTCTTAAAATACATGTAGAAGAAAGAGGAATCCATGGAAAATTTATTTGTCCTTTAAAACAAGCCTCTGTATCATATTTCAAACAAAGATAAAAATAGACAATTCTTTAGTGGACCTTGTGTAACCATAACCTAGATTTAACAAACATTTTGCCATATTTGCTTCATCTTTTAAAAAATAAATTAAAGGTTATGAGGCGTGCCTGGGTGGCTCAGTCCATTAAGCGCCTGCCTTCTACTTAGGTCATGATCCTGGAGTTTCAGGATCAAGCCCTGCATGAGCTCCCTGCTCAGGGAGGAGTCTGCTTCTCCCTCTGCCCCACCGCCTGTTCACATTCATGTTCTCTGTCTCCCAAATCTTTTTTTTTTTTTTTAAAGATTTTTTATTTATTCATTTGACACAGAGAGAGAGATTACAAGTTGGCAGAGAGGCAGGCAGAGAGAGAGGAGAGAGAAGGAAGCAGGCTCCCCCCTGAGCAGAGAGCCCGACGTGGGCCTCGATCCCAGGACCCTGGGATCATGACCTGAGCCGAAGGCAGCGGCTTTAACCCACTGAGCCACACAGGCGCCCANCCCTGGGATCATGACCTGAGCCGAAGGCAGCGGCTTTAACCCACTGAGCCACCCAGGCGCCCTGTCTCCCAAATCTTAAATTAAAAAAAAATAATAAACGTTATGAGATTCCATCCCCAAATACTTCAGCATGGATTTCTTTAATAAAAGGACATCTTCTTATATAACCACAAAACCATTTTCACACTTAACAAAATTAAATATAATTTCTTAATATCATCAAATACTTAGACCACATTCACATTATCCCCAAAATGTATTTTGCAGTTAAATGTTCAAGCTGGGATCCACATAAGGTCCAACTGACCTTAAATTAATGAATTTCTAAAATCTAATCATTTCAAAATCTAGAACAGTTCCCATCATCACTATCACTATTTTCTTTACATTTTTTTTCATCATGTATTGACTCAAAGACACTTGCTCAGCTGTTCCAGAAATGTTTTCTGGCAATTTAAACAATGGTTTGAGAAAACCACCAAAGGACTCACTGCAAAAAATCATCATCCCTAAACACAACCTCAGATTCATATTTTAACACCTAAATTTTGCAAATCTTGATCTTGGACATCAAGAAGGTAATGGGGGTGGGGGTGAGAGGTAGGGTAGGCAGAATAGTAGAAAAATGTCTTGAAACTGGCATATAAGTAGATCTGATTGGCTCACTTTTGTTATCTAAGACCTGAGGTGGGGAAGAAAACTGCCTCGCCTTTGGAACCTCCAAACCCGGAAGAGACGTGGCCATTTCCCTTCCGGCCTGGAGGAACACAAGCTTAATGTAGCTTGTAGGAAGCCTGATTTCAGCTAGCTTTAACACCCTCAGAAGAAGTGAAAATGTGAAAGAACAGCACTTTTCCTTTGAAGAGGCCTATCATCACAGACACCATGGGTAGGAGAAAACATTTTCAGCTAATGATGTTTACAGCTAACCAGATCTGGTTGAAGCAATCCGCTGGACTTGAGTTTGCAAGTCTCATTTCTGACAAGGTCCATTTATCTTAGAATGCTCCACCACCAAAAGTACCCCGTCTTCACATTTCTCTGAATATTAAGCTAGACAACGGATTCTTCTCCCAGCTGGTTAACTATCTTTAACCCCCAGGCTGCCTAGTATTGTGTGTGCTGACTCAACTGCATTACAAGTTCTCTAATATTGAACAACAACAACAAAAGACACAAATATTAAGCATGATGAAAAGAATGTTGCTAGGGAGATTTTTACATGATACAACCAAGAAAGTCCTCCAGGTATAGAAGGCAGAATTTTTAAATCATCCAATGTACAATAATTGGACATCTGCTGATGGGGTCAGACACTCATCTCTAGACTGGCCTAGAAGAGGGTGTGGCCCTCCTTGCCAGACCTGGGTCACAGCACCCCCACCCCAGAGGTCAGAGGTGAAGTCAGCTTCATCCAAACCTAAATCGAAGGGTGCTGAATAAAGCCTTCCCCAAGGAAAATCAGAGAGCAGCCACCAGCAGAAGGAGGAATGGATATTGGGCAGGTAGAACCAACAGATGGGTATCTATAGGCCCAGGGGTAAATGAGAACAGGATTCTACAGACATGGAGAAGGGGTGGTCATTGGTGTGTATGCCCTCTTTCCATTCAAATGCCTAGGTTCCTAATATCTCATGAGTAACTAATCTTGGCCCTTCTCCCAATGGCATCCCATTCTCTTAGGACTCCATCAGGTTTGTTGGCCTATTGGTCAAGGTTCTTAATGTATCTCCTCTTCTAGGGAGACATTATCTCCAGTTAAGTGCATTTTCTAAAGTTCTTTTTTTTTTTTTTAAGATTTTATTTATTTATTTATTTATTTATTTGACAGAGAGAGAAAGAGATCACAGGTAGGCAGAGAGGCAGACAGAGAGAGAGGAGGAAGCAGGCTCTCCGCCGAGCAGAGAGCCCGATGTGGGCCTCGATCCCAGGACCCTGAGATCATGACCTGAGCCGAAGGCAGAGGCTTTAACCCACTGAGCCACCCAGGCGCCCTTTTCTAAAGTTCTTAATGGAATGTTGTACTAGAAAGAATATTTGGGTCCCAATCCCTGGAAATACATCATGGTTCAGCTATGTAGGGTGCTGGTTCTAGAGGTAGTCGGAGAAAGCATTCATTCTGGATCTGGTTCTTCTAGACATTGAGAGGCAATGTAAGGAGCAGTCACTCAATGTTTCAGTGACAAAGGGAAAGAAGACAAGGAGGTGTTTTTAAAGACTTTATTTTGAGGGAAGAGAGGAATGGGGTGGGCAGGATGGTAAAGGAGGTCAAAAGGTACAAAACTCCTGTTATAAAATAAGTAAATCACATGGATATCTGATCAGCATGGTGACTATAGTTAACAATACAGTATTACATATTTGCAGGTTACTAAGAGAGTAAATACTTGGATTTTTTTTTAATTTTATTTTTATAATTTGCCCAAGGGGTACAGGTCTGTGAATCATCAGGCTTACATCTTTCACAGCACTCACCAAAGCACAAACCCTCCCCAATGTCCATAACCCATCCACCCTATCCCTACCCTCCCACCCCCCAGTAACCCTCAGTTTGTTTTATGAGATTAGAAGTCTCTTATGGTTTGTCTCCTTCCCCAATACTTGGATTTTTTAAAAAGATTTTATTTGTTTATTTGAGAGAGAGGGAGAACACGAGTTGGGAATGGGTCAGAGGGAGAGAGAGAATCTTAAGCCGGCTCCACGCCAAATATGGAGCCCAGAACCCTGAGACTGTGATGTGAGCCAAAGGCAGACACTAAACCAGCTGAACCACCCAAGGGCCCCACTAAGAGACTAAATCTTAAAAGTTCTTACCACAGGGAAAAAAAGGTAATTATGTACAGTGATGGATATTAACGAGATTTACTAGAGTGATCATTTTGCAATACACACAGATATTGAATCATGATGTTGCATACCTGAACTCATGTCTATTATATCTCAATAAAAAAAATAAAAATTTTTCAAAAATATCTCATTTTCTAAAATATTTTATTTATTTATTTGACAGAGAGTGCGCACAGGCACACAAGCAGGGGGAACGGCAGGGAGAAGTGGGACTCGATCCCAGGACCCCGGGATCACGACCTGAGCGGAAAGTAGACACTTAACTGACTGAGCCACCCAGACATCCCCAGAAGATTTCATTTTTAAGAGCGGTTTTAGACTTACAACAAAACTGAGAGGAAGACACAGCGATGCCTCCTATTCCCCCTGCCCGTCATCTCCATGACGTGACTCTCCCACCAGAATGGTACGTTTTTTGCCAAGAAAGAATCTATATTGACACCATAATCACCCAAAATCCATAGTTTACCTTAGAGTTCACTCTTTTTTTTTTTTCTATTTCAACTCTTTTTGAAGCTGAAATACAGTAAACACACAATGTATATTAGTTTCAGGCATCCGCCATGGTGACTCAACAATTCTATACATTACACAATGCTCACCATGATCAATGTTGTTCCCATCTTCTTGGTGCTGTACATTCTATGGATGTGGACAAAAGGGTAGTGACGTAAATCCGTTATTATATCACGGAGAGCATTTTCATTGCCCTAAAGTCTCTGTGTTTTGCCTATTCATCGCCAGCATCTCCCCTCCACGGGACCCTCCATGGCAGGGCGTTCTCAAATCACTAAACAGACTTCGCCTTTCTCGTGAAAAAAAGAGATCTCTCCCAGAGCTTTCCTCACCCCAGTGAGGATGTTTGGTCCTGGCTTGAAGATTTTTGCCCTTCTCCTCCCCTCCTGCAAGAGCTCAGAACCAGAAGGAAAACTCTAGAAACATGGGCGGCCGTAACGACAACCCCAAGCTTCCTCTGGCTCCCCCACAGAATCACTGATCAGAGCCCTCCAGGGAGGGCCCCACATGTGCTGAAAGATGCACGGCAAATAGTAAAGGATAACAAAGACACAAAGGAAAATGAGTCACGTTTGCAAGTGAATTCACGTTTACACAAAATATTTGTGGAAATGTGCCTTTGCACATTGGGGATTCTGCCAGTCCATCATCGTGGCACTTGTGTTGGGAGAAGCTGATCCGTCAGGAGGCAGTAACCGCTGCCTGTTAATTGACCACTCCGTTTTCAGCCGTCACGATGAACAAAATCAGGACACAGCCCGGTCTTCTCGCAGGAGAGGCAAACTGGAAAATGCTTCACAAACGCTCCCCTGCATGCCCGGGCGGCTTGCGCACCGGGTAGTCTAGACTTTGAACAGGAGGGGAATGTTGAGGGAGCATCCCTGACGTAGAGTCTTCAAGAGTCTGGCAAACATCTGGCACGGGGCCTGAGCACCCGGTGCCAAGTGTGCCTTTGTTTGTCATGAAGCTGTTCTCATTTTGTCCAGCAAGGCTCTGCTCAAGGCCTGGGTGTGTGGCCTTCTCTTCCCAATGATCCAAGATACTAAAACACATGACCTAGATCACACAGGCCAGAGCATGACTGTAAAACGGCTTACCAACAGACGCGAAGAGAGTCCTTGGTGTTCATTTTTAACATTCTCATGTATTTGTGACTGCACCAGAACACTGACTCCCTCGATGAGTACTTCCTAGGTGGTGGGAACGGTGCTTAGCCTTATGGAATATGGATAGTTGTAAATCACGGTCCCTGCTCTCACATGAGAGAGAAAGGTACAGTTGGCCATGCTAAATATCACAACTAATGAGGTACCTAACCAAAAGTACAAGTGAGGATCTATGGAAGCCTGAAAAAGTGAGCTTCAGATGGATCCAGAAAAACTTCTGAGAGGAGATTTTTGAGATTTTATTTATTTAATTGAGAGAGAGCAAGAGAGAGCACAAGCAGGGGGGAGCAGCAGGGAGCCTGAGCCAGGACTCAATCCCAGGACCCTGAGATCATGACCTGAGCCAAAGGCAGAGGCTTAATCGACTGAGCCGCCCAGGTGCTCTAGGGAGGAGATTTTTTTCTGGACCCTGACTTTGAAGGATAACTAGGAGTTATTACTCTATTATCATTATTTTCTTTTATTGCCTTATTTCAAAGGAAATGTGTTTTTATTACAGAAAATATACATAAGCAAAATCCCCATGATTCTGTAACTCAAATATAACTATCATGGGTAGTACCATTTTTTTTCTCGGAATATGTGTTTTTCACACACACACAACACACACCCGCCCACACAAAAAACATGAAGTGTTCATACTTCATGATTTGAATTACAACCTGCTTAACCCATATGTGTGTGTGTGTGTGTGCACGTACACACCTAATATTACAACAGAGACTCTCTTATCTGACATAATTAGAAGTACTAGTTAGTCCATCAGCAAAAAAATAGAAAAGAAAAGAAAAAGAAAACTCAGGGGCACCTGGGTGGCTCAGTCATTTAAATGTCTGACTGTTGATCTCAGCTCCAGTCTTGATCTTGGTTGTGAGTTCAGGCTCTGTGTTGGGCTCCACTACTTAAAAAAAAAAAAAAATCAGTCAAAGGGAGGAATCATCAAATATAATAAAACCCGATGCCTAAATTCCTTATTTTAATTTAAAGTCATGTTCCTTCTTCTGCCACTCTTCTGGTGTAGGGCCAAGGTTTTTCCTTCGGGTGTGACACTGCGGAGAGAGTGCCACACCAGCATTCTTGCATAAACCATCCTCTGAAAACATGAGGGACAATCCCTAGTTTCAAACTCTTTACCTGGAACAAAGAATTTAGAGAAACCTTCTAGAACCTTACAATTCTTTTCTGGTCTTCCAATTACCTCGAGCACCTAATTTCATAGCATTTTTTAGGGACTTTCCATTTATCCAGTCATTATAAAACATTGAATTTTATCTTGGTAGAAAGATGGATACTTTTTGTGTTCATTCTTACATCCCAGTTGACATAACACTTAAACACATATAAATGTGTAACTATAATAACCAGTACAACTACCTGTCAAGATTTGGGAGCAGATGACTCACCCAGAAGCTGAAGAGAGGACAGGAGTGTCTTCCGGCTGCCAGCAGTGGAAGTGTTCGGGATGCCTGCTGAGGGCTTCCATGAGCAATTCTTAACACATGGAATCTATCAGCCCAGCAAGTTGGTTAAAAGTAGTATCTACTATGTCTGACAACCTTCTTTTGATGTCATTGGACTCGTTTTCTACTGTTGCTATAACAAATTACCACAACTCAGCAGCTTAAAGCAGCCCCCACATTTATCTCACAGATTGGTAGATCAGAAGTCTCCCTTTAGGGGTCTCACAAAGGTCTCGCCAAAATCAAGGTGTGGGCAAGCTGGGCTCTTATCCAGGATTTCTAGGGAAGAATCTGCTTCCATACTCCTTCAGGTTGTTGGTCAAATGTAGTTCCTTGCAGGAATAGATCTGAAGTCCCCCATTTCCTTGCTAGATGTCAGCTGGGATTACTCTCAAAAGCTGTCCATATTCCTTGGCATGTGGCCTTCTGCATCTTCAAGCCAGCAATGATGTGTCAAATTCCCCTCATGTTCAAATCCATGACCTCCCCTTCTGCTACCAGAAAAGTCTCCTTTTAAAAAGGCCGTGGGGCACCTAGGTGGCTTAGTGGGTTAAAGCCTCTGCCTTCCACTCAGGTCATGATCTCAGGGTCCTGGGATCGAGGCCCACATCAGGCTCCCTGCTAAGCAGGGAGCCTGCTTCCTCCTC
>LNAC01000597.1:885658-974796 GCA_002007465.1 Ailurus styani
TTTGCCCAAGGGGTACAGGTCTGTGAATCATCAGGCTTACATCTTTCACAGCATTCACCAAAGCACAAACCCTCCCCAATGTCCATAACCCATCCACCCTATCCCTACCCTCCCACCCCCCAGTAACCCTCAGTTTGTTTTATGAGATTAGAAGTCTCTTATGGTTTGTCTCCTTCCCCAATACTTGGATTTTTTAAAAAGATTTTATTTGTTTATTTGAGAGAGAGGGAGAACACGAGTTGGGAATGGGTCAGAGGGAGAGAGAGAATCTTAAGCCGGCTCCACGCCAAATATGGAGCCCAGAACCCTGAGACTGTGATGTGAGCCAAAGGCAGACACTAAACCAGCTGAACCACCCAAGGGCCCCACTAAGAGACTAAATCTTAAAAGTTCTTACCACAGGGAAAAAAAGGTAATTATGTACAGTGATGGATATTAACGAGATTTACTAGAGTGATCATTTTGCAATACACACAGATATTGAATCATGATGTTGCATACCTGAACTCATGTCTATTATATCTCAATAAAAAAAATAAAAATTTTTCAAAAATATCTCATTTTCTAAAATATTTTATTTATTTATTTGACAGAGAGTGCGCACAGGCACACAAGCAGGGGGAACGGCAGGGAGAAGTGGGACTCGATCCCAGGACCCCGGGATCACGACCTGAGCGGAAAGTAGACACTTAACTGACTGAGCCACCCAGACATCCCCAGAAGATTTCATTTTTAAGAGCGGTTTTAGACTTACAACAAAACTGAGAGGAAGACACAGCGATGCCTCCTATTCCCCCTGCCCGTCATCTCCATGACGTGACTCTCCCACCAGAATGGTACGTTTTTTGCCAAGAAAGAATCTATATTGACACCATAATCACCCAAAATCCATAGTTTACCTTAGAGTTCACTCTTTTTTTTTTTTCTATTTCAACTCTTTTTGAAGCTGAAATACAGTAAACACACAATGTATATTAGTTTCAGGCATCCGCCATGGTGACTCAACAATTCTATACATTACACAATGCTCACCATGATCAATGTTGTTCCCATCTTCTTGGTGCTGTACATTCTATGGATGTGGACAAAAGGGTAGTGACGTAAATCCGTTATTATATCACGGAGAGCATTTTCATTGCCCTAAAGTCTCTGTGTTTTGCCTATTCATCGCCAGCATCTCCCCTCCACGGGACCCTCCATGGCAGGGCGTTCTCAAATCACTAAACAGACTTCGCCTTTCTCGTGAAAAAAAGAGATCTCTCCCAGAGCTTTCCTCACCCCAGTGAGGATGTTTGGTCCTGGCTTGAAGATTTTTGCCCTTCTCCTCCCCTCCTGCAAGAGCTCAGAACCAGAAGGAAAACTCTAGAAACATGGGCGGCCGTAACGACAACCCCAAGCTTCCTCTGGCTCCCCCACAGAATCACTGATCAGAGCCCTCCAGGGAGGGCCCCACATGTGCTGAAAGATGCACGGCAAATAGTAAAGGATAACAAAGACACAAAGGAAAATGAGTCACGTTTGCAAGTGAATTCACGTTTACACAAAATATTTGTGGAAATGTGCCTTTGCACATTGGGGATTCTGCCAGTCCATCATCGTGGCACTTGTGTTGGGAGAAGCTGATCCGTCAGGAGGCAGTAACCGCTGCCTGTTAATTGACCACTCCGTTTTCAGCCGTCACGATGAACAAAATCAGGACACAGCCCGGTCTTCTCGCAGGAGAGGCAAACTGGAAAATGCTTCACAAACGCTCCCCTGCATGCCCGGGCGGCTTGCGCACCGGGTAGTCTAGACTTTGAACAGGAGGGGAATGTTGAGGGAGCATCCCTGACGTAGAGTCTTCAAGAGTCTGGCAAACATCTGGCACGGGGCCTGAGCACCCGGTGCCAAGTGTGCCTTTGTTTGTCATGAAGCTGTTCTCATTTTGTCCAGCAAGGCTCTGCTCAAGGCCTGGGTGTGTGGCCTTCTCTTCCCAATGATCCAAGATACTAAAACACATGACCTAGATCACACAGGCCAGAGCATGACTGTAAAACGGCTTACCAACAGACGCGAAGAGAGTCCTTGGTGTTCATTTTTAACATTCTCATGTATTTGTGACTGCACCAGAACACTGACTCCCTCGATGAGTACTTCCTAGGTGGTGGGAACGGTGCTTAGCCTTATGGAATATGGATAGTTGTAAATCACGGTCCCTGCTCTCACATGAGAGAGAAAGGTACAGTTGGCCATGCTAAATATCACAACTAATGAGGTACGCAACCAAAAGTACAAGTGAGGATCTATGGAAGCCTGAAAAAGTGAGCTTCAGATGGATCCAGAAAAACTTCTGAGAGGAGATTTTTGAGATTTTATTTATTTAATTGAGAGAGAGCAAGAGAGAGCACAAGCAGGGGGGAGCAGCAGGGAGCCTGAGCCAGGACTCAATCCCAGGACCCTGAGATCATGACCTGAGCCAAAGGCAGAGGCTTAATCGACTGAGCCGCCCAGGTGCTCTAGGGAGGAGATTTTTTTCTGGACCCTGACTTTGAAGGATAACTAGGAGTTATTACTCTATTATCATTATTTTCTTTTATTGCCTTATTTCAAAGGAAATGTGTTTTTATTACAGAAAATATACATAAGCAAAATCCCCATGATTCTGTAACTCAAATATAACTATCATGGGTAGTACCATTTTTTTTCTCGGAATATGTGTTTTTCACACACACACAACACACACCCGCCCACACAAAAAACATGAAGTGTTCATACTTCATGATTTGAATTACAACCTGCTTAACCCATATGTGTGTGTGTGTGTGTGTGCACGTACACACCTAATATTACAACAGAGACTCTCTTATCTGACATAATTAGAAGTACTAGTTAGTCCATCAGCAAAAAAATAGAAAAGAAAAGAAAAAGAAAACTCAGGGGCACCTGGGTGGCTCAGTCATTTAAATGTCTGACTGTTGATCTCAGCTCCAGTCTTGATCTTGGTTGTGAGTTCAGGCTCTGTGTTGGGCTCCACTACTTAAAAAAAAAAAAAATCAGTCAAAGGGAGGAATCATCAAATATAATAAAACCCGATGCCTAAATTCCTTATTTTAATTTAAAGTCATGTTCCTTCTTCTGCCACTCTTCTGGTGTAGGGCCAAGGTTTTTCCTTCGGGTGTGACACTGCGGAGAGAGTGCCACACCAGCATTCTTGCATAAACCATCCTCTGAAAACATGAGGGACAATCCCTAGTTTCAAACTCTTTACCTGGAACAAAGAATTTAGAGAAACCTTCTAGAACCTTACAATTCTTTTCTGGTCTTCCAATTACCTCGAGCACCTAATTTCATAGCATTTTTTAGGGACTTTCCATTTATCCAGTCATTATAAAACATTGAATTTTATCTTGGTAGAAAGATGGATACTTTTTGTGTTCATTCTTACATCCCAGTTGACATAACACTTAAACACATATAAATGTGTAACTATAATAACCAGTACAACTACCTGTCAAGATTTGGGAGCAGATGACTCACCCAGAAGCTGAAGAGAGGACAGGAGTGTCTTCCGGCTGCCAGCAGTGGAAGTGTTCGGGATGCCTGCTGAGGGCTTCCATGAGCAATTCTTAACACATGGAATCTATCAGCCCAGCAAGTTGGTTAAAAGTAGTATCTACTATGTCTGACAACCTTCTTTTGATGTCATTGGACTCGTTTTCTACTGTTGCTATAACAAATTACCACAACTCAGCAGCTTAAAGCAGCCCCCACATTTATCTCACAGATTGGTAGATCAGAAGTCTCCCTTTAGGGGTCTCACAAAGGTCTCGCCAAAATCAAGGTGTGGGCAAGCTGGGCTCTTATCCAGGATTTCTAGGGAAGAATCTGCTTCCATACTCCTTCAGGTTGTTGGTCAAATGTAGTTCCTTGCAGGAATAGATCTGAAGTCCCCCATTTCCTTGCTAGATGTCAGCTGGGATTACTCTCAAAAGCTGTCCATATTCCTTGGCATGTGGCCTTCTGCATCTTCAAGCCAGCAATGATGTGTCAAATTCCCCTCATGTTCAAATCCATGACCTCCCCTTCTGCTACCAGAAAAGTCTCCTTTTAAAAAGGCCGTGGGGCACCTAGGTGGCTTAGTGGGTTAAAGCCTCTGCCTTCCACTCAGGTCATGATCTCAGGGTCCTGGGATCGAGGCCCACATCAGGCTCCCTGCTAAGCAGGGAGCCTGCTTCCTCCTCTCTCTCTGNTCTCTCTCTCTCTCTCTCTCTCTCTCTCTCTCTCTCTCTCTCTCTGTCAAATAAAGAAATAAATAATCTTTAAAAAAAATTAAATTAAATTTTAAAAAAAGTAAATAAAAAGGCCCATGTGGTCAGCTCAGAGCCACCCAGAGAAACCTAGCAAAGTTAACTGTGCCACGTGACAAAGCACAGTCATGGGAGTGACAATTCCTCATATCAATAGGTTCTGGCGATTACAGCATGGGAATCTTGGGAGCCATTTTTAGCATTCCCCCTGCCACAGTCATTAAAATGGAGACAGAAGGAAAGAACTTTCCAGGCAAACGGGGAATGTAAGCAAAGGTACAGGGAAACGACAGAGCGGCAGGTGAACACCTTGGGGAAGAACAACACTGCCTTTCCCTTCAGTTCCAGCTACGGCCTCATTCTACTCCTAATGTTCCAGCTAAAAACAGACAAAAGAAAGTGAGGGAACATGAGAAATTACATTATGCTAATATATCTAAATAGTATTTCCCTGGGTTGTGTTCTAATTATTAGTTTAAGAAATGATGAGTTAAGAATTGAGGAAACTGTCATCACATTCTTTCCCCAGAGAGCAAGAGTGGAGACTTGGAAATAATATCCATTTGTCTATTGACAAAGAATGATATAATGACATCAAAAGGCACCCACTTTCCAGCCATTTAAGAAGAAAAAAAATTGGGCGCCTGTGTGGCTCAGTGGGTTAAAGCCGCTGCCTTCGGCTCAGGTCATGATCCCAGGGTCCTGGGATCGAGGCCCACGTCGGGCTCTCTGCTCAGCGGGGAGCCTGCTTCCTCCTCTCTCCTCTCTCTCTGCCTGCCTCTCTGCCTACTTGTAATCTCTCTCTGTGTCAAATGAATAAATAAAATCTTAAAAAAAAAAAAAAAGAAGTGGTGGTAAGGGTTTGAAAAAAAATTAAATGAGAATTCCCAATGCTAACTAGTAAAACTGATACAGTCAAAAATTGCAGTGTAAATGAATACAACTCATTAAGGATACAAATTTGCACTATTCTAAAAAGGATAAAAATATTCATATCCTTTGACTTTGGGGACTTTATACCCAGGAGATAATCCAAAAGAATTTTTCTAAATTATGCAATAAAAATATACTTTGTAGCAATATTTATATACTACAATATATTTCCTCTAAATATTCATAATTGAAAAATGATTAGTTCAATTATGGTCTCACCATTCAGAGGAATATTATTCAGATATTGGCATTTTAATTATGAATAACAAAATGAAATTCTGAAAAATGTGTATGATACCTTCTGTTTAAAAGTAAAATGCAAAACTTCACCTATCTTTCTATTGCAACTATGTGAAAAATACTGTACATAACCAAGATTTGGGAAAATGGAAAAAATTTTAGTAGGATGATGAACTTTTTTTCATTTTGATTTATGTTAACAGAGGGCACCTGGGTGGCTTAGTGGGTTAAAGCCTCTGCCTTTGGCTCAGGTCATGATCTCAGGGTCCTGGGATTGAGGCCTGCTCAGTGGGGAGCCTGCTTCCTCCTGCCTCTGTCTACTTGTGATCTCTCTCTCTGTCAAAAAAAAAAAAAAATCTGATTTATGTTAACAGTACTATAAGGTTGTTTGTTCAATAAATAATAATCATCTATGAACTCTAAAAGACTCTGACTACCATGAATGTCATTGCACCCTCACTGGTTTTAAAAGGACCAGAGACAAACAAACAAAACACAGATTATAAGTCAGGGCCATTGCAAAAAGAGCCCTCACTTCTGAGCTCAATGCCTCAAACCACCCCCCCCCCAACAAAAAAGAATCACAAGTACATTTACCGTCTATGTCTTTTTTCATTTTACTTAAATTTACTTAAAGGAAAAAAAGCACGTGTGGTCTTATTGAAAATCTTATCCTCTACCATGTGATGCAAATAGGAATAGCAAGGAGGCCAAGCGAATCCATACAACTCACAATTTTTGGAGAGAGAGAAAAAATTGGGTTATCTGCAAGACTGTATTTCAATGAAGACAGTCAATCCTCCTTAATGGGACCCATCATGGAGAGAGTTATTAAAAGACGCTTTGTCTTTCATTGACCATTTGGTAATTCTGCTTAAAAACATCTCTTACAAAAACTCACATTCCTAACCTCATTGGTTAGGGTATTATTTCCATTTGTATCCTTAATGAATTGGGCAGATGATACATTCAAATGCTGAAAAGTAATTTAAAAAGCAAACAAACCAAAAATCAGGCCTTTTAGCCAAAAGTTGAAACAAACTAACCTGTCTCTCCTATTGTGTAGATTTTCAGTGTTTGCAAATACACAGTAACGTCAGCCTCTCCCATTCTAAGATGAAATTTGTTTTCATTCTGTTTTGCTGGGAATTGGCTCTTTTTCATCCTGGGGTCCGCATGGTAGTACCTGAGTCTATAAAGGACAGCCATTGATCAGGGAGCACTGCCCTGCCTCGCCCCTGTTGGTTTCTGTTCCCTTTGGTTTCATTTCCATCAAAGAAGCAAACATTGGGAGGAAGCAGTTCTATTACCATATTTAAAATTCCTCCACTAGTCAGCAGCATTCCGGAAAAATTCATGTCTCTTCCAGCTCTGGGGGATCTATTGCAAATCCTTTAAATTGTCATATTATCCTCTCATTTGCTTCTATTTTAGCAAAGCAAATGATTAAAAATTAAACTTTCATTTAGAAGCATAATTATTTTAAAGGATGTCAAGGCTTCATGTTAAACAAATTTACCTCAGCAAATAGAATGGGGACTTGGAATTCAATTGAAGAGTTAATGAAATAACCATAATTTAGTTAAGTGAATCAACCTACATCATCTTATTTATTTAAACAGATTCCTTTCCCTCCTCAGTTTTCATGTATGGAGTTGTATTATTTATTCCTTCAGTAAATGTCTTAGCTTCACAGGGTAAATCAGAGAAACATTTTTTGTTTTCAATCAGGAAAAGTATTTTTTACATACATGAAAAGAAAAATCAATTTATGTGATTTCCCTCAAACAGTGTGAGAATTTATAAAATAGGAAAGTGGCAATAATTCTAATCCAAATTTCTAACTCTTAAAAATTTCCCATGGAACATGAAATTTAGATATGAGTTGCTGAGATAAACTAGTTCAGCTTTATGAGTTGAAAATGGCCAATGCCCAGTGCCTGGAGAGCTCTAGATTGAATGAATGAACTAAATGTGATAGGCAGCCTTCTTCCACTGGCTCCTATTAGTGATCTCTGCACTGGTATTCATACTCTTCTTTAATCCCCAACCCTTGGATATGGGCTGGACATAGGGACTTGCTTCTTAGGCAAAGAATGTGGCAAGAATGATGGAATGTCACTCCTGAGACTCACAAAAGACCATAACGTTTAGAATTTACAAGTATCAACTAAGAAGTGTTGATACTTCTCTTGTCTTGTCTCTCACTTGTTCTGATAAAGCAAACTGTTTTGAGCTGCCCTATGGAAAGGCTTTTATGAAAAGGCAAGGAACTAAAGGTGTTCATCACCCAATAGCCAGTGAGGAGCTGAGACTCAGACCCATAGCCCACAGGAAACGGAGTCCTCCCACTCACTGCGTCATGAGATTGGGAAGTGGATTCTTCTACTGTGGAGCCCTGAGATGACCACAGCGTCAGCCAACTCCTTGACTGCAGCCTGGGCGGGACCTGAGCTTGCCCAGATTTCTGATCCACAGAAATTATGACCGGATAAACATTTTTTTTAAGCCCCTAATTTTGGGGGTGATTTGTTACACAGCTGTATATGACTAATACACTAACCAATAAATTCATTCATGGCAGAACATCTCTCCCATGGAGGCATTCATATTGAAATGCCTCGGCTCTACCTAGCAGATAACTCAGAATTATTTCAGATGATAAGCTTCCATGCTTCAATATAGGCTAAACAGTCAACTGTTAAAGCAGTTCAGTACGAGGAGCTGGTGAGGAAGGAGGCCGTGGTGAAGGTCATGAGAGATACATGAAGGAGGTGCCACTTCTTTGTCTCTTCTACCTTAAAACTGTATCCACCCCCACCAGTCCAGTAGGCCTACTAGATTTTACTAGGTAGTGGGGATTTAGAGGGTTGTGGTAGCCTGTGTTTACCACAGGAAACTAGTCTATTGTTAATAATACACAGAAAAAGAATCTATGACTAAGGGGCTAAAGTACTTACTTGGAAAAGAACATTAAAAATAGGGCTATAGTTCTGCTTTGCATCTAGGCATTCAATACACAATGAATTTTTAAAAATATTTTTTTAATTTTATAAGCTGTAGGGTGTGGTCTTGGGTGGCCATTCCAAATGGCCAGAGGTAGGAAAATTCTATCTGCAAGAGAGCCTTCATAAAATTATCTTTATAGAATCTTCCATGTTTAATATGTTTCTTTTTTTTAAGATTTTATTTATTTATTGACTTGAGAGAGACAGACAGACAGAATGAGCAGGGGGAGGGGCAAATGAAGAAGGAGAAGCAGGCTCCCCACTGCACAAGGAGCCCCACACGAGGCTCAATCCCAGGACCCTCGGATCATGACATGAGTTGAAGGTAGATGCTTAACCAACTGAGCCACACAGGTGCCCCTAATGTGTTTCTTAATGTATATCATCTCTACTAAGTACAGATACTTTGCCTCTGATGTGACACATACCAAGGGTGACCTGTGAGAAGATTTTGGTGGAAGGTGAGCAAGTCACTAAATGGATTCTCTTTTAATCCTTCATATTACTCCAGGAACAAGCCTCATTTGGGGATAGTCTTTGACATCTCTCTAATAACTTGTAGAATCTCATCTTCAGAAAGAGAGAACAGGGGCACATGGGTGGCACAGTTGGTTAAGCCACTGACTCTTGATTTCAGCACAGGTCATAATCTCAGGGTCATGGGATCAAGCCCCAAGTCAAGCTCTGTGATCAGCAGGGAGACTGCTTGTCCCTCTCCCTCTGCTCCTCCGCTGCGAGCTCGCTCTCTCTCTCTCTCTCTCTCTCTCTCTCTCAAATAAATAGTATCAAAAGGAAATAAGGAAGGAAGGAAGGAAGGGAGGAAAGGAGGGAAAGAAAGGAAGGGGGAGGGAGGGAAGGAGGAAGGAAAGAAGGAAGGGAGGGAGGGGAAAATGAGCCTTAGACTCAACAACTGTAGTTAGCAGCAGGATCAAACAAGAATTTAATAATATGGTTTTATTTTCAATATAGTCATGTATGACAAGCAATACTGTTTTGTTGTTTATGATAAGGATATAAAATCTCCCTACTTTAAAAAAAAACTGGGAAGCTTTAAATAAATTAATTCCTGAGTCTATCACCCTGGGCTGGCTTTCTCCTCACCTCCCTCAGGCCCCAAACACAGTATCTCATCCCCTGTCCCAGTTGGGTCAAAGAAAACTTCTCTCCTCCAACAGAAGGGCCATTGCTTGGTCCTAGCGCTCCTTAGCCCATGCCAGTCACACTCCTTCCCTGCCCCAGTCCCCCTGGCCAGGGGTGGGATGTATTGATGGACTTAGGTCAATGGAGCCCCGTACCCATCTGATCCTCATGGGAACGATGATCCCATGCGAACCTGCTGGGAGTAAGGGAAGAAAATTCCTCAAGAGAAAGGTCTGAGGAATGGCGGCTGGGAAAACCAGAAATTAGTCCCTGCGCCCCTTCCTTTTCACTGTGACGCCTGGGGACGATGCACCCACCTCGGAGATGTAGGCAGAGGGCTGCATGAGACACGTGCAAGTCACAGCCCAGAGCTTGGCGCTCGGAAGGTGCTCGGGAAGACTGTGCTCAGTTAATCAGAGAACGCATGGATTCTCCCATGCCTGCTGCAATCACCTCCCTGCCCCGAGTCTGCGCCTTACCGAATATCCACTGCTCTGCTTCCTTCCCTGAATAAAAGCGGGGTGGTAGTTCCAAATCGCCTAGAGCTGCCGGCAGAGTTCACAGACACGTGCACGTCCGGGGCTAGGAACCAGGGACCCGGGACGGGGGAGGCGGGGTAGGGGGTGGGCTCGGGGGACTCACGGCTGCCCTCGAGGGTGCTGGGTGCCTCCCTTCCCCGGACCTGCAGGGGCCTGCTTACAGAGTGGCCGCCTGACCACGTGTTTGAACGCTTTGCTTTTTTGCTGGACGGGATGCTGGGGTTCAGAAACCACGCCTCAGGACGCAGGCGGGAGCAGCCGAGAGAGCTGGGCGGTGCCCCGTCCCAGAGGGTGCGGGGAAGAAAAGCCATCAGCGAAGAAATAAAGGAAACGGGCAAGTCAATTTGTGGCGGGCTGGAGAAGCCAGAGAGCAACCCGGGCGCCCTGGCTCCAGAGGCCACCCAAAGGGGCAAATGGAGGTGGCGTAGGGTCCCCCCTGAGCTCCTACACCCAGGTCCCGGAGCCCCGGGACTCGCAGGCGCCGGTGTGGACGTCCTGACTCTGCAGAAACATGCTTCCCGCCTGAGCTGCCAGGCACCAGCAAAGTGGCTGGTGATCTATCTGATTTAAAGAAAAAAAAAAAATTTTTTTTTTTTTTTGGGTAATCGCTGGTCGGCCTGGTGCACAACTTTCTCCCGCTTTTCCTTTCAATGCTTTTCTCATTGTAGTCTCCTTTATGCCTGCCCACAATGCTCTCTTAAGTGTATTTAGTTGGAGGAAAAATTGACACACAGAAGTCTTTGCATTGTTCTCAAGACAGCATTTGAACTTCCTAATGGCCCTAGGAATCCTCTGAGGGCCCTGCTCCTAATAAACCAAACCTGGAAAGTGGAAGAAAAGTTTTCTAATCCTGCTGCCTGTCTTTAAAATCGAGACTCAACTGGAGAGCCTAACTTGGACTTTTTGGTGACTCACTCACTACCTGCCTCCAGTTTAGGGACCTGTGGCCCTCCAGGACAGGGAACTGAGGGAACAAAGGGGTGTGCCAGTTTCCCCTGCAGAGTATTTACTAGAGCCTGTTCCCCTGGGTGTTCTGTGGAGCAGCCCTGTGCCTGAAGGTATTATTAAACCCATTTTGCAGAGAGGAAAGTGGAGTCTGCGGATGAGGGACCTGCCCAAGGTCCCCTCTGTTGTAAGCTGTACAGTTAGGTCTGGAATCCTGGTCTGTAGGTCTTCAAGTGCTCTTGAACCTCTTCTTGTGCCAAATTAGATCCTCACAGGGTTATCGGCAATTTTAGCCACTGCTCAATTTAATGAAATCACGTACAAACACAGTGACTGTCATTTCTGGCCAGTGCCTATGTTAACCATCGGCAGGCAGCTGTAGTTTCTGGAAGGCCATGTTAAAGAAGACTGCATTTCATTCTGTTGACTCTCTGTGGTAGAGACTCTGGCACTGGTTAATTTTCCTTCAGGCTAGTAAATCTAGGTGCCGCCTGGCACTCAAGTGTGTATACTTTACATAGAAAGCCTCTGTCCTCACTGATAACAGCACCACAGAAAGTTCAGCATCATGAAAGCATATCTCCTTGCTTACATTTTTCTGGTGCAGATTTTCTCTTTTTCAATGTCCTTGGGCTTAAAGCCCTCATAAAGCATTGTAATCTGAAGTCACAATGACAATGGGTATTTCCTTCTCAAATGTGAGAAATGAGAAAAGCCATAATCATAGATTAATACTACGAGGTTTAAAATGAAGTATCGGTCCAAGTCTCAGATTTAGAGCAACAGCTTACCAATCCTCCAGTTTTCCCCTTAAAGAAAATCTTCCAACCTCTTAAGACCTGCTTATTATGTCAGAAGAAAATTTGCTTATTTCTTTGGCTGCATTTCTCCTTTGTTTTGCCTGAATGATGTGGGTAAAAACTAGATGTACTAATAAAGAAATACCTAGATGTCATAGAAGCAGGAAAAAAAGGACTGATAATCGGAGGTTAAAAATGAAATTCAATTAAGACTTGTAACGTCTGGGCTATAACAAATAAACCTTTTGCTTTTCCATGTTGATCGAGTCTCTACTATGAGCCAGGCCCAGGGCAAGTAGTTAAAGAAAATAAACTCTGTCCCAGCCTTCATGGACCCACAGAGCCGTAGGGAAGACAGACCTGAGGCCAACAGTTACTAGTTATGAATTAAACAATATAGGGGAATATGGGAACATCTAGTAGGAGGATCAAGCCCAGTCTGGAATCAGGGAGGCTTCCCCAGGGAAGGGAGAGTTTCAGGTGAGTTGAAAAGGAGATAGACACACAAAGGGCGTCTAGGCCATGGAGAGTAGGAATGAAGACCAGAAGGCAGGAGGACAGCCTGGCAGGATGGAAGAACTGAGAAGATTCCAGAATGACTGAAGGGGAAAGATAGGGAAGAGAGCGGCGCAGGTGAAGATGGTGAAGTTGGAGAGTTCTACCAGCGGACGTGACCTTTACCACAGGAACATACCTCAGTGGAATAGAGCCAAGAGGGCCAGCTCCGTGAGAACAGGGAAAAATCTGGCCCTACGTGGCAGATATGCTAGCCCAGTGCTAGAAATAGTAGGTTCTAGTAAAACAGCAGCTATTTGCACATTATTGTCACAAATCTTCACGCATAATAATCCCACTTCTTTCTTCTCTCCTTCCCCGCTTGAAACTAAATGCTGTTCCTGTTTTTCCCATTTTTCTCTTTCTGACTTGTAGGTCATGGATTCATGAGATTTCGCTCAACTTCCCATATTCTTCCCTCTTCTTTCTTCCAATTTCGCCATGTGATGTATTTAACAATCTCTTACAGTGCCAAGCGGAAGGAGGAAATCATCCCGCTAGATTACTAAGGGGAAAAAATCTGGGACACTCTTGCCTCTTCAACAAATAACCATTCACTCCAGCCTGCTCAAATCTGGACAAGGCTGGTGGCTTTTACACAACCAACTGGCAAAAAAAGGACTTTCTAGTTTGTGTTTTAAATGACAGGTAATTTATCCCCAAAGGGAATGTTCTAATTCATCATTGAGCTCCTCTTCTTTGATTACGATGCCAAAGCTTGGGGTAGCACACAGAAAATGTGTGCCCCGAGTGCCAAATTGGTCCCTCTGTGACTAGAAAAGCATTTTGGAAACCATGTTCAAGGCTGAAGTACACACATTTTTGAGTCGTCAAAGCCCATCTCTCTATTGTGGCAGAAATCGCCAATAGCTTTGGTTTCTCGAAAAAAATTGGCACCAGGTACTCTCCAGACACTTGTGCATATGTTGCATTTCATTTTGTTTTGTTTTCAAGTACGTTAGATTCCAGGAGACCTTCCTAAAAGGGGCTTAATAAAGCAACTTGTCCTGAAGGTCTATTTGTATTTATTTATTTGAATTTCCTCAGCCTTCTGCGATAGTCACCCTTTGTTTTAACAGCCAACTAAGATGACCTACAATGTCCTTCCCCTGTTAGTGACAGGTCCAAAGGCTTTCCCAAGAATTCAAGGATACGGGTTCTGGTCCCCTCTTGCTCTGAGTTCCTGCTCAGAACTCACACGTCCAGCCCCTTCTTCTCAAGCATGAGCAAAGCCACCTTGCTTCCATTTCCCAGGTGCCACCAATCCAGGCTCTGTGTATACCAGACCTCCCTCAAAACTGGAGTCAACAGAAGGTAATCACAGCACAGGACAGAGGTTGGAGAGAGACACCAACAGAATGTTGGGCAGGGACAGTTACTGAGAATCCATCAATTGGCCCCGGACCAAGAGTCTCTTACTGGTTGTCATCTGTTTGGGGCCCTGGGTCACTGGTCCTTTTTCTCTCATCTCCAAAAGACTTTCTCTTTTTCTCCACATGAATTCTGCTGTTACTCTATCATTCAAAAAACAACTACAGACATTTCATGTTCTCAATAGCAATTATTTCCTCACAATTACACATTTACTGGAAACTCTTCAAGAAGGAGCCTACCTTTAAAAGTAACATCAACAACTTCTGTTTCAAAAATTCAACTGCTCCCTTAGACCTGCGTCTTCCTCCCCCTCCATATTTCTCACTTCTTGAGGGTGATATTTCTAACATAGAGAATTAACCCAAAAAGGTCATTTTATGAGAACTTTCTAGATGCCATGTACTTAACAAGCTTTGTTTCCTTTCATCTTTAAAAAGGTTCTCTATGATTGGCACCATTTTCTCCATCTTACAGATGATAACCATCTCTACAGAGCTAAGATTTACTGAGTGCCGACTATGCGTGAAGGTCTATGCTAAGCACTTTGCACAGGTCACCTTGCTCAATCCTCACAGCTCTACAAAGTTGAGATCATTACCATCCCCATTTCACAGATGAGGAGACTGTGTTTCAAAGAGGAGAAATGATGAATGTTAGCAACTCCACCCAAACCAGAATGGAGCCCAGATCCCCGTAACTTCAAGGACTGCGATTGTTCCCTATACCATAGAGCTTCTGTGCGATTGAGCTCCAGGAATTTGGAGAATATTATTTTAAAAGAACAAAAGCACATGGGTGGGGTGCCAAGGTGCCTCAGTGGATTGAGCATCTGACTTTAGCTTAGGTCATGACCTCAGGTCCTGGAATGGGCAGGCATCAGGCTCCACCACTCAAGAGCAGATACTGCTTCCCCCGCTCCCTCCCTCTTCCTCTGCCCCTCCCCCAGCTCATTCTCTCTCTCTCAAATAAATAAAATCTTTAAAAAATAAAGAAAATAAAAGAACATGGACAGCGATGATCTTCCTGAACTAACTCTGAGCTAGCTCATGGTACCTCAAAGCAGGCCTTCAGTCATTAGTTGTCAAATGATCAGGGGATACTGGTTCCAGATTTGGTCTGCAGACTTCCAGGAACACACCTCTTGGTTAAGGGGGCGTGTTCACACTGGGTGTGTTCATGGCTATCACCTGGCATCCCCTGAGATGGTTCAGTTAACAGAGTGCCCATCAATTAAAAAGATGCCTCTTTGCTGAGAGTGTAGCATTACATTTTCATGACGAGAAAGAGGGAAAATAGTAATTGGGGCAAGAATAAACTGGGCTTTGTTCTAACAAAACTCACGTTGTAATCATGCCTGATCTGTTTGGATCTCTTTAAAGCAGGCTGGACTGTGGCATGATGAAAGACCTTGTTGTCACCTTATCACTTGAAAACTCCCAGTTCTTCCCCATCAGCTACCGGGCCCTGCACGTTTACTCTTCTCTGTTTCCACACTGTGTCAGGAACTTGGCACCCTAGCTCTCAGAAGAACAGTGCCCCGGTATAATGGAAGAAGGAGGTAATTCTCCTAGAAACTAAGACTGGGAAATTGAGGTTCCTGGCCTCTCTAAACCTAGGGCCTGGGTTCCTACAGGGGGCACCTGCTGTTCTCATCAGATCCATGTCTAGGAGAAAGGTCACCTTGTCAGGGAGCTTTATGGGAAGGGACAGGAGGGACCAGCATGACCCCCTGCCCAACAGTGTCAGCAAGGCTACACCTTCATGCTCTTCAGAGGCACAAAGGAGAAAGAAAAATGGTAACACCCAGTATTGGAGAGAGTATAGAGGAATAGGCCCTTTTGAGAGTAAATTCCAGAAGTCAAACTGGCATTGTATATCACAGTTTTAAAAGCATTTGTTTCATTTGACCTAGCAATTCCACTTCTACTACGAATTTACCCAAAAGAAATGATTTAAAATGTACAATTTTTTAGCTATGAGGATGTTCATTCACTCAGTGTTTTTATAATAGCGTACAACTGGAATCAACCTAGATGTCCAACAGCAGAAAATTGGTTCAATTAATTTGGGTTCGTCCCTATAATGGAATACTCAGTGGCCATTAAAACAATAATGTACAGCTGTTTGTTGACAAGGGAAAATATGACATAATGGGAAAGTGGATTAAATCAGTACAGTTCCATCTCTGTGTGCATGTGTGTTAGCAATGGTTATTTTTTAGTGGCAGAATTATGACTTTGTTTCTTCCTTATACTTGTAGGTACTCCATGAAAATTCTGTAAGCACAGAAAAAGTATAATCAAGAAAAGAATCAATAATGACAATTCCATTTCTTTAAAAAAAAAAAAAGACTATCAAGAAACCCAAGGACAAAGATTAATCCTAGGAAGTTCCCGTACAACCTAAAGATAGAAACCAGGTGGCTGTTGAACATGCAGTTGGAAGTGTGTTGGCTCCTCTACTCTTTAAACAGTAAAGCATCCCCTCTTCCACCAGAGCACTGAGTCACCAGGAGCCATGGGCAGGGGTCTGTGACTTCCCGCCTTCCTGCCTTGACGCCTGGCTCAAGGGTTCAGCTGTCCTATTGCTTAGTGTTACGCCCTCCACAAAGCCATTCAACCTTTGAGGATTTACTGAGCACTCATCCTGTGCCAAGCGCTGAGCTAAGCATCTGGATTCAGAGGACACAAGAAATGGTCCCGTGATTAGAAGAGAAGGCGTTCCCTGGTGTAAGTGTTCAGCCACTGGATCCCTCTAGCATATGATCTACATCTCTTGGGACATCTTCCCTTCCCACCTTGTTTTACCCTTGTCTTCTGCTTTAAATCCTCTTTCAATCAGGCCATCTGTCCCTTGAGAGCTGCTCCTGAACCTCCTACAGCACGTAGGAGAGTGAATGGCACGTAGCAGAAGCTCAATAAATATTTATGGAATGAATGAGTAGATGTAATTGCTACCAGAAAAGAATGTTTCCTTTATTTAGATTTATGCGAGTCTGATGTCTGATATCCTGGGTCAGTTGGAATTCTTTTCAGATGTAAGTGACAAAAAAAAAAAAAAAAAAAGGCGATCCAAACTGTCTTAAGTACAAAGGGAGATTACTGTCTCCCATAACTGTCAAGTTTATAAGCAGAGATTCAACTGGTCCAAAGCTCAAACAATGCAGGACTTGGTCTCCCTCTATCTCTCAGCCATCTAGTATCCATGTTGACTCTAATCTCAGATACGCTCTTCCCTTAGGAAACCAAGATGCCTTCCAACAGCTCCACGCTCTTACAGATCCAAGTCTCAGGGGAAAAAAGAAAGAGTACATCTCTTTTGAAATCCAAGCAGAAGTCTCCAGTTAGGCTGATGGGACCTGGCTGGTTGGCTTGGGTCCTGTGTCCATCCTGAACCAATGTCCTGGGGATACCATGCCCTGACTGGCCAGGCCTGGGTCGTAGGCCTATGTTTTCAGCAGAGTGAGGGAGGGGGGGTTGCCTTCCCAAACACGATCAGTGTGCCCTTACCGAAAGAAGGGTGGATTTGGGGAATAAAAGAAAACATGTCTATTAACCTTCCCTTCCTGGCAGAAAGCACATCTTGCTTGTTTCTTGAGCCCAAACTTAACCCATCCACTTTTAACCATAAACACCTTTGTTTTCTCTCCCTCCCTAAGCAGCACAACTGTAGGCAAGTCCATGTGGGGAAGATATAATGTTTCAAACTAAACCTCCAGGATCCAGCCAAGTGCTGTCCCTAGAACTGGGTTTATATCTGCCTGAGCCATCATTCCCCACCAACCCCAGCTGCACAAGGGGATCATCTGGGATGAGGAGGGCTTTTTTTTTTTTTTTTTTTAAGATTTTTTTTTTTTTTTTGAGNTCTGGGATGAGGAGGGCTTTTTTTTTTTTTTTTTTAAGATTTATTTATTTATTTTGAGAGAGAGAGAGCAGGGAGAAGGGGCAGAGGTAGAGGGAGATTCAGCATTCAGACAGAGCTGAGAGCAGGACCCTGCCCGGCCACTTACTAACCCAAGGACAATAGACCAGTTAACCCATCTCTCTGAGCCTCACTTTCCTCATCTGTAAAATGGGACAATAACCCTTAATATGCAGGGATGCTGTGAGGAAGAAACAAGATAAGGCAGACAAAATTCTGGCACTCAGAGATGCTTAGAAATGCTTAGATGCCGGTTCTAAACAGGATTGCCAAGAGGTATCTATTACTCATCCAAGCAAAAGAGAACTTTGCTTTCTTTGTTCTGGACTGACTTGTTCTTCAAATGCCAGCCACCCATTCCATGCTTCACCAAGGAAGTCAGGATGCTTAATTTAAGAAATCCCTCTTAATGCTATCATAATGTGAAAGGATATTTATTTAAAAAAGAAAAGTGAGTGTGAGCCATGCTTGGATAGCATGAAGTACAAAAGAGAGGACATGCATATGCAAATTAACCTTGTAAAAAAGGTACTCCAAAGACAGTTACTGAATAATGAATGTGAATAATGGCAAGAACCGCTGGCTACCCAAGCACCAAAACCTGCCTTGGAAACTTCAAACATTTGTTTTATATATTGTTGACATTATATGAAAAGAAAGGTCACAGGTGAAATGTAAAGAGATTTTACTATTTGAGACTATGTTGCAAGAACAGCCTCCCTCTAGCATTGGAATATCTAGAAGGGTTTAAATGTCACTAACGGGTTCAAAATTATTGCAGTGGATTTGCAGAAAAAGGGATGTAAAGGGCTTTTTTCATTAAAAATGTTCTTTGATTTTCACTTGTAGCTTTGGTGATGTTATTGGCAAGGGAGCCATTTTAGGTGCGGGGGAGGAGGGACAAAGTTGGGAAGGCATTTGGGGCAGTTTCCACATGAAAGGAGTTTCTGCTTAGAGAAAAAGTGCAGAGCAGCCGGCCAAGCTCACATGGAGCCATTTCATTAATTTCTACAAGGAAAGGATATTGAGAATACTCTGGAGTTCTCGTCCCTGTAAGGAAAGCAGCCTGGAAATTCCACTGGCCCCACATCAGGGCTGCAAACCGTACCTGCTTGCTGGTCACAAACACTGATGAATATTTATGTGGGTCTCAGAGTTACAGCAAGGTGGGGGGGCGGGCGAGAATGGGTGCGGGGGACACAGGGCCCCCGCAAGGAACTCAAGGCCTAGAGGGATCTCAGGAGTTGTGAAGATAAGCCTCACGCCTCCTGCAGGCTGCTCGCAGCCTGCCTGCACTCGGTGTGACCAGCATACCAACGCAGGCCCATGCCAGGGAGACACTGGGGACTCCCTGGATGGCCTACTCTGTCTTGAGGACTCCGCTACAACACAGAGGTCTAAAAGGCGGCCACTCCACCCTCCTTCCCTCTTTTTCTCCTTCTTTCTGGGCCACACTGGCTCACGGTCAGAGCTCCCCAGGCCCCCTAGCCCCCTTCCCATCTTCTCCCACAAATGTTTGCCCTAATAAAACCCCTGCATGTTCAACCCCATCTTGGCACCTGTTTCTGGGAGAATCCAGACTAACCCAGGGCCCCACAGTCAAGACCTACTAGAGAACCTGGAGAAGAAATCACAGGCTTTAGGAAGGCTCTCGGTGTGCCAAGTGCTGTCGAGTGCTGTACGTGGGTACACAGAGCCAGTGTTCCCCATACTTTCCAAGCTAGGGACTGCTCTCATTTTTGTTTAAGGCCAAGGAATTCTGCCCAGCCCAGTAATCAGTGGCACCCAGGTTGGCGCCCAGGCCACCTGCTTCCAGGGCCCACGTGCTTAGCCAAACAACCATCACGAAGCATTTTGGTGGGACACGTGCTGGTTTTCCCTGGCCAGCAAATCATCCCCCCTCATTGGGGAACAGAACTTCTTTTCTGGAATGAACACACTCAGTGTGGAGCTAAGCAGAATGTCCCATCATGGGCACCTGGCCCAAGCTGGGCCAATCAACTTCTCTCCTCTGGATTCTCCTGCCAGCATTTTCCACCATCATTACCACGTTCGTGAGGCAAGGCTCAGGCTGCCAGCAGCCATCATGGAAAAAGCCTGTCCAAGGGATGCAAAGAGAGACGGCTGGAATAGCATCACTTGATACAACCATGCCTGAAGTTGGGACGTCCTGAGAGGAATCTGAGCTTTTCAATGACAGGCATCACTCGATCCCCTCATTCTTACGCTAATTTGAGTTAGGTTTCATCTCTTACAACCAACAGAGATCAGAATAAGAAAGGTGCTCTTTGAGTAAAGATTTTCAAGGATGCAGGATCTCCGTCAGTCTGCCAGCACTGCCATGACAAAGTTTTACGAACGTAATGTGTAGTATCACACACTGAAGTGCTATAGAGTACTTAGGCAATAAACCTTCATGATCTCACAGTTTTGGAGTCTAGAAGGTCAAGGCCAAGGCATAGACAAGGTTGGTCCCTTCTGAAGGTGGTGAGAAGGGTAGGCCATCTTCATCCTGTCACTTTACATGCTGTTCCCTGTGTGCCTGCGTGGCTGTCTCTGTAGCCAAATTTCCCTTCTTATAAAGACATCGGTCATATTGGATTAGGACCCTAATGACCTCATTTTGACTCGTTCTCTCTGTAAAGACCCTATCTCCAAATAAGGCCACTTTCTGAGATACTGGGGATGAGGACTACTACATATCTTTTTTTAGTGGGAAGGTGTGATGTAAGGAATACAGTTCAACCCATAACAGGATCCTGTTTCTACAGCCTAGAAGAGAGGGACAGAGGAATAGGAACAGGATGACTAAAAGTGAAGAATTGATCTCCATCCCCAACGAGGACAGGCTAAGAGCAAAGGGGAAGACTTCAGGTAGAGCTCATGATAACTCCCTTTTTAGGAGAGCTGAGAAACAAAGGAAAGTGTTCACAAAAGAGATGGCATCACTGTCTCCAAAGACCCTTCAATAGGATCCTTATGTAAAAGCTGATCCAGCCTTGTAGTGAAGGAGGAGCTCTATAAACACTGGTCAGGTAGGTTTTGAGTTTCATTCCACTCAAATGCTCTGAAATAAACATCACGTGACTTTGTTTTTTCTCAATCAGATGAAATCTAACTCCAACTTCCCACTCACCAAGATGGTAAGAAATATAGTAAATTCAATCACAGACATCCTGGAGGCTTCCGACCCCTCTCCCTCCACCAGAGCCATTTGAAGGTTCTGGTCATACCTGGTCTGGAACATTTCGCGAGGGCCTTCTGGCCTTCACCACCAGATCACTGCTGTTACTCAGTGCCAAGCCAGCATGCTGCATGGACGGTAGAGGTACTTCTGCTCCTCTGTCCAGTCTGGGTCTAGGGATCTTAGCTGAGGAGGGGAGTCACAGTGCCTGGGAGGGGTCCAGGCTTCCGGGATCACCATGCAGTCCTTCCTGTCTATGGCTCTGTCATCTCCATGTGTCCTTCAGGGAACTGAACACAAGTCCCCACTGACACATTAAGGGGAATAGTGAGGCTATTCCTAAGAGCCTAATGAGAGGTTCCTAGTTGCCTCGGCAGGGTGGAGGAGGGTAGTGCTTATGGCCTGGAGACAACTCTGGAGCCAGAAGCCAATCCAAAACCACTGGCCAAAGAGCCCCACAGATGGAAAACCCAGGAGGCTCTGGGACTTGTTACTGAACTACCACCATTAACTCCTGACTTTCTGGACTGCCCTGTGCAGTGGACAATGCTATGTTTTCACCACTTGCTGATGGTGCCTCGGTTTCCCTCTGGTGAACACTGTTCTCTCCCACTGCACCCGAGGAGTTTTGGGTAGAGTTCAGTTAACCTCTGATCAAATTCCCCTGGCAGCAATGGTTGGTTTGGGAATGGGCTTGGGACATGATCAAGTCAAAGTACTGTGGTAAGATTTCCATGGTGGCTGGCAGAGAAGTGGCCTTTCACTCCTCACTGGGCTTGAACTTGCCAGGGTACAGATCTAGAGCCCCGGGCAGTCACCTTCTCTGAGAAGGAGGCCAATAAGGAGAACAGAACTGAGAAATGGTAACATTGTTTGAATCCCTGGATCCAACTGAGCCTGAAAGCCACATGCCCCTGGATTTCTCAGTTACCTCAAGGAGGTCGCAGTGGGTTTGGCTGTGGAAAGCTTTTCAACTACTTAAGCCTTCTCTCCCACATTTAGTCCATGCCTCCTAACTTTCCTGCCAGACTTTTCATTCCTGCCAAACAAAAAGATTCCAGAGCTCCCTTGTCTTCCTAAATCCTGCATCCTTGCCTACAGGTAACCAGAGTCAGGACAAGCCAGAAGCCCTCTGCAACCACCTTCCAGAAACTGGCGACCCTGGGAACTTCAGCCATCCTGCCAAGGAGGCTCAGACTCAGCACTGAGCCCTGAAGTTCCTGCCAAGACCAGTTACAGAGGGTCCCCTGCTAAGGACTGCACCCCCCCCCCATAGACCTCTCCCTAATACTGCCTATGAGGAAGGCAGGCATAAGGCTAGGAAAGCAGGCTGTACGCAGGATCTTGAGTCATGGATTTTCACTAATAAGGGCAAGCAAATTTACAAGGAATGACCACATGCTAGGCACTGGGCTGAGCCTTCTTCGCAAACACCCAGTGATGTTGGTGCTACTCTTCTACAGGTCAGGTAAAATGACACTCAGATAAGAGGGAGATCTGTGGAACTTTCTCATCCTTTTTCCAATCCATGACAACTTTCCTTGTGTGGCATTATTTTTTTCACCTTAAAGAATAGGTATTATAAACATATAATCTTTTAAAAATGCAACCAATACAAAAGGATTTAGTGTGAAGTGTCCTTCTCCCATCCCTGTCCTTGGCCGCACTGTTTACTGAAGGCTGACAAGGGGCCAGGTCCTCTGCTAGGCTTTTTACATTCTTTATTTACTCCACAGAACAACCCTATGTGGCGAGTGTTCTTATTCTCCTCCCTGGTTGAGATGATGAAGTAGAGCCTGAGATGGTGAGGACAGAGCTGGGATGTGAACCTAAATGCCGGCCTCCAAGCCTGTCCCCTTGACCTTGTCTGCACACTGAGGCCCCACCCTTGGGCCAGGATGATTCTGCTGCAGATTCTGTTTGCTAAAAGTACTCCCAAGCCTCAAGGTCACTTGGATTCTGTGGGTTTATTTCAGAAATAAAAGCAAAGTGCCCCTCCCCCTGAAAGATCCCAGCCCACCTCCTGCCATTCTCCACTCTTACTCCAAGCCACGTCTATGCCCTTCCTTGGCCCACACCAACCAGCTCAGGGGTGACTAGACACAGAGCAGCTCTGTGAGGCTTCCCTGTCCATTGCTCAGGGGAACATACTGGTCTGCAGTGATAACCAGGGTCTTATGTAGGCTGCTGGGCACTTGGCTACCCCCACCCACACCTGTAGACCCCCTGCGGATATGGGAGATTACAACAGACCAGTTGATTAATATTCTCGGAGACATCACAAGCAATCCCATCCTACCCCTCTGGGGAGAGGGGGCCAGCAGATGAAATGCCTGGCATCCCTCCAGTGCACAGCTGGCAAGGTGGCGGGGGTGAGGGGGAGGTCTCAGCACTGTCTTCTCCGTGGGGGGGGGGCAGGCAGTGTGGAATTGTTCCCCCATGATGCCCACCTTGGTCCACATGCTGTCTTGCACTTAGCAACAAGTGGCCCAGGCACTGAGGACTTCTCTCGTTTCTGCTTAGACCGTGCTTGCTTCGGGGGAGCAAGGACACAGTGAGAAGGTGTATCCTGGCTACTCCGTGTTAATTACACTGTAGAGAGCCAAACAGGAATGCAGTAATGATAACAGTCCCGTGGGCGAATCAAGTGTATCTGCCTCTTAGAAACAGGCCGGGAAACGTTTGCTGTGAGCAAACATAGTGTGCATAGTGTGTTGCTGTGAGCAAATTGTATTAATACATGGGTGACAAATACAGAACAGCTTCCAGCCTGTGGGCCATGCTGACTCGCCAGGGGCACTGAGCTCGGGAAGCCCACTTTCCTCCAATGCCTGTGGGCAGTGGTGTGCTGGTAAAGGTCGAACCACCAGCTCTCAAGGGGGAAAGCCATGATTTGTAACATTTGATGACTTCTGAGGGGTCCATTCTCCCACCATGCCTGATTTCAAGCTACTGATGTGAAGTCACTGAACATGAACTTGGGAAGAGACCTGTGCCATAGCCCAGCATTATATAGATGACATATAAATAGGACTACTTATAAATAGCCTCAAAGGCATAGGTAAGAGTGAAATGTATAAAAAAAAACTGGGTAGAAATGAATTTTGAGTATTTATTATTTTGTTTTAACATAATTTATTTAATTACACACACACACATGCGCACACGCACACATAATTCAATGTTTAATAATAGCTGTGCATAATAACTACCTTATAGGAGTCTCCAAAATCTAATCATCAGCTCTTACAAGCCAGTATAAGCCAGACCAGCACCCCACTAAGTCAGGTCAGGAAAAGCAATTGTAACTGAGTCGTTTAGATTTCAAGGAAGAGTCAGACACGGATCATCTTAGGGGTGGAGATTCAGTGTAATGATGGACTAGAAGGTGACGTAGTCCCGCTCTTCAGCCACAGGCTTACTGCGGTTTTTAGGGGCAGAATGGATATTGAGTCCTTTGGAGAACTGGAATGATCCGCTCAGGTGTGGAGACAGTCTGATGCCCTTGTGACCCAGCACCGAACACCTAGCATCATGGAACACACCAACTGGAGAGTTTTGCACCGAGACACACTGGGGCTGAGCTGGCCTCCCGTGGGACCAGCCCACATCTGATAGCCACACCTCAGGCCATACTCCCAGGTCCAACTGATCGCGCCTGAAATTGCAGAGTTCCCAGGGAAATACGTAGCCTGAGTCTAACAACCCAAAGGTGAGGGAGCCTCTTGGGGTGTCTTTCCTCAGAACATGACGTGGGCATGGCAGGCCTTTGGAGTGCCACAAATCCTGTCCTACACAGAAGCCCCTTTATCTCACCGTGCTAGGGACGAGCTATGGGGCTCTTTGAACTGTTGTGGCTTATTTGATTTCGAACTAAGTTCTTCCCTAGTACTGAGTAAATAGAGAGGCAGCTGCTGCCAGATACCCTATAACCTGAAACTCAGACACGTGCAGATAGAATGCATCACTGCCCGTCACTACTGCACTGTATGTGGGAAAGAAGTTCACTGACTCTTGAGTACAAAGCGAGAGCTACTGCCTTCCATGCTGTCCCTACTGCTTAGAAGGTTGCTGCCCCCTTCTCCCCTTTCCCTGCTTGCCTTCAAACCAACTCCTGTTCATTTTTAGGACATTTTGCTAAAATTGAAAAACAAGAGACAACACACTATGCAAACTTCAGCCTCAATTTGGTTATGTCCCTGCTCCTATCACACATGGGACAGGAAGGACATACATGCACCGAAACGGAATTTTTTTTCCCTCTGTATGCTTTTCTATTTGTTCTATATTTTTTTTCCGCTGAACATGTATTAGTTTTATGAACAGCAAAAGGGCTCTTTCTCATTTTCTCTGTGAAGCCCTCTCCCACCCCTGCAGCAAGCAAATCTATCCATCTTCCGCACTCTGTCTCTATCTTGTGCCTCGGCCATTATTGCCTGCACCACAGTGGGTTGAAATTAGCCTTGTATTTCTTCTTATTTTTTCCACTAGACGCGAGCACCTCAAGGGCAGTGACTTGGCCTGCCCACTCCTACCCTCAGCATCTGACCCCTTGCCTGGCACAAGGAAGGCCTGGTGGAGTGATTTGTGGAATCACACTGGTTCGGCGCAGAGTCCAAGATGAAGACCGCCTCCACCTGCGCAGAAGGGAGACATTAACTCTGACTTTCCAAGAGTATCTCTTGGGAATATAAATTACAAGATCCTGTCAAGGACAGACCTCATTCATTTCAACTTTTTCAGCTGTGCTCTTTCAGAGATAAGAAAATTGAGGCCAAGACAGGTCTGGAGACTTTCCCAAATCACATTGCAAGTAAGTGGTAGAAACAAGTAGGAATCCAGATTCTTTAATCTTAATATTTTCTATCTTGCCAGCTAAGGGTATAGAGAGAAAGTATAGGGACTAAATAGTGATAACAAAAGTTAGCGTTGATTGAGAACTTCCTGGGTACCAAGCCCTTTGCTGGGCCTTTCTCATGTATTATCTCATTTAAACTGGGATGCCTGGGTGGCTCAGTCAGTTAAGCATCGGCCTTCAACTCAGGTCATGATCCCAGGGTCCTGGGATCGAGTCTCACATTGGTGTCCTTGCTCTGCAGGGAGCCTGCTTCTTCCTCTGCCTGCTGTTCCCCCTGCTTGTGCTCTTTCTCTCACTCTCATAAATTAATAAAAATCTTTAAATAAAATAAAATAAGCTATACAATGGGTATGATTATCTTTCTCATCTTTCTGATGGGAAACAGGTTCAGAGAAGTTGGGTAACTCTCCCAAAGTTGCACAGCTGGTCCAGCCTAACACAACTGGGTCCAAACCTCCGTGCTATTAGCCATGAAAGAAACAGAAAATCAAGAGCTGGGTGACATGGAGGTGCTGCCTTGAAAGAAGGCATGGGGCCTCCGGAGGCCGTGGCTGTTCTAAATGGGCTCCTCTCCTCCCCTTCCCCCTGGACACTGCAGCCAACCCTGCTGTCTGTGGGACTCTCCTCGCTCCTGAGCTGGGATGGTGGCCTCATGCAAAACACCTTCCTAGGGGTGGTGCTGGCTCTTCCCGCCCCCCCACCCACCATCTTCCATTTCTTTGCTTAGCCCATGACTTTTTCTTCTACTTCTGCCTCAGACTTCAAGCTTAACCAAACATCTGTCACATCACCCCTCTGTAGAGCCGAGCTCAGCACCTTTTCTTGTACTAAAATAGCCCTCTCTTTTCATCCCTATTCTTGGGAGCTGAGGATTCCCACAGCCCTTCTCATCTCATCTTCAAATCCTTACCATTTAGGAATCTTTGTGAGTTAGTAAGATGGCCAAAAGGAAGCAGGTCTAGCCTTTCATGTAATAAAGTTACTCCAATTTACTAAAGTTTTTAAGAGGTAAGAGTGCAGCCCCAGAGATATTTCTTAGCACAAAAATCACTTTTCTGTGCTTAGGAACTTTTTCAGGTGCTTACATCTGAGCTAGAGCAGTCCCTACCCAATGAGGCAGCATGGCATAATGACAATTTATGAGACCTGGTTCTGCTATGTCCCAGCTGTGTGACGGTAAAAAGCAGCAGCTTCTTTGTGCTGTAATTTCCTCATTTACACAATGCGATGACCAAGTCTGCTCCGTAGGGCTATGTGAGATTTCAAATGATGCCGGGCACGCTAAGAAGACCTGCTTTTGGGAAATTCCTATTCCCTAGGGAACCAGTGGTTTGTATTGAGGGCACTACTTTATGTTTATAGGGCATCTTCATTTTCACTATCTAACGTGGGCCCATGTTCCCATCAGAGTTCAGCGGTAGAATACAGAGTATAACTCTGGCAATCATAAGTAGAAGGGATTTATTTCAGGTATCGGATGGCTTACAGAATCATTGGAGACTTGAAGAAAATAGCTCTAGCTTAAATTTCCTCAAATGGCAGAACTGGACCATCCCAAAGACTGCTGCCTCTTCTATGACAAGGAAACCATGCTTAATCCAGAAACTTCCATTCAAACTATTGGGTCCATAGCCATGCGACCACCACCATGATCAGAGAACCACTGTAGTCAGGAAGTCTCCACTGCTGCTGCCAACTCTACAACCTCGCTGCCCGCTACAACCTGCAGTACTAAAACGAGTGCCCTCTATACTGCCTCTTAATATATTCAAAGCCCATGGTGACCTTATGCCTCCCTCCCCCACCCTCCACAGCTCCATCACTGTTGCTATCAACAGATGCTGTGGAAACAGCCTCTGTCTCATTTCCACCTCCTGGATTCTACTTGAGCTTGTGTGCTTAGCTGAAGTTGAAGCACATCCGGAAAGCTAGCTGCAAGGGAGTCTGGGAAATTCCTTCTTTACCTTTCCAGACTTTGCAGTACAGGAAGGTATACTGCAAGAAGGTCAGAATTGATGCAGAGAACCAGTCTTCCATTTCCATGACAGCCTGGAGAGTGATCTTCCGGTAGAATTTCTCCAATGTGGCACCCTGTTCAACTGCTCTTTCCCTGCTGAAAGCACTAAGTGGGAGCTAAGGGAATCTATGAGCACCGTCTGCTTCTGAAAGCACAACTTTCCGACAGGTTTCTCGAGGTGGGATCTGCTTTATTTCCTAAAGGTGGGACCGATATCCTCTCTGCTTCTCATTGCCACATCCAGACCATTTCCCCTCCTTTCTCTCTCAAAATTCCTAACTCCTCTGAAGACTAGACCATCCTCTCCATTTTTAGATACCTTTCTTAGAATCTTTTGACTTTTTTAGACAATTATGACTCTTCATTAGATTGTAATCCCCTTGCTCACTGTCTTCCTCGCCACCTCTACTCTCTTCATCATCCTCAGTGATTTCAACACCTGCACAGATGACCGTCTAGCACCTTGGCACTGTTCCTTGACCTGTACATCTGTGGATCTTTCCCTCCACCCCACCTCAGCCACCATCTCTCAGCATGCCCTAGATCTTGACATTTCCAATACTGGCACCCCCTCAATGCCTCAGCTGCCTCCATCCTACTTGCTGAACACCACTTCCTGAGTCTCCAGCTCACTTAATGATACCCACATTCTTTGAATCCACCAGGAGTTGAAGTCCATTAACCTTTTTGCTTTTTATTATTCATCATGTCCTTTCCACTTTCATTTCCTGCTTAGATACCACAGCCCATCACTTCACTAATTCCTTCACTCTATTCTCAACTTCCTACCTCTCTACCCTGCTTATCAAATCACTTCAGCAAAAGCCCAATCCTAGTTAAACCCAAACCCCCCAGCTCTGCACCTGAGCTACTGAATTTGGCTACAGGGGGATACACCACATTAACAGGTCTCACTTTGACTACATAGCTCTCTATCTTTGCAGTGCCTAGCAAGTTCCTAGAAAATCTGCTTCTGAACCCTCGAGACTATTTTCAGGACTTCTTCTTTCTCTTGATTTTAATTTTTTTAAAGTAGGCTCTATGCCCAGCATGGAGTCAAATGTGGGGCTAGAACTCACAACCCTGAGATCAAGACCTGAACTGAGATCAAGCATTGGACACTTAACCAACTGTGCCACCTAGGTGTCCCTATTTTAATTTTTTTATACTGGATTTTAAGGGGGGAAATGATGAATTCAGTTTTGGAGATTTTGAGTCAGGGATGCCTAGAGGATGTGGAGGCATCTAATAGGTACTTAAATATATAACTCTGGGCTTAAAAGATGTCTTTGGGTTACAGGTAGATGGGGAAGCATCAGCATATAACTAATAACTGAACTGTTTTCCCTATGAGTTCCAGTTATGACCTCCCTGTGCATACCCAGATAGATACCCCACAGGAGTCCATATACCACTCAACCTCAAAACCCAAACTGGGTATTTGAAGCCACAACTAGGCAAATTTTGGTAAGTCCTTTCTCCTTAAATCATCCCACTTTCTACCCTTTCTCACCCCCAACTTATGCCTGTTTAGAAGTGCATTGAGAAGATGGGACCCTGTCATTACTCCAACTGGCCCACCAATCTTGTTAGCTAGACCACATACTCTGCCTTCCTCCTTCCGTGGATGGCCTGTCTCGCTCCTATCTGACCTATTCCACTTCCTCACCTCCTATTCTCTATTTAACTCACTCCATTGAATCTACTCTTGTCAAAGACACCAGTGACCTCCATCTTGATAAATCCAACAATCCATCCACTGTGCTCACCTTACCCGTTCCAGGCATGGAATGCTGGACCATGCCCTCACCCCAGTCAGTAACTTGCCTGCCCTGGGGGATGCTGATCTTGTTGCTGAACCCCAGGAATACCATTTCCTCCTGACATTTCAGATTTTACAGAATACTCCAGCCTTTAGGGTCACACACACGAAGACCTGGTGGGCTAGTGGGCTCTACTCTCTTCAGGAGTCCCCTGTGGTGGGGATCAAGAGAGGCAGAGAAAAGTAAGCTCACACTCTCTGGGAGTCATCCCACCAGGGGCAAACTGCCAAACCAAATGTCCCTCTTTGGGCACAGCCATAAAGCTATCTACAAACAAATGGATTTTTAGAAGGTGGAAATGTCAGTGGCTCTCAGGACTAGAAGAGGCTCTGGGGACCATCCAGTCTATCCTGCTCATCTTGCAGAGAAGGGATGCGAGGCCCCGTCATGTCGACGGGGCAGACTCACACAAGGTCATGCAGCCACGGCATGATGATACTGCTTCCCTGGGAAGAATTCCTTCAGCAAATCAGTACATTTAGCATAGTGTGCTGTCTCTGGTCAGGTTCCCCAGAAGCAAAACTCAAGAGGGGATTTGTTTAAAAGGCATTTATTAAGGGAATGATGCCAGGAGACACTGTATGGCAGGCAGGGAAATAGGACAGGAAGGAGGAGAAATTAAGAATGGAGTTCGGGTGACGGTAATGTCTGACCATAACCTGATTCTGCAGAGAGTTCTAGAGCAAATCTGTATCACAGGACTCGAGTCGCCATAAGATAAGGTTGCTGGGCTTTCGTGCTTCTGCTCCAGCTAGTTATTAGCTACGGGCTGGTCCAGGGCAGGTGTCATTACCCCCAGGTACTTCCAGGCCAAGTGGCTGCAGTCTCTGAAGGGCCATGCTCCCAAAGGGGTTTCAGGTGCAAGCTGTTAACAGCAACACCTCTAGCACTCTGGGATGGAGGCACTGAATCCCAGGAAATCTAGGTGGGGCACCAAGATGTCTGCTATGGTGGTTAAGAGAAATTTCTCTGGGTCCTAGCATAACAACTGAGATTTTTCTTTTCAAGATTCTATCTATCTATCTATCTATCTATCTATCTATCTATCTATCTATCTATATCTATTTTCTTGTTTATTTGAGAGAGAGAAGCAGACTCCTCACTGAGCAGGGAGCCTGACACGGGGCTCTAGCCCAGGACCCCAGGATCATGACCTGAGCCGAAGGGAGACACTTAACTGACTGAGCCACCCAGGTGCCCCAACAACTGCGATTTAATGTCAGCTGTGGGACCTTGAGCAAGTCACTCAACCTCTCAAAGCCTCAGTTCCCAAGTCTGAACATTAAGAAAACAATCCTCCCTTGTAGGGTGATTGGGAACATTTAGTGAACTCATGCCTATGAAGTGGATAGCCCAGCAACTACAGTTTGGTAAGGATTATTTTAATTGTTAGGACTTATTATTAATAACCATATTACTAAAAAGATTAAAAATATTACAATGATGATAAAAATTGACAGCCCAAAAAGGAGAGCATGTGAAGTCACTCTCTGTCTCTCGCCATCCAAGGGAACGGAGTAGGCACTGTCCACATATCAACGACAAAATCAGAATTATCCAAGGAGTGGCATTATTTTTATCCACAATGTGGATGTAAATGTGTGCCTTTGGTGCTCCCAGCTCACCACTGAGATAATTAACCAGAAGCAATTACAGTGCACTTGGCAAATTGCAGCTTTGCCCTCTTTGCGAGGGACATGTTTTATTTATACTTCCTCCCTCGTGGCTTGCTGATTGATCACATCCCAAGTCCAATATTTAAAGGTGAGCTGCTGACACAGACTCCACCTGGGTTTCCCTCAGGGCTCTCACACATTTGAGTCTGGGCGAGAAATGTCCCCACCTTTCTGAATGCAGCCATCTGACAATCCACATATCTGGCTGGGTCCCGATGCCCCTGCCTCTGGCACATTTGCAGAGTCCCCTCTTGTTGAGCATCGCCGGTGAATCAGTGCCATGCCCTGAGCTAGACACCTCATCTCCTCTGCTTTTTCTTCTCCAATTTCGGAACTGCGGTAAGCCAGCACACTTTTAGAATATTGAATTCACAGAAGGCTTTCAAAGTGGAGGTTAAAAGTGGAGATCCCAGTAACACTATTTCTGGGAACCCGGAGGACATAACCTGGAATGTGGATTTATGCTGAGATTTATGTGTGACCTGGTCATCTGAGCATTTCTTATTATAGCAAGAGATGGGGAGGGGAATGAAGTGTCCTCACAATTTAAGTTTGATATGGCATGTCCAGACATGAGAGAGTAGGCAGACATTAAAATAATATAAACAAAGAGTGTTTAAGTATATAGGAAAAATATCAATGAATGGCTTCTCTGTGCAAAATGAATTTCTTTCATCTATCACTCCCATGACCATTTGTGTTAGTGTTTTTATACATAGAAGTTTGATATTAATTCCTTGAAACCTAGTGAGTTACTAGTATTTTAACAAATACTCTTTACATATATTACAGTTTCAAAGCACATAAACTCTTTGATTTCTTTTTTTAATATTTATTTATTTACTTATTTGAGAGACAGCACATGTGCACATGTGAGTGGGGGGGGGCAGTGAGAGTTGGAGAGAAAGAATCTCAAGCAGACTCCCCACTGTGCGCAGAGCCTGATGCAGGGGTCAATCTCACAACCCTGAGATCATGACCTGAGCAAAATCAAGGGTCAGATGCTTAATCAACTGAGCCACCCAAGCACCCCTCTTCAATTTCTGAAAACAGCATCTATGCTTCTGCACTGAATGAAACAGAAAAATACTACCCCCAAGAAATCCTATATCTTGACTATATTCTCATTTCTTGTCAAAATCTATATCCCTGACTTTCTCTTTCCTCACAGGAACAAAAAAGAGATCTACCTTCATCAGGTGACAAAGTAAAAAAGAGAAGGGGGGTTTGGGGTTACCTTCTGTCCCCATGAAAGCTGCCAGAATAGTGTTGTAAGTTTCATTTAAACATGGTATTGCAAGCAATTACCACATCCTCTCCTTTCCCTGCCTCCAAGTTCTGAGTACCTCCAGTGGTGTCAACTGTGAAATATCATTTCTATTACTCTATAAGAAAATAGTTGAAGGAAACAGGATAAACACTTACTTTATACTTTGAACATTATATTTTATCCTGATACACTGACACCTAACCTCTGTTTAAAACGAGCTTCAGTCACTCATTTTTAATTTAGAAATTTTTTATGTATACTTCACACATTTCAAGCACTGTATCAGGCCCAGAAAATAAAAATGATGATGAGGTAATCTCTGCCCAGAGGGAGCCCAGAGTTAGTAGGGGGGCAGGGGAAAACACACATTGTTTTTAAAAAAGACTCTATTGGGACACCTGGGTGGTTGAGTTGGTTAAGCATCTGTCTTCAGCTCAGGTCATGATCCCAGGGTCCTGGGATGAGTTCCACATCGGGCTCCCTGCTCAGTGGGGAACCTGCTTCTCCCTCTGTTTGTCACTCCTCCTACTTGTGTTCTCTCTCTCTCTGACGAATAAATAAATAATCTTTTTTTTAAAGACTCTATTCACTAAAGACTGACACTAACACATGCTAGAAAGAAAAGCAGGGATGGCACCTAGTTGAAGTAAATGGAAACTGAGCTGACATTTGAAAGATGAGTAGGATTTAACTAAGAAAAAAAGAGGAGAGGAGGGAAGAGCAGTCCAAGAAGAGACACAGCTTGTACAAAGGCCCTGAGGTGGAGAATATGACCACATCAGTAGAAACTGTAATCAAGAAAGAATGGAAAGAACATAGTACAAAGTGAAACTAGAAGATTTGGGTAGGCAGGAGTAACACTGAAAGGGGCTTTTTTGCTGGACCACATTGGATGCCTATCCAGCATCTAAACCAAGTTTCTCAGTAGAATTCCAATTTTATTTCAGTATTCAACCTCCCCCATACAGTTTATGTAATGCAGGAGAGGAGGACACTGTCCTCAGGTCCAGGGGTGGGTTCCAATAGTTCAAACTCAATCCTTCCAGATTCCAGGTTTAAGCGCTGCAGAGGGACCAGAGTAGGAATTTAACTTCAACTAGACCAATCAGACCCCTAAAGGATGGGAGGAAGTTCACCCTACAATGGGGAGAGGCCTTTCTCTCCCTCTAGGCATAAAAAAGGAAGCCTATTGACCTAATTCCTGCTGTCAGCCATGGGATGAAGCCAACCGGGTGGACAGCAAAGAGACCAGATGGGAAAAAACTTGGTCCTTGACCATATTTGTTATGTCACTGAATCAAGCAACCCTGAATTACCTCTGGACTTCTTATAATGCAAGGTAATAAATTTCCTTTTTGTTCAAGCCAATTTGAGCCAGGTTTTCTGACACCTGCTTCCGAAAGTATCACACTGGATACTTCCTTGTACATAAGGATTGTCACCTTTATCCCAAGTAGAACACTGTTCTGGAATTTGGGTGAAGAGTACATAAATCTGAGAAAAACCTTAGGAACAGGATCTGGTACATTCCTTACTACCACTGTTCCCAAATATTCTGATGTCAAGTGAAAAATGCAGAATATAAAATTCCTTATACATGAAGCCAACTGAATTAAGCACCCATGTGCGTGCGCGCACACACACACTCTTAAGGAAAGATTGGCAAGAAAAGTATAATGTTAAAAGCTTCTTTCTAGGTGGGGATTGTTACTAGGGTTTCAATTCTGTTAGGTTTGGTTGAGTTTGGTTCTTTATGTTCTTCAGTACTTCCTGACTTTCCTACAATGAATATACTTTACTTGTTATAATTAGACATCGAAGGCAATAGGTATGTTTTCCCTTTATATGCATTTCCATCTTATACCCCCTGTCACAAAGAGGCTTTTCAATTTGTTTAATATAATGGCCAAAAGAAAACTAGGAAGTAGCATATCTAACATAATCTATTGTCAAAGATGAACATTTCTAGTCTTTATGTACTATATCCCTACAGTTATGGATTTTTCATTGATCATGTAATAGCACAGAATATCTTGAGAGCATGAGTATATCCAATGTTTATTCTAATCCTCAATTTATAAAATAGTTATTCTTGCTCATTTTCAAGTCCCATTATATAAAATAGAAACACTTGCAAATTGTGAGACCCTCAGGAGATATCATTTAGCATCTTTGGAAAACATAATACTTAATTATCATAGCATGAGGTACTTTTAATGGCACATTTCAACATCAAGATTGAAAACTGATTTCTGAGAGGAAAATTAAGTGGTATTTCCACTCACATGCTTTATTTAAATACAAACTACATGCATAATTACCCTTGATCTCCACTGCCACTTAAAAATAAAATAAAAAAGTGAAAATATGAAATACTCATGAAGTTTTTCTTTCTCCATAACTACAGTTACTAAAAAAGTAATAATTATCAAATACCCCCTAAATGGTTCATGTACCCCTTACAGACTTTACAGACTGGAGGGCCCTGTTGGCTCTACTATAGGATCTACTACAGGATTAAAATTCCAAAGCTAATCTTCCTGCAATCGGGCCCGTTTGAGGTAAGTTTTATAACAGAAAGGAAAATGGTATCATTTGTATTAATTACATTTAAACATAAAATTTGCAATTTTTGTTCAAGCTTTGCTCACCTATACACTTCTTCCTTTTTCCCCCCAAAAGTAATGAATTGATCTTATTTTGCATTACCCATTTACTCTCTAAAATGGCAGGAGCATTTGTAGATTAACAAAGTCAGACAACCTAACAGATACATCAGAGGCACTATCTCCCCATACAGGTCCTGTCTCTGTGATAAGTGAGAGATGATAAAGGAAGAGGTAGTGGGCCCTAGGGTGGGACACAAATGTTCTGGTTCTCCCCTCTGTGATCATGTGGTAGGACTGCACATCTTTGAAGTAGGATGGTTGTATGACTGCCCATGGCCAATGGTTTGTATATACAAGTGATGTGTGTCACCTCTAAGGAGAAGTTTAGAGAGCCAAGCCCAGGCCATTAGATTCCCTTCCGTAGCCAGGGAGGTGGTGGAAGCACATGTCAAGGTCAAAGCTCCATCAGTGTGAGTCATTAAGTTACCCCCATGAGCAGACGCCTACTCCCAACCAGCACTGGAGAAATGCACGTTGGTAAGTCAAGCCACTGTGATTTGGGGTTGTTTGTTACTGCAGCATAACCAGGTTATACTGATTATACAGAAGGAAAAAGAAAGGAAGAGACTTTAAATTCATTCAAAGGCCGTTCGTGCTCCTGTTGTGACACTCATTCCCCATTCGGTAAACTGTAAGTAAACTCAGTGAACTCCATATAAAATTACAAAATCATCCTAGAAATGTTTAAAGGTCATGGTGTTATAATCAAAACCTTTTCATTATAAACCTGGGTTAAGTCGTTTAAAACCATATTTACTGGGTTACTGGGATGAATTTATGGGTAGCTGTAAACTTTCTGAAGGGGAGTTTTTAATTTGGGATTTTCATGTTGATGATAAAAAAAAATCAATCAATATTAGCATAGTCTGCATAACTTGGAGAGCCAACCTATGCAAGGAAATGCCAAAGCCCAAGTTTACATTAGTGTTTCCATTTCTCTTGGCACCCAATGGTATTACTTAGTCAAGGGCTAGGGAGGAAAGAACCGAATTGGACGAAACACTGAAGTGTTGCCTGTGTGCCAGAGGAGCTCTCAAGAAGCCAGGGTGGTCAGCATCTTGTTCTGAGCAAGGATTTAGTTCCAGAAAAACCACATCCTCTTTAACATTAAGGTTGTCAATTTGAATTTTACTGCTTTTATTGTTTGGTTTTAATGTGACCTATAAATTCATTTTTTTTTCTTTTAGAGTTTTATAAGAACTACAAACATATGAAGTGTCTACCCACTTTTCTGCAATATATGTTTAAGTAATATTATAATACAAATAGTAGAAGTCCACACTTGGGTGGCAATAAGGATGTGGTTCTAGAATCATTCTTCCTTTAAAAGGCCCATAAATAAAAAAATAAAAACAATTTAATTTTTAGAAAAATTTTAAAGACTTTATTTATTTGACACAGAGAAAGCAAAAACAGAGGCAGAGGGAGAAGCAGGCTCTCTGCTCAGCAGGGAGCCTGATCCAGGACTCCATCCCAGGACCCTGGAATCATGACCTGAGCCAAAGGCAGACGCTTAACCGACTGAGCCACCCAGGTGCCCCCAATTTAATTAAATTTTTGAAAGGGTACCAAACATCGTTCATTTCAGACCGGGCTCAAAGCAGATTTCCCTCTTGGAGTAACTGGTTGAGTTACTTGAATTTATTCTCCCCAAATTTATTCACAAAAATTATCTGAGAGCAAAAGAGCTTACTCTAAGTTTCCATGAATCTCCACTTCATGCTTTTGCAAGAAGTAACCAGAGAGAAAATGAAGAAAGCCAGGAGCTCCGAAAACCAGGAAAGAATCAGAACACATGAAATGAAGGCATCTGTGGCACTTTTCAAAGGCAAGATCCATTGCAGCAAAAGATATCTTTCCTTACACTGACGTCAGTGGGACAGGAAGGCTGCTCTCACCATCTTTCGAGGCATAGTTCTTTGTTACCTTGTTAAGGGCAAGAAGGGATTAATGTGATATTTAAGAATTGGGGCATTCTCCACTGAGAGCACTGGCTACAAGAGAGTCAAACCAGAATAGCCCAACCAGACACAATGTAGCTCTTGTCCTGTTTTTATTAGAGATTGTTTGAATCATTTATTTTTGTAAGCAATTTAACTAATAAACATTAGCTTTTGTTTCCTGAGACATGTGTCCTCACTACACCTAAGCTACCCATGCCTAAAGATGTACCTAGCGCACCACGGGAACCAGTGGCCAATGCTAGAAAAGAGGGGCCGATGCAGACCACTCCCTAAGTGCCAACCACAATGGACAGAGCGCAAATATGCACCATCAGTAGGACCGTGCATATGCAAGTACTTAGAAATCAGCCCAACACTACCTTGACACAAAATGAAATCGATGAAGGAGAAGTACAAAATAATAGTGAAGGTGATGATGTGGTGACAGGGTGGATTCTTTCCTGGGTTCACAATTACTTAGTGTCACGTGTCATGCACCTGTCACTCTGGGAGGAGAAAGCACTGGTGAGACCAGCACTCTGTCCTCGGGGACCTTCCAGGCCAGGAGGGAGGCAAAACAAGAAAACACCCTATCTCAGGAGAAGACTATAGAAAAGACAGGGCTCAGTCCTGCTGAAAACAAAGGTTCTTAGCCGTTTGGTTTTCTGGCCTCATTTGAGAGCAGGCCTCTCAGCAGAGCCTTGTCTCTTGGCCACCAGGGTGGTTAATTTCATGTGTCCACTTGACTGGCCCTGAGTGGTTGTTACACTAACCCCTTGCTAGGCAGTGGGCACCCAGTTCTACAGGAAACCTTGAGCTTCAATCAGCCTTCGTGGGATTTACAGCAGAGCTGTTTGTGTAGAATTGTTTCCTGCTCTGACCACACTCTTTTATGCGCTCCCCATATTACACCATCTTTCTTTGGTGCCATTTACGATTAAATTGCACCTTTTACCTCCTCACAGCAGGCAGTAGACATGCACTCAGCTTTCTACTCCATCCTCTCAGTCGCTACGCTGGGAATTTCCTCACTGTTAGAGCAAATTAACTTCATGCATTCATCAAAATCGGACGGTTCACCTGTAAGGGACCGAGGCCACGCACACCATCTGAGAAATAAAAGTCCCAGAAGAGTAGGAAGGTGAATTCTGTCCATACTTTGAGTTTATCGCTGGCACTCAGTATTCTGGGTTTGAAGAGCACTTTTGCAAAATGATTCCCCACCACCTTAAATCTGTTCAACTCTGTATTTTAAAGGGAAAATGCAATCCATCTGATCCTGATTTGTTTGCACTTAACTCATCACAATGTTGTTTTGAAGAAGCTGATGTACAAAAAGCCTTTTCATCAGCTTTGTGAAGAGCTTTTCTCTTCAAGGGGAAAAAAGAATCAGACAGTGTTTGCCAAAGGTAAACAAACCAAAGCCTTAAAAAAAAAAATAAAATCCAAGTTTATTTCTAAAGCCTGAACTCACCAAAGGTCAAGGGGTTTGAGACTTACAGTCCCTGCTCCCTCACTTGAAAAAAGAATATGGCCCAGAATCAACTGCCTGGCCTTCCAGGCAGAAGCTGGCAAAGCCCTACCGAATGTTCCAGAGTTGTGATGTGTGTTTGCTGCAGCCAATAAACACTCCTAATGATGCTCTCAACAAAAGCCCATATTTTGAGCCTTGTTTTCTCTTTTCTTTTCATGTTGTTTCTCTCAGTGAAAGGATCAAAGCAATGAGGCTACTTTTTCTCCACTCAATCAGACAGGAGTTCTTTGAAGTAAATGTGTTTTCTTGCTTTTGCTTTTTTCCCTCTTTTCTCCTTAAGGAAGAATCTTTATAATCAGAGGCTGACTTTGTAAATTTCCTAACACTAGTCCCTTAGCAGGTGCATGTATGTCCCAGGAAGCAGAGCCCACGCTGTCTTTTTCTTGGATTTCCCCTTCTTGTCTTTCACTTGATGAGAGCCATTGGGTGATTTTAATGTGCCCACCAGGATGGTTGAGAACATCTAAAGACAACATCATCCATTCATCAAAAACATACGAAGACAAAGACACAAGAGTTCAGCTGAACAGAAAAATAAATCAGGGAGTTTTGAAAAGGCATTTGTAGTTACAGCTTAAGGCTGTCTTGTAAAAAAAAAAAAAGTATCAAAATAACTCCATTAATGATCATCTCAGAAGCAAAATGAAGCTGAAAGCTTGTTACTATGGTTCTTGCTTCCAGGGGGAATTCAGAATATCTGATAAAAAATAATGGGGTGGTAAATAAAAAAAGATGCAGAAAGTCAAGTTGAACATGATTTCTTCGGGAGCCTTCGAGTGGCATGTAATGTATAAAATCAGAGGTTCTGCAGGAATGGGTATCTTCTCACGGGTGATAAATAATTAATAATAGCAGCTAATGCAAACTGAGCACTTACTGTGTTCCAGCCATTGTACCAAATGCTTTCATGCATTATTTCTTTTAAGCTCCAAACCAAACTTGCCGAGTACGTGCTAGTTTTAGTCCTATTTCACAGAAGAGAAACCTGAGGTTTAAAATACCCAAGATTAACATAGGTTCAAAGTGCCTGAGCCAGAACCCAACCGAGGTCGATCTGATGCCAAAAGCCAGGCTCTGTGGTTCATCATATGTGGCTCACGTGCTTTATCAGAAACCTGTTACTAATATTCATATTCTTGCTACTCAAAGGCTGAAGTCACATCTCTCCTGGTTAAACAAACTGAAGTGATAATCTAATTGTTAATCTAATTGTTTTAGACAAAATTTCTTTTTTACTATTAATTAACTCAAAGAAACAGAAACTGTTTTACAGAAATTTCCAGACATTCCCTACACACTACCTTTGTAGAGTGGTAGTATGGGCCTACTTCACCTGTCCATTTTCCACATCAAAGATTCAATAATAGGGTTCTCGAAACCCATCAAACTCTACACCTAACTCTACATCTACTGGCAAGATGCTCCATGCATCACTCTTGGTGTCATAAGTCATCAGGGAAATGCAAATTAGAACAGCAATGAGATCCTACTACATACCTATTAGAATGGCTAAAATTTGGAACACTGACAACACCAAATCCTAGAGAGGACATGGAGCAACAGGAACTCCTATCATACGTAAATTATCCTATCATACGTAAATTATACCTCAGAACAAGTTGTTTCGAAAATAAAGTATCATGACATTCAATGCTCCCAATATGTTTTCAGCTTCACCATGTCCTATATTTCAAGTTGAATTAGTCTTAATTGAACTCTGAGATATTGTCCCTTGTGCATGTCAGGTCCATACAGGTCAACTTAATTTTAAAAGTTTTAAAATAGTGTTAACATGCTTGTGCCATATAATCTACAACAATCTTCACCTTCTGTTCTAGGATTTTAACTTAGATGGAAGATTTTCTGCACCAGTAAATGCACTAGGTGAATGGGATTGCTTTCATTTCATTCACCTACTGGTCATTGGTCATTTTCAAGTTTTGGCAATTATGAATAAAGCTCCTATAGACATCTGTGTGCAGGTTTTCATGTGGACACAAGTTTTCAACACCTTTGGGTAGATACTAAGAAGCGTCATTGCTGGATTGCATGAAAAGAGTACGTTTAGTTTTTTAAGACACTGTCAAACTATATTCCAAAGTGGCTTGGACCAGTTTGGATTCTTACCAGCAATGAATGAGAGTTCCTGTTGCTCCATGTCCTCTCTAGGATTTGGTGTTGTCAGTGTTCCAAATTTTAGCCATTCTAATAGGTATGTAGTAGGATCTCATTGCTGTTCTAATTTGCATTTCCCTGATGACTTATGACACCAAGAGTGATGCATGGAGCATCTTGCCATGTGCTTATTGGCCATCTATATATCTTCTTTGGTGAGGTGTTCTGTGGCTATTTTGCTGCTGCCCAAGAGAAACTGGCCAGCCAGTTCTACTGTGTGAAGCCTGAAGTTGGAGATACTGCTCCATGGGGAAAATGTGAGGAATTGGGGGAAATGGGTCATTTCCCTTTCCCTTCCCCATCATGAAGGACTTCATCTTACTACCTAGATCAATACTGACCTCACATCTGGTCTTCCGGACTTCTCAAGTTTTTAGGGCTATTTCTCTCTTATAGTTCAACTGATTTGAGGTGAGTTTTCAGTCCTAAATTACGCAGATTTTCATTCATTCATTCATTCTGAATTTGGCTGAGTAAGGGAGTATAATAATTACTATGAATTTGAAAATGAACCAAGGAAAACTCAATACTGAAAATACTTACTGAAACGTTCATGTTATTGTCTGCCTTGTGAAGTTCATTTCTTTTTTCCTTCTTTCACAACTAGTAAAACTTCCAAACCAAGCCTAGAGATAATGGTACAATCACTCCTGCAATGATAACTGAGCCTCAGCATTCTGGAAGAATTCAAGCTGGACCACGGCTAACTGACAAATAATTCACAGGTAATGCATCTATTTGCACAATGTGCATTGTGATATATACTCATTATGCAAGTTAAAGTTATAATCATTTGTTATAATGCATCATGTTTTCAAACCTTATATGGAAAACAACATGTAGTTCTAACTCAGGTGGTGTTGTAACCCTAAGACCTCTCACCAATTGTTCTTGTATTTTGGCTGAATCTTGGTTCACTCTCCCCGTGTCTCTGGCCCCATGACTGTTTGTTCATTCGTTCATTCTAAAATTGAGTGGGTACAATTGCCAAACTGTGGAAAGAGTCGAGATGCCCTTCAACAGACGAATGGATAAAGAAGATGTGGTCCATATATACAATGGAATATTACTCAGCCATCAGAAAGGATGAATACCCAACTTTTGCATCAATGTGGATGGGACTGGAGGAGATTATGCTGAGTGAAATAAGTCAAGCAGAGAAAGTCAATTATCATATGGTTTCACTTACTTGTGGAACATAAGGAATAAAATGGAGAACTCTGGGGGAAGGGAAGGAAAAGTGAATTGGGATAAATCGGAAGGGGATAACGAACCATGAGAGACTGTGGACTCTGAGAAACAAGCTGAGGGTGATGGAGGGGAGGGGAGGGGAGATGGGTGAACCTGGTGGTGGGTATTAAGGAGGGCACGTATTGCATAGAGCCCTGGGTGTGGTGCATAAACAATGAATCTTGGATCACTGAAAAAATAAATAAAATAAAAATAAATAAATAAAACTGAGTGGGTAAAGATTGATGACATAGAAAATTGACTGCCACAGGACACATGAGAGTGAGCATGCCACTGAACCTGCAGTTGCTTTTATCTTGTTTTCATTCACTCCTTCCTCATCCTGATTGCCTATAAGAGTCAGTATTCTTTGAGTGACAAATGAAAAACTGCGCCCCACCCCCAAATGACATAATCAAAAGAGGGAGATAATGGATTGGCTGAGCAACTGATACATCCTGGGAAGGTCAAGTGTGATTGGACCCAGGACTTGGGCAGTGCCAGCAGATCACCCAGCCTCAAGCTCCCTGTCTCATGGCTCTGATCTCTATGACGGCTCTCTCCTTACGTGGACATCCTCAGCAGCTTGTGTGCTAATCACAGCTTCAAATCTAGCAGAAAAGAGCCTTCCCCAAAGGCACTGCTTGGCTCAAATGCCCATTTCCAAACCGGTGTCTGTGGCTGGGGGGAATGCCATGCCCTGTTTGGTCAGGACCACACTGCTTATAAATCCTCTGGAACATCTTCCTGTCCTGCCCCCACCATACCTACCAGCTCCCTGCTGTTTGCTCTTATCAAACACACGATAGTGAAAATGTGGTTGGTTTCATAGCCAGGGTTTGAGTTCAAACCCTCGTTTTATCTGTTTCTGGACTGAATGAACAGTTAAACATTCTGAGCCATGGCTTACTTATCCATTCAGAGTAAACATTCAACAAGCACTAAATTCCTGTGCTCTTCTCATTATTTCTTATTGCAACACCAGCAATGAGTTTTCTAGGTGTGACTAAGAGTCGTCTGAGGGTCCTAGGGGTATAATATGGTTTCCCAACATTTTGTGGCTGGAGCAACTAAAACTGAACTGTACAAGCTCTGAGACTAAGAGAAACCATCCCTTTTTAGAGGTGAATTTGCCTTCGTGTAGTAAACATTTTACTCCCAGAATGTATTTTGCTGACACAGTCATCACGGTTCTACAACTCGGCAAACTAAGCTAAAAGTGGAGAAGTGGAGATTGACTAGCTTCTCTCCAGTACCCGAATGAGGATAGCAATCTTTTCCCGGGAGGAAGTGGCCCCATTTGGGGAGGTGGATGAATTCTAGGTGCTCTGCCAGCTCATGCCTGGTAGACTGCCACCTAGCCGGAGACATGACTGTTGCCATTCGGGCACATTAGACCCTAACCCACACTCCTGGAGTGGTAAACACCATGCCCGAAACCTTAAGCAAACCATCTAACTCCAAGCTTCCATGTCCTTTCAAAGGACACTACGCTGTCTGCAAAGACAATGCTTTGACCAGTCCCCAACAGGGCCAAGGCCAGGAGACTAGCTTGGTTTCCAGTCACAGCAATAGCCACTCCAGCCTTGCTCACTGCGGAAGCTCTCCAACCCAGGTAGCCCTCCAACCTCAGGATTTTTCTTCCCTTCCTTATCATATCAAAGCATATCTGTTGTATGGCTCATTCCCTCAGATCTTCGCCAACCACTCAGTCACACAACTAACCTGATGTCATTCATGCTTGCCATTCACAGCATTTCCCAAATAATGTGTATTTTTTAAGCAGATCCCTCCCCTCTTTGAGACAAATTACCTGCCTCGACACACAAAAAAAGTACATCTAAAAATTCTGGTGGAGTAAGTTTGGTTGAGAAGATATTTCTCTGTCCTAGAAATCCTATCAGTTTTGGTTTGGCTAAAAGTATATTATACCATAAACAATGGCCGTGGGACTTGAGACAGTTAGGATTCCACAGGAAACATACATCTGAATTCCTGCCATGTTGCAGTAAGCTTCTGGGTAGAGGGAATTTTAATTGTAATGCTTTCATCATTTTGTGCATTTTCTCACCAGGCTGCATAAAACATCATTATAGAGTTCTTTTTTTTTTTTTTTGAAAAATTTCTGGAAGTCTCTATTTTATCAATCCACACTTTTAGAAACATTATGGCTCCAAGCTTTTTAAAGGAACTTCTTTTTTCTCTTCTGTTTTCTTTAGCTGACCTTCAGAGACTGACCCATAAAAGTGTACCTGAGGTATGCAAAGCCCAAATGGAAAAGAAACATGTATCCATTTCACCTTGGGTTACTCCCAACACTCTACCTCCTGCTCTTGAAAGGTGCATAGCAATGTTACAACCATGGAGGTTTCTGTTCAAGATCCTGCCTGATAAGACTGTAATTCAGGGCTTACCAAAAAACCACTGAGAGGACACTTCCCAGAGGAGCTTACCCTCCTCCCACCGTCCCCAAACCTTGGTGACTTTCACCCCGAAATAGATCGGCACACATACCTCACTGTTGCTCAGTTTCAGTCCAAGTCACACCTGAATCTTTTGCATTGGATAGACGCTTGAATATTGAGGACATTTCTTAGAAACAGACCTGTTTAAACTTTTTCTAGGTTGCCCAGGAGAAGGCACTGACGTGGCTGGGGCTGAGGCCACTAATTCTGAGAACTGACCCCTAAAAATAGCAAGGGCTGTCATTTTTGTCCAGGTTAGGGGGATGGAATTGTTTCTTCAAATCTCTGCTTCCCTGTGCCATGAGACAGCTCAAACAGTGGAGAGAGAGCCCTGGCTGAGGAGTCAGGAGACCCGCGACTCCACCAAGAGCTAGACGTGGTGTGAAGGCTGCAAACTAGACTCGAAGGTTTCCCTGCTTGCTAAATGAGGTTGGGTGTGGAGAGCTTGGCCTATATCAGACTCAACCTTCTCATTATGGGGACATGGGGAGTGGGAGGCTTTCCCTGCCAAGAAACAGAGGAGAGGTGTGGACCTTCTCCCTAGAAAGTATACTGAGATCCAAAATATTACCTAGAATTGATGGCCCAGGAGTATCAGCTCAAAACTGCCAAGCAAGGAACCCTCAATTCCTCCTTCTCCCAGCAAAATGACAGCAAAATAAATAGTTGATTCTTCTTTCTAAAGCTCTCATGGCCATTCTCGAGTCTTCTCTTCCTCTCATCTCTACCCCTACCCCTGCAACTAATCCGCCATGATTGCCTGTCATTTGAACACAAGAGAGATGCAAAGGTGCATCTCTCTCCACCTGACCCACCTCCCACCTACTCCAAGCCACCATGGCAGCCCTCACCGACACCTCTCATTTTGATCTTCTGTGACATAGGACTCCTCTGCCCATGGGATCTCTGAGCCCATCACCCACCACTCTCCACCACCAGCCTTAGCCTCTTACTTTTTGTCCCTTGTATCTGCCAAACTCGTTCCTGCCCCAAAGTCCCCTCTGCCCAGACCATTCCATCCCCATAGGCTCACATACAGTCTCAGCTCAAATGCCAACAACCCCTCAGCCCACGCGGAGAAGCCTACCTCTAACACTTGCTTCCCATCCTCCTGCCTTGATGTCTTCATAGCATTTATCATTGATTAGCATGATCCTATTTCTGTAGGGTTTCCTAGTTTATAGACCATCCCTCTTCCCTCCTTCCCCATCCCTGCCACCAAACTCTAAGTCGTACCAGAGGGGGGTCCTCGCCTGTCTTGCTCACTAAGCATCTGACCCATGGTGGCTGCTTACTATATATTTGTTGAATTCATTAAATAAAATCATAGTTACTTCATTCCTCTGATACTGTATAATAAAACTAGCAGACTGGCTCCTGTTTTAAAATATTTTAATTGATTCTCATGAAGACATCAGTGGACTGCCATTAATTAGGCCCTAGAATTTATTTCTCCAGATTAAATTACTCCTATTCCTCTGAGCCTTCTCACCAGTGTTATTCTTGTCCTCTTAATCACTTTCCAGGACCTTCCCTGGAGGCTCTCCAATTTCTCCTTGTCCTCCTGAGAAGCTGAATAACCTTGTTCTTAGTGGGACCCACTGTGAACCCGCAGAGGAGTCAGGGCAGTAATTCTGCATGGCAGAGGGCAGAGTTTGGTTTTCTAAGCGGTGTAGCTTCATCTGGCCACTTTTTTTTTTTTTTAAGATTATTTATTTATTTATTTGACAGAGAGAGAGAGACAGCCAGAGAGGGAAACCAAGCAGGGGGCGTGGGAGAGGGAGAAGCAGGCTTCCCACTGAGCAGAGAGCCCGATGTAGGGCTCGATCCCAGGACCCTGAAATCATGACCTGAGCTGAAGGCAGATGGTTAACGACTGAGCCACCCAGGTGCCCTGATCCAGCCACTTTCCAACAAGGTGTCCTTGAATGACACCCTCTCTCTGCCATGGTCTCCTCCTCTGTACACAGGGGATGACAAAATCATCTCAGAGGGCTGTCTGTAGTGAAGCTTCAAGAGCTTTCTCCTACACAGTCTTTAGCACAGGGCCCAGTGCACACTAAAACCAAAGTAAATAAGGGCTAACTACTGCGACTAATGAAGCCAACACTACAGCTACTTGAAAAAAACAAGAGGAGAGCAGTGAAAGGGAGCTGAGCGGTATGCAGAAGTCACATTAGATGATTCTGGATTTTGTAGGGAAGAAAAGATAAGTGAAGGAACAGGTTATTTATGAGAACTCTGAACAAAGTGAAAGGGAAATGAGAGCGTATCTGCAGCCTGTTCTTGGAGTGGCACTCATGAAACAGACATCACTAATTGTAGCGTGCCCAGTGAAAGAGCGCGTGGAACAGAGAATGGAAGCAAGTGCAGGGGGGGCTAAAGGTGAAGCTGCTTGAAAGGAAATAACACCTTCTTTCACTTGGTGCAAGATGAGCTAATACAGGGATGTCAACTCAGGTTTCACACACCAGTCTTTTCAGATGCAGAGATCCTCAGCCCTCCGAGGAGGGGTAGAGGCTTGGCTGTGTTTCCTTCAATGGCCCCGGGCCCTCCACAGAGATACTCCAGCACCCTCCCTGTTAATGGAAGGCCTCAGAGGCCCCATTTGGCTGTGAGAGTCCTTGGAGGATAAAGGTGCACCAAATCGGAAAGACAATTTGGAGGAGACTTATATTTAGGGCTCACACTGCAACAATGACATAGCACCCTGAGAGCCCCCCAGAAATGACAGTCTACAAATGGAGTTGGGTGAGCCTCCAAAGATCTAGAGATCAGGTTCCATCAGGCCACCCACCTGGTGGAATACTGAGCAGCCACAAAAAAGGCATGAATCAGATCCCCATGTTTTGACATGGAAAGATGCCCAAATGTGTGGCTTATAGACAAAAGCAAGGTGCTAGATTCTCTGTGGGATCCAGGTCAGGGATCCTCTCCTCCTTACCTCTCCTCCTTGTCTTCTCTTTACATGTGCAGGGAGAAGTCCTGCAGCAAACACCTCCCAGCTCTGTCTCCATCTCCAACTCGTCCCTGACTCGTGCCTCCCCGAGACCTTGGCCATCCCCTGCGCCACGTTCCCTAAAGAAGAGGGAAGTGAGGAAAGAACCCAAGGCCGCCTGGATCTTGAGCTGCCTGCTCCCAGGTGTGGCAGGTGCTCATCCCATCTCTCAGGCCCTTCCCTGGACTTCTTGTCCCCAGGTGGGACACCAGTAGGATGGGGCAAGGAGAAGTGAGCAGACCTACCCTTCTCTCTCTCTCTCTCTCTCTCTCTCTCTCTCTCTCCAGCTCCTCCTCCTCCTGCATCAGGGAGTGGGGATCAGGCCAGCCTTACCCTGCTATGAGCCTCATTACTCCAATACAATTTGCCATTTTGACTTCAACCGGAACCAACTGCTCCAATCCAACCATTACCAGAAAGATGTGAAAAATATAAAAGCTAAAGGTATTAATAATTGATACTTGTACAACTGTATACAACAAATACAGAGACCAATTCAGTTGTAGAATTGAATATAGGCTAGTCCCCTTGAATGCAGGCTCACCTGGGGACTTGCTTACAACCAGAAGAATACGGCAAGAGTGATGGGATGCCCCTTTGTCATTAGGTGACATCAGATAGTAATTTCCAGACTGGCAGACTCTTGCTGGCTCCGACGAAGCCAGCCACCACGGAGAAGCCCACACAGCAAGGAACTGAGAGCAGCCTCTAGCCAACAGCCAGTGAGGATCTGAGGCCATCCTCAGCCCAAGGACTCATAAGGACTGCCAACAACCGCATGCACTTGGAAGTGGGTCCATCCTCAGCCCAGTCTCAGGGGAGCCCCACACAACCCCTTCATTATGGGCTTGCAAGACCCTGAGTGAAGGGCCCAGCAAGCTACACCAGGACTCCTGACCTCCAGAACCTGGGAGATGATAAATGTGTGTTTCCTTAAGTCCCAAAGTTTATGGCAATTTGTTTCACAGCAATAGACAACAAAAGTAAGTAGCTGGGTGGCTCAGTAGGTTAAGCAGCTGCCTTCAGCTCAGGTCATGATTCCAGGGTCCTGTGATCAAGACCCACATCAGGCTCCTTGCTCAGCAGGGAGCCTGCTTCTCCCTCTGCCTCTGCCTGCCACTCTGCCTGCTTGTGCTCTCTCTCTCTCTCTGACAAATAAATAAATAAAATCTGTAAAAAAAAAAAAAAAAAAGAGTAAGTAGCAACAGTAATAAAACAAGAGGCTACACAGTCTGGTGGTTAAGGTCCCAGGCTCTGGAGCCCAACTGCCTGGGTTCAAATTCTGCTCCCTACCCCCTCCACTTGACCTCTCTAATACTATAGTTCCTCCCCTTTAGCACAAGGGTAGGACTAGACCCCCACCGCCACCCCCTGGTGCATAGTAAAGACCCTAAGTGTTAACACAAGCAGAGTGCTTGACAATGTGTGTCTTGTCAGGGCCCAAGGAAGATTGGAGCTTGCTGGTTTGTGCCTGGTCATGCTCCTTGCTCTTGCCTCCAAAATACTGGGAGCAATCATCTCTTGGGGGTATTGTGGGAATTTATACATCAAAGATAAAATTTTCTATTTTTTTATAATAAGCATTTATAATTTTATATTTGCAAAAAGGAACAACATTCTTTTTAAAACTCATGTTAGCTTTCTGTTGGGTCCTTCTGAGGATGGGATCCTCTCAGGTCGCTATAAATGACAAATATCTGTGCAAAAGAGCTTAAACAACATGGGGAAGGAGTTATAGTATGGACTCTGAGTGCAGCACAGAATAGGAGGCTAGTAAATGTCCAGAGGCCTTGGGGGAAACTGGGCTGGAGCCATTTAGTACAGCGGATACAGCAGGCAAGGCCTCACCTTAGCCTCTCTTTGGCCACAGGATCTCTCCCTGCACCTTTCCTTTTAGCTTCCCTCAGTTCAGAATAGGGGGTGGTGACCCATGTTGTTTCTATGACCAGACATCCAACAAAACTGATTAGCTTCTCCTTGTCCCACTTCCAAATTCCCTGAGGAGAGAATCTGGTCAGATGAACACTCATGGTCCCATCAGCAATGATGGTGAGAAGGGAGCAGGATCCCTCAATATAGACTGAATAGTTCAGATTACACCAGGTAGTGGAAGGATGAGTTTCCAGGAGGAGGGGAAAGAGCATACCCAAAGAGTATCTAAATCAAGTTCATCCTTTTTTTTTTTTTTTTTTAACTAAGGAACAGCAAAGGAATTGAGAACAATGTTTAAGAAGTTTCCAGAGACTTCGGACAAGAGCCAGTGTTTTCCATGAATACTGAAAATCACTAGAAATATCTCATTTGGAAATGAATTTAACAAGTCCTTTTAAAGGGTTGGATTCAAACTTTTCTCCTTGATACCCTAATCCATATGAGGTTGTTGCCATCCTATTCACCACAGAATATCAAAAGTGGAAGAAGGCAGTTCTGCCCAGCTGATACTCAGCCTCAGTGTGGCAAGTTCAACATTTGTGGGGCCATGGGTATTGGTACTTATGGTGCCAGTTTGTGGGCCAGTGTGCACACTATCCATAACCTAACTCAAAGAAAAATGTGTCCCTCTTGCGTCGTCCTCATAAAAGTAACAATTCAAACAAAGTACAGGCCCAGGTCCAAGGCAAACTCTGCATCTCAGGCACTGATGCTAAAGATAAAAAATACCGTTCAATTGAAATTATACCTCACTTAGTAGAAACGTTATCTGGAATTAGCATAATTATCCAATGAACATTCAAAGAGGAAAAGCTAATTACTAGGATCATAGGTTCTCTGGGTTGGAAGGAAACTCACAGGTCAGTGTAAATGCCCTCTCCCTCCCATACCCCAACAGGTAGAGGAATCCCCTTTACTGTGTCCCTAGCAGGTAGATGTTGATTCTGCTTCCCACCTCCATCAAAGCAGCACCTACCATTTCTGGATAACTATAGCCATCAAGAAATCTTGACTAGAGTAGGACTAAAAACTGGCTTCCTCATTAAGTCTACCACTTGACATGACATCTGCCCAAATTTTGTGTCTGCAACCTCAGAAACCTTTTTCTGCATACCAAGGAGAAGTATCTTCTCATCTTTGTGAAGGAAGCTGTGCCCAGTGACAGATACACGTAGCTGCCCGCCTGACTGCCATTTCTCACACCTCCTCTTTCTGAGCTAAGAGAATGCCAATTTCATTTCCTTGTGAGATGACAGAAATACACCCATGCAGGGAAGATCTCCCTTCCCCAGCCCCAGAGATGAGGTTTAGTCAGTCTTTGAAACTGAAGGGCCAAAGGGATGGGCATCTGAAACAACCTGGCTGGAGACAGAAGGGAAGCCTGCTAAGAAAATTCTGAAAAGTTTTTGGTCCCTGATGGTTTGAAAGAGCCCACTGGCTCGGCCTCTTCCCACTCCTCCCTTGAATGCAGTTGTGTGAAAGGCAATACTTGGGTCTCCCGCAATCACCTTGGTTCCATGAGGTGGCAAACTTAAGGTCAAGAAGCCAACATGCCAAGAATGCAGAACGTAAGTCTAGAAGGAGCCTAGGCCTTAGAAGGTATCAGTAAGCCACTGCTGCTCGCCCTGGAATGACCTTTCTCCAGACACCTTATTCTATTAGATGATCACATTTTTATCACCTAACCACTGTGAGCTGAGCTTTTTATAAGTTATAATGGGACACATTTTAACCAATAACTGCTCACCAGAGCTGTAGGTTCCATTTGCCTAGATTCATATGACATTTTGAGGCCTGACCTCAGCCCTACCATCCTAACCCATCTCCTCAATACAATCCCTATTAGTCAGGTACAGTGAAGAAAACCCCACATGCCGCCCCCCACCCCCTTTGAAAGCTGCTCAAAAAACAGCTGTGTTCTCTCCGTTCTCACACCCCCAACTTCACTTTCTTGGCATCCACCTCACTTCGAGGTTGCCATTGGCTACAATGCATGACTCCTTCCCGGATGCCTAGGCCGCAAACCTTATCTGCCATTTGGACCCAAGGGCTACACTTTGTGTTGGTCCCTGTCACGGATCAGGTTGTTGCTCAGCCTAAAAACATTGCTTTGGCTCATTATTCCTTCATCCAGTCTATTAGCTCTACTCACAGCCCCAGGCAGCCTGGGAATCTGATCAGCATGGCACCAATGTACTCACCCACTCAGCTCTGAAAACAACAACAACACTGAATAAGACAGCAACTAGAGACTACATGCAAACACAATACTAGCAGTTGGTCTGACAATGATAACAGACCTACCAGTGTCTCCAAAAATATACCAACTTGATAGCCATTTGGATTGAACCTTTCCTGGTATTAATGCCAGCGGGAGAAGAAGGGCAGATTCATCCCACAGGCGTTAACAGTGATGAGGAGGGAATAGTAAAGAGCATCCGACATACCCCATGGGTCATTATTATGGCAGCAATCAGCCTCCCCATATCTGGGCGCCCTACAATTGCAGCTTGTTAGGTTATGTGCAACAAAACACAAGTTGAAAGGAAGTCCTGAGCTTTGTTCTGAAAATCCTGGATTTTATAGAATGCAGCCATTTGTTCCGTAACAAAAGAACATTGTCATGATTTATAAAGCAAAGATATGTGGTCTGCTATCCTAATAATATATATCTTTATTCTAGGCATAATAAGCAGACCTAAAGTAAAGAGAACTCCTAGATGAAATCAGAAACCTGTGATACCAAGAATGTGGGAGATAAGGAGAGAAAGAAAAAAAAATGGTAAAAGCAAAATAAGTTCTAGAAAGGCAATAAGAGTACCTGGTTTTGCATTTCCTAAACTTTACCTTTCTATCTTATTGATCACATTCAGGTTCATCTCCAACACCCACCACCACTCTGCCATATTGCCATCACCACCATCACCACCACCAACTTCATCGCTCCACAATTACCAACACCACCAACACCACTGTTGCCACTAACATCATCAATACCATCACTTTGCCCACCACCATCTGCATGAACAACATCCATGATCTTCCCTGAGCATTGCTCTCTAGAGACTGCTCTCTAGAGCACGCTCTCTCGAGGACAAGAAGACCTGGGCTAGAGTCCTGGTTCTGCTTAGTAACTGAACTGGTGACCTTGGGCAAGTCAACTTACTCCTTTGTATCTCAGATCGATAAATACATATTAAATGAATGAAAGGATTAATTAATATTATATGGAACTATTTTGTGTCTGTCCTTAAGGTCAACAGAAATACAATACAAATTATACTAAAGAAGCTCATACTTTTCTGAGGCTTAGGGTTTGCTAATCAAGTTCCTAATATGTGATGATAGCATTAAATACTGCCCGGAAAAAAAACTGTGAGCTATTATTTCCCTCGGTGTCTTTTATGTCAGGGTTGGCTTTTAGTTTTTGTTTTTGTTTTGATCCAGACCCAATCAATACAGCTGTTACTTATCTGCCTCTCTAGTCTGGAATAGTTCCCCATCTTTGTTTTGCATTGTTTTTCATGACATCAATATTTTAAAAGAATGAAAGCTAGTTGTTTTATATAATACTCTTCAATTTGTATTTGCCAGAGTTATTCCTCATCATTAGATTTAGGTGAACCTTTCTGGCAAGAGTATGGCACAATGGGTACTGTATTTTTCTCAGTGCCTGACATCAGGAGGCACCTGTCCTCCTGCTCCGACAAGTTGGATTACACGGTTAAAGGGCTAACCATGATTTCTCCTTGGTGAAGTTACTTGTTCCTGTTTGCACCAAGTAATAATCTGTGGGACATAATGAAAATCATTTTTAAATACGAAAGGCTTGAGAAATCTGTGAGATGTAGAAAAACTTTTTCAATATCAAGAGTTCAAGGAATTTTAAGTGCTACAGAGACAAGTGAGCGTAAGTACTCTCTCCCATCAGTGTTCAGCCCCAGGGAATAGACACTCTTGCTGAGCTGGGCCCCATTCCCCACGTCGCTTTATTCCTCCAGCATAAGAATCCTCAACCAGGAACCAGGAAGCCTCCTGTGACTACACGCAGGAGACCGTGAGCCCCCGTAGCTTTCAGTGTGTTCTCAAAGGTGTCCCTGTCTGAAAACATTAAGAATCACTCTTACGTGCTAACATTGTTAATAAAGACTTAGGAGTCAGGGAGGGAAATCAGACTGAGGGGGAAAAAATGAGTATTATTTTTGACTGACTGTTGTGAGGTTGTAGAGGGTCATTAGGAGGACTTGTCTCAAAGATACTTAGAAATATTCATTTCCTTTGTGGTGCTTGATATTTTGAATTTACGTAACTTGTTCAATGTCCTTCTTCCTAACGTAGAATGAATTTGCTTGAAGGCAAGTCGTGTTTTTGAATGTTTATTTCAGCCCTGCATCACCAGGACCAGCCACGGTTCCTGGCACACGGCAGGTTCTCCACTCATTTTACTGAACGGAAAAAAAAGAAAAAAAAAGAAAAGAAAGAAAAAACAACAGACCCATCAATGAGAATGGTTGGGAGAGAGAGAATGGAAACACTGCGAGTGGAAAAGGGACCATTTTTAAGTTGAAAAAGTATTTGCTGAAGGAACACAAGGATGAATTCATATAGGCACAATTTTCTTCCACACAGAAGAAAATGGAATCATGGTTAACACGAATCCATTTTGACATGATACGCAAGACTGAATTCTGGTGTCAACTTTTGATACCACCTGAGTCTAAAGCAAAATAAATTTGCATTATTCTTAGATAGAACCAGAAATTAAAATTTCAACATGCTGATACGATGGAGTGTAGCCCAGGGCATGACAGGGCAGGAGTTTTGGTAAACCGACGAAACCATGACAAAGCACGTTTCCAGCATTCCAGATACAGGTGTGTGAGGCCAGGGGCTGAGGTCTTTGCCCAGAGAACGTTCCCAAATCCAGCAGCTCCTCTTTGGCTAGAGCCTTTCTTGCACCAGCAGGCTACTTCCCTTGCCCTCGTTCTCCTGCTGAAAAAATGAGGAAGCTGGACTTGGTGGGAAGAGGACTAGCTCAGCATCTGAGGACTTGGGGCCAAGTGCCCATTCTGCTCCAAGCCAACTGAACACCCCTGGACAAGCCACTGCTTTGTCGTCAGTGTCCCACTCTGCTAATGGAGGGCTCACAAGATCTCTGACTTCCCATCCAGCACCAAAGTCAGCTGCTGCCGTGAAAGGCCAAATGAGCTGCCAAGTGCCCCTCCTCTCCTTCCTCCTCTGGGAATCAATGCCAAGGTCTAACCCAATGGGCTTAGTCAGGAAGCACTTGACTACGTGAATCATAGAAGCAAGGGCAAAGCCGGAATTTGCTTCAAGCGATGACCTTCCTTATTGAGGTCCCAAAACGATTCGTGGGGGGATAAAAAATCCTTCTAAGCAAGTCTGGTGAAGGCTGCAGTGCCTCCCACACCAGACACAATTACTTCACAAAGGCTCTACCCCAAGTACTGATTCTACATGAAGTTGAATGTTAATGAGCTCAGGCTCCCGGGAGACACAAGTCACCATGGACCGTGGGACAGGAAACCCCCCAGCTTCCAGCAAAGTGAGATTCAGTTTGTGGAGAGAGCCAGACAGCAACTAGGATTCAGCGTCCAAGGCTGCAGAAATGATAATCGCCTTAGAAATGCTTTCATCTCTCCTTCTTCTCTCTCCATTAACCTGATTCCCCACCAGGTTTTTCTCAGTAATTTGGGAGACTACAAAATTCAGTCCTAGTCACTGTTGATCGAGCATTTAAGGACACTGTTCTGAGCACTCCTCATGTATTAAACTCCTGTAACACAGGGTATTGTCATATAACACAGGTATCGTCACTACCCCTATTTGCCTCTGAGGAAACGGAGGCCCAGCACGGTCAGGGAGTTAATAACCTGAGCTCCACAAACACAGTGGTCAACAGCCCTGACCAGTCCCCACCCGTACGGAGCTGATTTTTCTAGAATGGGGACCCAGAAAGTGAGCAAAAGAACAAACAAGCAGGAACAAATAACAGCAGTGAAGAAATCAAGTGAAGACTCATCCAATCTCGTCCAAGGTCACATCATGGTTCCCAGGGCCAGAATCTGGGCGTTCTTCTCAAAGGGGCTCACCCGTCATTTTCAACCTGGCTCCTCTAGGGGAACTGGCATGAATTGTTACACACAAGATAACATAGAAAAGAATAATTTAAAAAAACAAAACAAAAACAAAAAACAAACCTTTCTTTCTAAAAACTTTTAGCAAATACATAATAACTGGATGAAGAAGAATCCTCTTATCTACATATTTGCCTAAACTCTGTACGTACTTTTTTTTTCCTTTTCTAATTTTTATTTAGGTTCTATCCAGTTCATACACAATGCACTATTGGCTTCAGGAGTAGAATTCAGTGACTCATCACTTACATACAACACCCAGTGCTCATCATATCAAGTGCCCTCCTTAATACCCATCACCCCTCAAGCCCACCCCCCACCCACCTCCCTGTATCACCCCTCAAAAACTGTACTTTCTTAGGATGCAGACTGAGGAGTGGGGTTTCTGGTTCAAAGATTATGCAAAAAAAAAAAAAAAAAACCCAAAAACAATAACAAAAAAGACCTTGCCCAAAATTACGGATCTTGTTACTGTTTAAATTATTCTCACAAAGATTATAGCTATGAAAAAAAAAAAAGATTATAGCTATGCAAACTTCTGCCAATTCCAGAGCATTAATTATTGATACGAATTTTTGAGCATTTGGTGGGAGAAAAATGGCATCTTGTTGTGGCCTTCCTTTGCATTTCCTTAATTATTACTAGAGTTTTTTAAATCCTTATTTTTTAATGATTTTTCTGACTTTAAAAGAGAATTTGTCAACTCAGTGAGTAGGACATTCATAAAAGGGATAAGCACGGCATATTTCTAACTTAATTACTATACCATTAAAATGAGCTCTGCACAATGTGTCTGGAAATGGGCTTTTTGTCTGAGAGACAGAGAAGAGCATGTGTGGTTTCTTTTCTAAATCAGAAGCCGAAAGCCAAGGTGGCCTCCTAGAGGCTCGCATCACCTCCGTGTCCCCACCCATCCTGGGTAAGGACCTCACCAAACGGCTCCCCTCAGCTCCTAGCAGCTCCCATCCTAATTCTTAAAAGCACTGTAAAGTTTTTAAGGGGAAAGAAACAAGAAGCAGTTCTACAGTTTTTTTTTTTCCTGTGGCTAATTTAAGTTGTAGTAACACAAAAATACTTTTCACTTGAATAGCCTTTAAGATTCATTTTGAAAACAGCAGTAGCCACCTTGAGACATATTTATTGTGAGTTTCCAGCACTCCAACAGTGGGGGTACAAAGAAAAATTCTAAAATAACTACTTATAAAGCTCAAATGAATTTAATTAGACTGCTAAAAACGAAAAAAAAATACTAAATTATAAACCACCATAGACATGATTAATTACACTTACATTATGCACAAAGCCCAAGAATGGAACCACCCCACGCTTGTTCCTCCCAGATTCGGAGGTAGGTATTGTCGCCAGCAAGACAGCCCTGGGTAGAGGCAGACCTAGAGCCAGCAGCTATAATCGGAGCCGAAAAAGTCTGATCACAGAGGGTCCCTGAGGCTCTGCAGCCTCCTGACCCCTGGGGCCACCCTGCTTCCTAGAGCAGGTCCTGAAATCCCTCCCCTGGAGATCCCTAGCCAGATTCCAAGCTCTCCTGAGGCCAGGACTGGCCTTTCCTCCTCCTCTCCCATCCCCTGTGAACCAGGACACACCCCTGTTCTTGCCCGCTGTCAGTATAGCAGGTGCTAAGTAAGTGCTGAAGGAGTGAATAAGCACCCTCAAAGTGAGCTCTCCCTGAGGACATGAGGATGTCTAAATCATATAACCTGAGCGTGGATGTCTGTGACACGTTAAGGGGGGGGCGTCAATTTTCAAAGTGTGTAAAGAGGATAATCTAATTTTTAATTTTATTTTTAAAAAATGTGTCCATGAAGAAATGTCTTTCAAATCCTTGCCCATTTTAAAAAACTGGGTTATTTGTCTTTTTATGACTTAAAACGGCTTATTTTGACCTCTGTGTTGAGATAGTGTGTACACAGAATACAAATCACTTTTGAAAATGTAAGGAAAATAATTTTCTTTTAAACATTTTTTTCAGAGTCCTAGTTTGGGGATCAAGGTCTNGTGACAGACACGTGGATGTCTGTGACACGTTAAGGGGGGGGCGTCAATTTTCAAAGTGTGTAAAGAGGATAANATGTCTAAATCATATAACCTGAGCGTGGATGTCTGTGACACGTTAAGGGGGGGGCGTCAATTTTCAAAGTGTGTAAAGAGGATAATCTAATTTTTAATTTTATTTTTAAAAAATGTGTCCATGAAGAAATGTCTTTCAAATCCTTGCCCATTTTAAAAAACTGGGTTATTTGTCTTTTTATGACTTAAAACGGCTTATTTTGACCTCTGTGTTGAGATAGTGTGTACACAGAATACAAATCACTTTTGAAAATGTAAGGAAAATAATTTTCTTTTAAACATTTTTTTCAGAGTCCTAGTTTGGGGATCAAGGTCTGGCCCCCACAGTAAATCCTTGGCCAGGCATGGATTCTGGACCAGATGTAAAGCCAGAAAACCAGATTTTTGCTGAGCCTCAGCAAACACCTCTAAACAGAAATACTGGGACTTAACTAGGGTGAACCACTGATGGAAGACTTAACGTGAGGAAACTGGGGTCCGCGGGGCCTTGCCCATGGTGGCACAGACACAAGGACGAGGTTTCAGGCTCACACATTGCCGAGAGATGACTGCACTAAGCTAGAATCTCAAGAACCTCAGACATACTTGATAATGCTGCAGGAACTGCATTCCGCCCGCTGAGCACCTGAGGTTGGAAGGACTTCTCAAATCAGAGAAGAGGCAGACAATGGGAGGTTTGTAGCATGATTGTCATTTTTAATTAATATTATACTGGAATTCAATGGTGTGTCTGGACCCACTGATTCCTAAAGAGAATCATAAAATATGAGCAAATGAACAAATCCTTAAGGGGGCTAGCATGTGAGAAATGACTATGCATATTCCAAAGGAAGAAAATTAGAAAGAAACACACCATCATGGTCAGGGAAAGCTGCTGTAACGGAGGGAGGCAATCATACAGTGACCTGAAGAACAAAGCAATTTATTTCTCTCTCTTGTAACAGTGTCAAGGTGAAGGTGGGCAGTGCAAAGGTTGGCACCTCTCCGTGCACTGTGGGCCCCCGCCCTGGCCCTGCCAACCCAAACATGGCTGAACCTGAAGGGCTGGGCATGCAGGTTCCAGCCAGCAGGAAGGGGGATGAGCGCAGAGGACTCAGCCCCACTGTCACCCAAGGCCCATGGATGGTCCATATTGCCTTCACTCAGGCTCCCCAGGTGACAATTGCATCATCTAACTGCCAGAGAGGCCAGGGAAGGCTGCTCAGCTGAGCGGCTGAGGCCTGGCCATCATTTCATTGCTACAGAAAAAGAAAGAATGGCTTTTGGTGGACAGTCTGAGGTGCCAGCCACCTGCGCCAAAATTCTCAAGTGGCGACGACCATGAAGTTGGCTTAGGGGTATTTTAATTTTCTTCTTTACATTGGTATCTGGATTTTCTGGAAATTTCCATATTGTCCTCAGGTGGTGTTACACAATAAGGGTCATGGATATAATGATCTTGGGTTTGGAGCCAGGCTGTCTGGGCTCCTTTACGAACTCGATGACCTTGGACCAACACTTTCTCCTCCATGACCAGCCTTTTCCCCAACCATGTCACGGGTGCAATAGAACCTATCTCACCAGCAGTGTGAGCATCGAGGGAGCAAAGACCTGCAATGTGTGTGGACTCAGGCCCAGTCCACGGTGACCAGGGTGGACAGCACGGGGCCTCACTAGCGTCATACAGAGATGATGGTGACTGTTAGCATCAGACCATCTCACACACGGGCCTCGGTGTGCTGGGAGCACCACTCCCCGTGAGCTGGGTATTCTTGCTCTTCCTGCTCCTTCCCCATCCTCAGCCTCTTCGTCAAACACATGCATTCACTGAACACCAAAGGCTCTCCTCTCTCCCTCTGTCTTCCTCACCATCCTCCAACTCTGAGGTCTCCCTCACCTCCCTGCAGATTTCTCAGGTTGGGGAGCACTCAGGGGTCCTGCTTGCAGGTAGAAGTAGTGATTGGCCCTCAGGTGCCTGAGTTATTTAGATCTGATCGCAAGGATGAAACGGTGTTCCCTGAGGATCCTAGGGACATCCTAGAAGGACACTAACCTGCAAGCTGGTCCCCCGCCTGCACCCTAGTTAGTGGGCCAGAACCCCCCCTCCTGTGTCCTCCTCAACCCCTTTCTTTGTCCCTTCCTTTTCTCCTTACACCCAAACATGTGCAAGCTTGGATGAACACAAGTTGAGGAGCCTTTTAAACAGCTCATTAAAACTATTAAAAGCAGAAAATTGACCTTGGGAAATGATTGTGCAATAGCTTTATTAGATTGCTTGGGGAAAAAAAAGTTAGAAAGCCTGGCTGTCTTACTACTGATTTCTCAGGGCTCTCCATACAGGCTTCTAAATTTGGATCTCAAGAATTATTGAGCTTTGACTGGGAAAAAACAAAAGAATCTGAAGTCCTGCCAGGACCCAGAGTAATTCTTCGGCTCTTTCTTCCAGAACCCTTGGAGAGGGAAGGGCCTGGTTTGTCCACTTGGGGGAGAGAGGGTCACTGTTGTTGAGTATTTGGGGGGGAGGGGAGTATAGACAGGTTGAGGTTCCCACACTAAACTCTCTCTCTCTCTTTACAACCCTGAAATGAACTTTTGTTGGCATTCGTGATTGATAGATAGGAAGTGGGAGGTGGACAAAACACCAGAAACCCACCTGGGAAAGACAAGCAAATGATTCAAAACACATTCAGACAGAAGCGCAGAGCAGTCCTCTGGTAGGCTGCTAAAAGGTCTGTGTGTTGGGGGTGAGGGCTTGGCCCCCAGAGAACAGAGATGGGAGCTTCTAGCAGTCACGGGGCTCCCTGGGGAGGGGCTCTGCTTGCATTTCCTGAGCACCTACTGTGCCTCAGGCCCTGTCCTAACCACGCCCTAGGGCCCTCCTCTACTCATTTAGTTTCCTCTAAGGAAACAGCACCCCCAGGCCAGAAGGCCTGTTTTCCTGGGGAAGAGACTGGGACTTAGGCTGGTAAGGGACTTGTCCCAAACCACAGAGCCAGGAAGCAATAGCTCAGGAGCTCAAATCCTCTCCTGAGGCTCCTCTAGCATGTTGGCACTGTGGACACTGGTACGTGTATGTGCACACACGTGTGTGAACAGGAGGGAGCTAGGGTTGTGACTGTCTTTACTTTAGTCACCTCCTCCTAGACTCCCCGCCCCCCCCCCAGCCCCTCAAAGGCTGACCTGTGCACCAATCCCCACTGTACCTCCCAAACCCAGCCTGGTGCTGAGGCGTAAAGACAGATGATGAAGCTGCAGAAATCCCTCCAGGTGCTAAAGGTAGCAGGCAAGGAGGCTTGTTTTCTCTAGTACCCCAACTCAGACCAAAATCCATGTTATGGAGAACCCTGGCTGGCACTCCCTAAAGGGGGTGCATTTTGTCCACTTCCAGCTGGCAGAGCCCCCAAGAAGACCTGTAACTCAGGCTCCCTCTACAGCACGGCCAGAAGGAGCTGGAAGGAGCTGGAAGGAGCCGGAAGGAGCCAGAAAGAGCCAGAAGGAGCCACCATGCTTGCCCGCTGGAGGAATTATGTAACACTGAAACCAGAAAGTGTATGTGGAGAGTGAGGTGCATGAAGCAGTATTTTGGGAAACAAAAGGCACCGGGCAGAAGGGTGCTCGCTTAGAAGTCTGGATTTTGTAGGTTTGCATTTCTGAGCTGGTTCCTCCTTTCAAAAATCTATTCTCGTCTTATTTTCATATCTTCTTCAAAAAAAAAAAATAGAGGGGAGGTGAAACACATGTTCTAATATAATAATAGGGGTTCCAAAGTGTACCCTGGAACCGTTGCAGGGTGGCTCCCCATTTCCTGCCACCCAGGCCTCATCCTCGTGGGCCTGAGCCCCGCTGACGGTGAGCTGGTCCAGGCCGCCATGGACCCGGACACTACCACCAGGAATTGCCTGTGATGTCCCTCTCCTTGCCCTTAAAGCTGCTGGGACAGATGGTTGCTGTTGCCAGGAGCTCTGTAAGGTGGCTGCAAGTAAGAAAGAAGGACCAGACCTCAGGGGATACTCACACCCTGGGGTCGTGCTGTCCTGTGGGTAAGGCGCATCAGGTTAGTCCAGCAGCTCAGAAGCCCTTCTCGAACACACCACTGCTGCTTGCATCTGGCCTTCACTTCCTTGTCGTGGGACCCTCGACAGTTCCTCCCCATAAAGGGTACTAGGACTTTTCATCATTGGAGGATTGAGGATTAAGTAAAAAAAAAAAATAAATAACACATGTGCTGGGTGGTAGTTGGCAATATTATTATTTCTATGCAAATTGCTTCTTTCCTCTGCAGGCTCAGAATCCACCCTGAGCCCATTTTCTTTTAAACTTAATTTAAATAAGAAATGAAAATTACAATGAGATACCACTTCTCATCTATCAGATTGGCAAAAATCCAAAAGTTTGATAATAGAGTCTGTCGGTGAGGCTCTGGGGAAATGGACACTCTCTTCAATGGCCAGTGGGAATGCAGACTGCTACAGCTCCGTGGAGGGGAATTTTATAACAGCAAAATTACACAAGCCCTTCTCCTTTGACCCAAGAAAGCCACTTCGAGCAATCTACCCCAGAGACATACTGGCAAGAATGCGCATTAAGAGACACTTTAAGAGACTGTTAACCAATTGCAATGTAGGAACCTTATTTGTGCCCAGATCTGAACAAATCATAATTACGAGGCAAAGAAATGTGACTGGTGGGTTGGGTATTTGATCATGCTAAGAAATTATTAGTAGTATTCTTAGGTGTGATCATGGCATTATAGTAATGCTTTTCTCAAAGGGTCTTTATCTGTTAGAGATATTTACTGAAATATTCATGAATGAAATACAATGTCTGGAATGTGCTTACAAATAATCCTGGAGGAGGGTTTGTGTGTGTGACAGGTACTTGGGGGTTTACTACAGTGTCCTCCTTTCGTATATGTTTGAAAGTTTACGTAGTGAAATTAAGACGTTGTAGATAACGCTGAAATTCTCCCTTGACCCCACCTAATCCAAGCACTTGGAGCAATTTGTAATAATACACATATATTTTGATTAATCTAATTAATTTCCACCTTTCCCATTAGATCTCAAGCACCAGGAGGGCAGATAGTGAGTGCACTTTTGCTCACCATCATCTAACCCAGTGCCAAGAACGTAATAGGACCTCAGTAAACAATCATTGAGCAAATGAATTAATAAGTGAAGGAACTATAGAATGCCGGTTCACATATGGAAAACTCCCTTCGTTTGTATATTCTTACTAGACCCCTACCTCTATCAAATGGTAATTCACTCATAAGGTCCAATGATAGAATAGATTCAAACGCCTCATGGGGCCACTGGCCAGCATTCCCTGTAAGGTGTTTTTGCAGATCTGAAGTTCCATGTTTTAACAACATAGCAGCTCCTTCCAGAACTATCCCTCTAGCTCTAAGAGATGCCTTACAGTTGTATGCCTCTCAGCCCCTACAGCCCATTCCAGAGAATGGTCAGTGTTTCATCTGGTATGCCATCATCCATGGTCAAGCCTCCCTGCCTAGTGGACCGGGTGGGCAGGGTCTAGACTTTAGCTGTCTCTCTTTCCCCTGGGCTTGATAGCTGCACACCTCCCAATAAATATTTGCTAGAACATCACTGAGTGAGACAGTGAATGAGTAATAGAGGTATTGTGGGGCCCTTAAATACCCATTCTCTCCTAGCTATGGGGTCTCACTGAGTTTGGGTCCAAGAGCTAGAATATATCCCAAATTGCTTTCTTTCTTTCTTTTTTTTTTAAAGATTTTATTTATTTATTTCACAGCGGGAGAGAGATCACAAGGAGGCAGAGAGGCAGGCAGAGAGGGGGAAGCAGGCTCCCCGCTGAGCAGAGAGCCCGATGCGGGCCTCGATCCCAGGACCCTGAGATCATGACCTGAGCCGAAAGCAGAGGCTTTAACCCACTGAGCCACCCAGGTGCCCCCTAAATTGCTTTCAAGAAGAAAAAACAGAAAACAAAAACAAACAAACAAACAAAACTCCAAAACAAACAGACAAAACCCTGGCCCTGCTGCGTCCTCTCCAGAGCTCAGCCCGCCGCCTGGTTGGAACGTCATCCTGAAAGGCTCTTCATTCCCCAGCACAGTGCCGGCCCAGCACCTTGCCTGCCATGCCTGCCTTTGCCAGCAGGTCAGAGTCCCAGAAAGTGTTATGTGAGCACTGGGCATCTTCTCCCCATGCAGTTCCGTCTTTAACTTGGCTGCCAGAATGTTGAACACCAAGTTATTCTGGGCAAGCCCAGCAACTTTCTTTGCTGGCATATCTATTTTCCTCATCTTTCTACCATTTTGCCCCTTTGAAAATTCTTTTTTTTTTAATTTTATTTATTATTATTTGACAGAGAGAGAGAGAGTGAGAGAGGGAACACAAGAAGCAGGGGGATTAGGAGAGGGAGAAACAGGCTTCCTGCTGAGCAGGGAGCCTGACGTGGGGCCTGATTCCAGAACCCCAGGATCATGACCTGAGCCGAAGGCAGACGCTTAACCAACTGAGCCACCCAGGAGCCCCTCCCCTTTGAAAATTCTTTTTTTTTTTTAATATTTTATTTATTTATTTGACACAGAGAGAGAGAGAGATATCACACGTAGGCAGGCAGAGAGAGAGAGAGGAGGAAGCAGGCTCTCCGCCGAGCAGAGAGCCCGATGCGGGCCTCGATCCCAGGACCCTGAGATCATGACCTGAGCCGAAGGCAGAGGCTTTAACCCACTGAGCCACCCAGGCGCCCCCCCTTTGAAAATTCTTATATCATAAATTCTTTGTATGAGTTTTTGGTAAGATGCCTGAAATCCAATCAAGGGGAGAAAGAGCCAGACAAGTATCCTGAACAAAACTATACATTGAGGCCTCCTGGGTGGCTCAGTTGGTGGAGCCTCTGCCTTCAGCTCAGGTCATGATCTCAGGGTGCTGGGATCGAGCCCCATATCTGAGCAGGGAGCCTGCTTCTTTCTCCCTACCTGTTGTTCCCCCTGCTTGTGCGCTCGCTCTCTCTCTGTGTGAAATAAATAAATAAAATAAAATAAAATAAAAACCTGTACATTGAGAGTCTCCCCCTTTCTGTTTATATCACATGAATTTGGAAAGAATCTCAAGACGGAAATGATTCAGGCAACCTGCACACCTTCAGAGAGTCGCACCCTTCCCTGGAGAAGCAGTTGACTCCAAGACTGGGGCACAGAAAGTACAAGATGAACTTGGAACATATTGTGCTAGAAGGAAGAATCAAAGAATGATGGGGGATGGGTCAAAATATGGCCCAGCTTTAAGGGGACAAATTTGAGACCATGTGAACATCACAGTAAGTAACGATAAGAGAAGAGTTGAACCTACTGCATAAAATAAAAATGAACAAGCCCACACTCAATTTATTAATTGGCTGGGGGAGACGTTGTCTACCTTAGAGTAGAAACACAATAAACAAATGTAAAAGGAACAATGTAATTGAATTAAGACAACCGCCTTTTGGCAAGTATCCTACTCATCACTTTCAGGCAAAAAGCATCATTGAATGAAAACAATGGTGGGTGAAAGTTTGAGGAGTAGCAGAATATTTACACTGTCTCCAATAGCAACAGCTGTATTGGAGAAACCAAACCATGGGCTTCTTGATGTGGTGCACGGAACGGAGAAAAATGCAACATCCTTTCTGTGGTATTTCTGCTAAAGAATCGTAGTCTGAATCCAATCATGGGAAAACATCAGACAGATCCAATGTAAGGGCCCTTCTGTAAGAAAATTGGCCTGAGCAGTGTCCGTCTAAAAAGGATGAATTTTAATGTATAAAAATGACACCTTGATATACCTGATTTTTAAAAAATAACTGACCTGCACTGTTTCCAAGTAGCAACGTCAGGGAAACAAAGAAAGACTAGGAAATATTCCAGATCATAGGCAACTGAAGAGATAAGACAAGTGAATACAACATGTGATACATTATTTCCTTTTGTTATAAAGAACATTATTGGGACAATGGGTGAAATCTGAATAAGATTTGTACATAGACAATAATATTGCATAAATGTTAATTTCCTGATTTTCATAGCTATACTATGCTTATGTAAGATAATGATCTTGTTTTCAGGAAATAGAAACTTTAGTACTTAGCACCAAAGGGATATTTTATCATGTCTACAACTTAAGATCAAACAGTAAATGGACAGATAGATTGGACAAATGGATGAATCAACCGCTGGCTGGATGGATAGTGTTAAAGTGGAGACCAGGCTTACAAGCCCCTAGGAGACAAAAGCAGGTAAGCCACATGGGCAACAGTTATTCTAGTTTACTTCATCAATGTAAGCAAAACTTACCTTGGGTCATCTGTTGCCAATGCCTCTGATAATCATAACAACACTTAAGGCATCTCCCTAAAATGATGTAAGATAATCACTTTAACCAATCCCTCCATCTGGAAAACTCCATTGAAATAGCCTCTCATTCTAAAGTTCAAGCAACTTCCTTATTTTCACTACGTAAGCCATCCCATAATGTCATACTTCTGTGCTTCATACCACTTTTGGATTTGAAATCTCCATGTTCAGGAACGCTTTGTTTCTCAATCAAAATATTCATGTCTAGTAAAGCTCTCTGAATTTCCTTTTAATAATGGGTGGATGAATGAATGGATACACAGAGAAGAGAAACATAATAAAATGTAACGTCTGGATGAAGGATGTATAGGAATACTTTGTACTCTTCTTTCAACGTTTCTATAAGACTGAAATTATGTCGAACTAATAAGTTAAAAGAGAAAACTCGCAAAAAGAAAACGAGAAAAAGGGTTGAACCCAAAGCACTTGCCTTGACAGGTAGATACCCTCCTAATCTTCATAAGCTTGAGGGGAAAACTTGCCCTCCTTTCTCGAAAGCCTGCATTGGTCTTCCAAAAACCCTTACTTTCAGTGGGCCCTAGTTCAGAATTGATTACAAATTTCAAGACAGCAACAGCAGAGCATTAAACTAAGCGTAATTAAACTAAGACCATGAGGTCTTCCTTGTTCAAGGGCACGGGGTGTTCACCCAAGAAGCGGGCACTGTCCGGTACAGTGCCTGGTGCAGAAAAGGGGCCTGGTAAGTGTTTGCTACATGAAGAGATGAATAAATATAAGTTCCTGGAACATACTTCCAACCTGTAAATAAAGGTGAGGTCTCCTGCAGCCACAACCTCTATATCAGTAATTGATGTGGACCTTCAGACACCAACTCTGAAAGGATTCTGGATTGCAGAGGGCACCAGTCCCCACTAGGCAGCTGGGACAGTTAGCCCCCAAAGCATCACATGGTCCCCCCCTCCTCTGTGACCTGTCCCAGCTCATCCTGGGCTCTCGGACGTTCTGAATATCCACGCAGGGGGCACAGTTCCTGCTAGCCTCCACTCACCACTTCAGCCTCCTGTTTCCACCACCACCCTCCGTCCGCCTCTCTCCTGACTCAGTCCTACTACAGAACATTCTGAGGAGTGTGAGCTCCTCTGAGCCCCCAGTGTGAACAATCTCCAGCTTTGCCAAACTGAGGCAAAGCCACCGAACCCCTTTTCATTTGTGACCTACATAGCCATTGGCTCCATGGACTGTGCATTCTGCAAGCGGAGGGGGAAATGTTACTATGACAACAGATCCCAGAGCTGCAGGGAGGCAAAACACCTACTTAAAAAAAGTTCCCTTACCCATATGGCAAATGGACTTCATTAGTTGTTTCTTTTTTTTTTCCTTAAGATTTTATTTATTTATTTGACACAGAGAGAGATCACAAGTAGGCAGAGAGGCAGGCAGAGAGAGAGGAGGAAGCAGGCTCCCCGCTGAGCAGGGAGCCCAATGCGGGCCTCGATCCCAGGACCCCAAGATCGTGACCTGAGCCGAAGGCAGAGGCTTTGACCCACTGAGCCACCCAAGCGCCTCATTAGTTGTTTCTAAATCAAATATCCAAACAAGGTGGGCTGAGAAGGGCTTCTTTTTAAAGAGCTAATTTAGATTCATGGCACCAGAGCTGCCCATTGAGAGGGAAGATAGAGTACCATAGTTATTTGGTTTTTTTATAGACAATATGTTGTCTATAATGTTAATATGCATTAGCAGTGTGCTTACTGGCTCACATGAACTTGCCTGTAAGAGGAATCAGACTTCTATGAGTAAGGGACGATAGCCTGTCTTCTGCAAATCCCAATCTTGGTTGGTTCCTATTGAGTTCTCCCCGTGGCTGTCTGGGTTTTCTAGCTCTTTCCACACCGACACCTGGCAAATACTGTGTGTGACGGAAATAGAATGAGGTTCTTAGGTCTGAATTCCAGCTTTGCTATTGATGAGCTGTGTGATCTTCGGTAAGTTATTTCTTCTCTGAGGCCCAGTTTCTTCCCTGGAGACATTGTTTCTTCATTCATCCAAACAGTCACAAATGTTTCTTGAGCAACTGCTATGTGTCTGAAGTAGTAACACCTTCCTCATGGGGTTGTGTGGCCTGAGACCACTGCTAGGGCTAAAACATTGAGGAAATCATGCCCATTCATTATCCTTCCTTCCCTTCCCTGCTCCCTCCCCCAACCACAGTTGGTTACAGCCTCCTCTGACTTGGACAGCCCTGGGCCAAGTCCCAGATCACAGTCTGATTTGATTGCTTTACATCCCTGACTATGCTGTCAGTCGCCCACTTAGACTCTGAGAGGGCTCCCGGGGATGAGATTGGCTCCTCCCCCAGCCTGTCTCCCAGGACCTGGCAGCGAATTCTCATGAGCCAGATCCTGTATGATTAAAGTAGCTGTTGCCAGTGTCCGTCCGTAGCTTTACATTTTTTTCTCCTGTTCCTTATGTAATCAACAAATTTAACAAATTTCGAATCCTAACCACCTTCCAATGGTAGTTTCAGAATTTCTCTATGGTCGGTGCTTTACAGGGGCACCTGAGCGCTTAAGAGCAGCCCATGAAGATCATCAGGTTTATTTCAAGTAGTCTGCTCTTCCATGACTATTAGCAGGGAGTTTGAAGCTACATTAGCATGGTACGTGGTCTGTCTTTGCTTAGATTATTGGTATATGGGGTGACGTGGGTTGACTGTGTGTGGAGATTATGAAGGAGTTTGGAGCCCCCAGTTCTCGTTACCTTCCAGCTGAGGGTCTGTAATCTGAGTCCGTGCACCCCACAATGTGACTTGTGACAGTCACCACTACCTTCTTTCAAAAGGACATCTCTCTTTACTTTGTTAACTGAAAATCTGGTCCCAGAGGAGTTCTCCAGGGAAGAAAAATCCAACATAAAACAGGGCAGCAAAACTCTGGGGACATGAACCTGAATTCGTGTCACCTTTTCTTAATTTCAGAGTCTCCCCAGCAGGGTTTGGAGAGAAATGTGGACTATCACTCTGGTAATCCCTTCGGGAAATGATTATGCTGGTTACTGCCTCCAGGAACCTACTTGGTATTTCTCATCTTACTCTGATTGCATTCAAAACTTGATTAGATTCTATTGATTCTGTCATCAAAAAAATAAAGTCCACCTGCTTTCCCCCCTGTAGTCTTTCACTTGCTTAATATAAAAATCCCACCTGTGCCTCTTGGGCTTAAACCCACATTTCTTTGCTCTGTTGCACTCTGAGTCCTTTCTCTTTCCCTTCTTAAAGCTGACATACTCCCTTAGTCTTGTGCACGGGCTTTAGTTTTTATTGCTGTTATTTGTAGATCTCTGTTAGGGCTATTTGCTGTCCCAGCTACCAGAGGGGAAGGGAGAAATATTTCTCCAATTCCCAGATAGTTTCATTGGCCAAACTGTTTTTTACATGAATTCTTCTATTATTTCTTGGCTCCAAAGTGCTCCCACTTCCCATTATAAGCAATTTCCCTTGTGATGAAGGAAAGGGTAACAGTGTCCTGCAGCAGAGGTCTGCCACCTGAAGGGGTCTGTGTGCCCACTCTCTATTATGTGGCAACTGCTCACTCACCCAACTTAATGTCCCTCCTGTGCAAAGTCTTCCTTGGTTCCCCCAGGCAGTTGAAAGTAGATGACAAAGAAGGAAGAAAACCAGACTGATGACCCAAAATGGATTCATGAGTGATAATCATACAAAGATATAGTTATAAAGAGCTCACTCTGTGGGGCACCTGGGTGACTCAGTTGGCTAAGTGTCCAACTCTTGATTTCAGCTCATGGTCTCAGGGCTGTGAGATCAAGCTCCACATCGTTGAGCTCCATGCTGGATGTGGAGCCTGCTTAAGATTCTCTCCCTCTCCCTCTGCACCCCCCCCCAACTAGCTCGCTCTCTCTTGCTCTCTCTCTCTCTAAAAGATAAAATAAAAAGCTCACCCTGTTAGTGATCATGAGACCTGGGTTGCTCACTTCTCCCCCAAATTTCAGTTACTTATAAATCACATCATGATTTTTAAAATATTCTTATTTACTACCAATTTTTCTTTTTTTTTTAAAGATTTTATTTATTTATTTGACACAGAGAGAGAGATCAGATCACAAGTAGGCAGAGAGACAGGCAGAGAGAGAGGAGGAAGCAGGCTCCCTGCCGAGCAGACAGCCCGATGCGGGCCTCGATCCCAGGACCCTGAGATCACGACCTGAGCCGAAGGCAGAGGCTTTAACCCACTGAACCACCCAGGCGCCCACTACTAATTTTTCTTAATAACTACTTGTTTTTTTCCATTTATTTTGAAAGAAATATTATCAGGATCTCTTGCCAAACCAGAAAACTTTAAACATCAATACAGTCAAAACAAAGCATTGGCACTAAGTTTTAGCCTGCCAGACTCCACCCCTGCCTGAGGTCTGCTCTCCCCTCATCACAAAGGGAAATTGGGAAACGTTCGGTGTTGAGACTAGCCCAGCACTAAACTGAGACTGGCTCCTTAAAAAATATCAGGAGGACTGAACAAGAATTGAAAAGGAAATTACTGGGGCGCCTGGGTGGCTCAGTCAGCTAAGCATCTGCCTTCAGCTCAGATCATGATCCCAGGGTCCTGGGATCGAGCCCAGTCGGGATCAATCAGTGGGGAGTCTTCTCCCTATCCCTCTGCCCCTCCATCCCCTTCCTGTGTTCACTCTCTCTCTCAAATAAATAAATAAATCTAAAAAAAAAAAAAGAAGAAGAAGAAATTACTTTCCCATCACATGATCCATGCCCATAGAACTCCACTGAAAAATCACCCTTTATACCATCAATCCCTCTAGGCACCAGTGGGGCTCATGCCGCCCTTTAAAAATGGGAGTGTGTGCTCATGGAAAGGTTCACACCACACTACTCACAAATTGCTCCCACAATCCATGAAGTTCCAAACCCTTGCTGGAGGCGCTAGACCTACAAATCTGAACTAGAAAATCTAGAAAAATCTAACCTCAGCCATCCCAGAACATCAGGCCCTTCATAGCATGGACAGGAGCTAGGCCAGAATTCTGGCCATAGCCAGAAGATATTGTATATATATATATAAAATATATATTTTCTAAAAAGTTTTTAAAAATCCAATTTAGCAGCCAACCATTCCCTCTTCCTACCCTTCTACTCCTACAGTTTTATCCCTTTCTCTCTTTCCAAAGTTTTCCTTTAAAGTAGAGGTAAAAACAAACAAACAAAAAACACTCGTGGCGAATCTGCATATTCCCCCAGGAAAACCAAACTTCACAGGAAGGGATGTTGTAGAGGTGGGTCTTAGCAATAATGTTCACGATGAGTGCCAAAATGGGAAAAATCCAAATCTCAGCAATGAGATATTGGTTCTGCAAGCTATGGGATACCCATACAACAGAATTCTATGCAGCCATTAAGAATTATGTTTTAGGAGTATGGAACTGATATGGAGAGAAGTTTACTCCAAAGGATCAATACAGGCAGCCTCTCTAGTATGACTACATAGACTAAATATGGACTAGGACTTACAATTAAGTATTCCTTAGCTCCCTTGCCTTTGGTAAAACATCACATTCATGCCTTGAGTTACAGAAAACAAGGATTCTATGTCCAAGCACTTTGGAGAAAATTCTAGATTAATCATAGTGAATGCAGTTCTTTGCTACTACATTTCTCAAATCTTAGAGCGTGCTTAAGTCCATCATGAAACTCCAAGAGGAGGTGCTTCAGTGACCCATCTTCTAGACTTAATTAATCATGAGACTGGTGCTCTAGGGACCACACTTTGGAAAAGGTAGAGGGATGACTGAAAGCATACATCAAGGAATGAATACAGAAGTCTAGAAGGTATGCACAAAATGTTAACAGTGGTTCTTTCTGGCTACTAAAAATATAGGTGACTTTTATGGGTTATCTTATCATTATTATTCTTATTATCTGATTTCCCCACAATGAACATTTCTTTTTATGTAATTTTAAAATAACGAAGCTATTCTGTTATTTTTTTAAGACAGCTACAGAAGGGATAGAGATGGGAAAGAGTTCTCATTCTCAAAGCCAGCTGTGTGAATGCCTTGTACACAACACCAATGTTAATTATTGCTCTTCTAAAGCAATGAGGCAGATTCGCTGGATGACTAGCCCTGGGTTCCCATTGACCATAATGGAAAACACTTTGACTTCAGTTCATGCCTAGTCATCAACATCAGCATCGGCATCATCAAAGTCACTGATAGCATTTCTTTTTCTAATTTTTTGGGGGGAGGGGTAAAATTCACCTACCATAAAACCAACCATTTTAACGTGTACAGGTCAGTGGCATTTATTTCATTCACAATCTTGTGCAACCATCCCTTCCACCTAGTCCCATCTGAGAGGCATCTGATGAGGATGTCTAGCACTGCCTTGAACTATCCCCCACTCCCCAACTTTTTCCAAGAAGAATTGAGATGGGCTGTCAAAGGAATAGATGTATACTAAGGTTAATGAAGCAGAAAATCAGGGCCAGGGAAAGAGAAAGGAATAAATGTACCAACCATGAGGTTAATACAATGTCTGTGACTGAGCATTAGGAGTTATCTCTCAACTTCCTGACAGCCAGGGCAAAATGGGAAACACAGCAATAAATGGCTATTATCAGATAGCAGAAAGCTTGGTATAACTCAGGAGAGCTTAAGTGTTTTTCTGGAACTTAGTTCTTAAAGAAACTTTTCATGTGGATTTCATGCATAGGACATTAATATACACAACAGAAAATGCTGTTGACCATAATTTTATAATAAATGCAAAAGGAAAGGTGTTTATGTGATTGTCTTTCAACAAATATTTACTAGATGAATTAATAAGTAAATGAATAAATGAACAAATAAAAAATAAATCTCTAACAGCTCGGTCGCATTGCCCTCACACAAACTCTTCATAAACTTATCAGGATGATAGAACTTAATGCCCAATGAAGATGGCAATCATTTCTAGACCAATAAAGAAATTCTTTTTACATAAACCTAAATAGTACAGAAGATATTAACTATTTTAATCAAATGAAAATATTAGGAAAGTCAAGATTATCTCCTGAAGACACTAACAATGTAGGAAAATCATGAGTCCTTGAGAGCTACTTAATTGCTTAAAATCTTATGATGGAGTTTTTAGAATGACATGGTCTCTGTTCTTCATCCTGATATACCTACATTGTTAAAAGATCAATTTTAAGTTCAAACAGATTTTCACAAGTTCCTGGAACATATCTGCTCCCCTTGGAAGAATGAGATAGAACAGCACCATGGGCACAATGTCACTCTTCACCCTGCTTCATTCTCTCCTGTAGAGTTGACTCATTCCATCCAAAGCTCCAATTCCTCAGTCATTCTTCTCTTAGACTTTAGGAGAGGAAATTCTGCCATCCAACAGTATTTTCATGATTTTTCTAGGGTCTAGCCTCTGGAACAGGTATTTCTCCTCTTTCTGCACTTCCCAAATGAGGGAAGCATACTAAAAGCTCACAGTGAAAGGTGTGCAGGAGAATCACCATGGCAGCCATGGGAGGAAATGCCCTAGAGTGTCTGTCCAACACAAGGATTTCCCTGTGATGACATTATAGACTACTTTTTATTTCTTTTTTTTTAAGATTTTATTTATTTATTTGACGAGAGAGAGAGAGAGATCAGAAGTAGGCAGAGGGACAGGAGGAAGCAGGCTCCCCGCTGAGCAGGGAGCCCAATGCAGGGCTGGATCCCAGGACCCTGAGATCATGACCTGAGCCGAAGGCAGAGTCTTTAACCCACTGAGCCATCCAGGTGCCCCCAGACTACTTTTTATTTCAGAGTGTTGTTTTTTTTTTCTTTGTAATTTTCTTCCTTCTGTAACTGTTCTAAAATTGGTTAGTGGCAAGTTGCTTGGTTTTATTTTAATAAGAAGGTTTAAAGTGAGAGAAGCAATGGTGTGGAAAGCTTTTTGTCTGTGTCCTCGGTGGCTGTGCCACTTGGGAGTGGAGACCCTTTTACCTCTTGACCACAAGCCAGAGATACACATCCCCACCTCACAAACATGCCAGGAAGATTAAATGAGATAATGCAGAACTCAGTGGCTCAGATCAAACATACACTTATTACTATATTATTAATATAAGAACAAATGGTAGCTATCAACATTAGTTGATATTTTCCATTTTGCATAATAGTAGAAACATTAACACAGTGATGGTAAAATGAAGAAAAAATTTGTCTCCCATCCCATTTCCCCCCCAAAATCAAACTATTGTCATTTGCCCATAGCCTCTTCCAGTCCTGACCCACATGATTCATAGTTATAACCATATTATAAATGCAATTTTGCATTCTGGGTTTTTTCAGCTAATATTATACAATAAGCATTTTCTGTGATAAATGAATCATTAAATGGTGATTTTCAAAGCCATAGTATGCAGAGACAAGAGGGGGCAGTGACCCTCTCTATAGCATAAATTGCCTCCTTCATATTTTCTAAATTAAAATTCCTCAATATGACCAATCCTGGCCCTGGAAGTAACCAAATTCAGTGTAATAAAACCTATGTCACAAAGAGGCAAGCAAATCAGGGTACTTTGGGTGATGAAGGAGCATTAACCCTTTAGAGGCTTGAAAGATGATGGATCTCAGTTTGCTACAATGTACAGATGTACCTCTGAATATAATCCCAGGACGAACTGTCTTTCTAATATGAGTGCGGAATCTGACCTCCAAAACCAAACTAAGAGTATTTGAAGCCTCCGGATTAAGGAAGGTGAGCCTTGGAATGCAGGCTGCTGCTTCTCCCTCCCCATGTGCAGAGGTCTGAGCAGGCAGAGGCAAGACAAGAACGGGGCCAGTAGAGCGAGGAGGTGAAAGAGAGCAGAGCCTGCCTAGGAACAGAGATGAAGTGCAGTTAGGCTAGGCAGGTGTGGGGCAGGAAATGTAGGGGAAATAGGCAAAACTGGTTGGCCTGGAAAATGGAAAGCCTTGAATCTGCTACGGACATTTTGAGTGTCATTGGGTGGGTGTTGGAGGGCCCCTGGGAGTTGCTGAATAAGGAAGTGGGCCAGTCAAGGTGCCCAGTTGAAACGAAGGGAGAACAAAATGGTGGAGGTAGAGGAGAAAACAACTCGAACAAGGGTATGGAAGACAAGGGAGATGGTGGCTGATAGGAACTAGAAGCCATGTTCCAGGCTCTGTTCTGTGTACTCACTAATTCAGTCTTAAAACAGTCCTCTGCCTTGGGTACTATTACCATAATTCCTGTTTTCCGGACCAAAAAAAAAAAAAAAAAACAAACAAACCGGAGGTCCAGAATGATTGGGTGACTTGGACAACCCGCTAAGGTCACAAGTTTAAGTAGCCACCCCAGCATAGAAGTCCGAGCAGCTGGCTCCCGAGCCTGAGGGTCCCCTCCACGCCAGCCCACCTGTACAGAAGCATGAAGTGTGTGAGGGAGGCCAGGTCGGCAGCCCCCAGGTTAGGGGAGGCATTCCAGAAAGAGGTGACAACACACACAAAGACTCGGAGAGGAGAAACCATGTGCTACTTACAGGGAACACCAAAGTTCCAAGGAAGAAATATCCTGGTGCAGATGGACAGGCCAGAGGACACTTCGACTTCGTCAGATCTCGGACTGGCAGTGTGGAGGGGCCAGTGACAACGGCCAGGGAGCTCTGCTCCCCTCCTTGTTCCCTGGGATGGCTGGCCCCAGTAACCTGCACGGGAACTTGGTTTCGAGTGCTGGTTTATAGTTGGGAAGGATTATTTTGGTTGAGGCCGCCTCCATTCCAGCTGCTCTCCATAGAGTCATTCATCCATCTACCAAACATCTATCGTGTGCCTCTCAATGAAGCGCACCAGCTATACAGAGATTAACAAATGGCACAGTGTCTGCAAAAACCCACACCTGAGGTGAACTTCCTTCCCCCCACCATGCAACGACCTTGGGCAAAGGGTCCCCCTCTAAGCTACCTCAAACCGCTTTGTCCTTTCTTGGGAAAATCTCATCCCACAGAGCAGTGAGCTTGCATAAGCTGCTTCCTGCTGAAGAAGATGAGGTTTTACTCACTTGCTGCTGATAAAATAAACAGCCAGGATACATGATTTCACCTTGAGTACAGCTGCCTAGGAAACCCATGATCGAAGCTGGCATCTTCCTTGTTATACTCAGAATTCTTCAGCCCAAAGCATACCCAGGAAGCCAGGCTCTCCCGTCAGGTCCCTGAGCTGAGGGCACTGAAGCTGGACCCCGGCATGAGCTCTAAAGGTGGCGGTGCTGGGACCCAAGGTCCTCTCGGTCTAAGGGTGCCTATTCTGGGAGAGCATGGAAGTTCTATCAATGGTGGACTCTAATGGGGCAAAGATATAGAGCCCAATGGATTCCCTGAAGCTGGGTCACCCACGGGACCACAACCTGAAAACCATCGCTCTAACCTTGTTTTGTTCAAACAGCCCACTGGCCCAAGTTATGAACATCCACCAATCCATTCTCACAACCACTATTTTGGTTACACCCTGGCTCAAGACTCTTTAGAAGACATCATCAGCACTGGGGTGAACTTGCACTGAGTAGGGGGCATGCGCAGAATTGCTGAGCCTTAGGAGCAGCAAAAGGCCCAGATACAACTCAACACACCTATGAGCAATCCTCATGGAAATAAAGGTGCATTTTGAAAAGCCGCTGCAGCAAAGATTTGTCTAGCACAGGTCTGCAAGAGGACCTACATCTCTACTTAGGAAAGATTGCTTCTTATGCAATTAAAATGAGCCTTCCATCTGTCTAAAAACCACTTACATAAAGCGCCCCCTTCTCCCTCGCCTCCACAGGTTCTTCGTCTGCGGGTCGGGTCAGGCTTCAGGCCAGCACACACCAAACCAGCAGCTAATGTGTGCACGGCCATGGAGGGCCCGCTAACTGCTCGGGAGAAAAGCCCCTTGGAGGAGAGCTTGCTTTTGACATTCAGAGGAGCAGTCCTCATGTGGGGAGCATGCTTCTCCCACGTCCATTAGCATATAGCTCCATCTGCACCCCTCCTGGGAGCAGTTGGGAAGTAGATAAAGTCTGAAAATATTACATATGTATGTCTGTACACACACTCACCCAGAGCGTGTCCCTGAGCGGAATGGATGAAGAGGTGGCTTTCCTGGAAAAAGCTCAAATCGTCCCTCTCTCTACCTACACACAGACACATGCTCATTTGTCCCTTTAAAGATAAGGATACTGAGAGGGTTGTTTCCCAAGATGGACTTGCAGACTCCAGGAGAATACTGGTGGCCTGTTTGCCGCCCACATCCCAGAGGCTCAGGAAGTGGCAAGGCAAACCAGCCTGCCGGGGCCGGAGGGCTCGGCTCCAGAGAGCAGCTGAGCTTCCCCCAGCTTCTCCCGGTGTCCTCAGGCTTCCATCGGGGCAGCGGGGAGGGATGAACTTAGTCTGGGCTCCGCACTCACTAGCTAAGTGATGGCCATGCAGCTCTCCTGATCCCTCCACACCTCATCTTCCTCCTCTGCGCCCTAGGGACGACGATGCCTGCCTACTGGGCTTGCTGAGAAGGTTGAATGAGATGAGGCATGCCAAAAGCTTCCTTCTGAGCGGAAACACACTCCCCCACAAGCTTTCCACAGCATTTGGCGGGCTCATTGTCTTACCTGCCTAGTTACTGCTTACAAGATTGCCGCTTCTTTGAAGACGGGATTGGCAGCTTATCACCTGCTCTATTCCAATGGGTAACACCTGGTTCCAGGTACACAGTAGCCACTCTTTAAATATTCATTGAACTCATAATTAAGTTAGACTCAGGCCCGTAGTATACCATTGATAGTTAATTTGAGGTATCAACTTGGCTGGGCCATGGCACACCGGTATTTGCTAACACTATTCTGGATGTTTCTGTGGGGGTGTTTTTTGGATGAGATGAACATTTAAATCTGTGGGCTTTGAGTAAAGCCACTTGCCCTCCATAAAGTGGGTGGGCCTCATCCAATCAGTTGAAGGCCTTCGAAGAACTAAGACTGACCTCCCCTGAACAAGAAGAAATTCTGCCGGCACACTGCCGTTGGACTTGACTACAACTGTCCCCTAAATCTCCTGCCTACCTGCCCTGCAGATTTTGGACCTGCCAAGCCTCTACAATCACATGAAACACTTCCTTTAAAATAAATGTCACTCTCCCTGTATATATACATCCTGTTGTTTCTGTTTCTCAGGAGAACCCTGAATAATATAGCACCTAATCCACTAATGGAGAAACTAGCCACAGGAGTATGTACGTACCCTCTTTAGCCTGGAAACTTGCTTAATACCAGTTTCATAGCACTTCTATGAGCTTAAATAGCCAAGAATCACACCCATTCAACCCAGTGCTCTCCTCTGATCCCCACACAGCCTTGATGGCTAGGGGTCATGAGTATTTTATTTCAAAAGAAGGGGGAAGTCACACTCAGAGAGGTCAATTAACTTTCCCAAGGTCACACAGTATAGTAGATTGCAAAAATGACCCAAATTCTTCACCTCTTTCTGTTTCTAATCTCTCAGCCCCATAACTTTGTAGGGTTCCATCTACTCCAACTCTGGGTTTAGCCACGTGGCTTACTTCGGTCAGTGAGATGTCAGCAAATGTGATGCTTACACAGTGCCTGCGTGACTGGGGCTATTCTCTCTCTCTCTTTTTTTTTTTTTTTAAAGATTTTATTTATTTGTTTCACAGAGGGAGAGAGATCACAAGGAGGCAGAGAGGCAGGCAGAGAGAGGCGGGAGAAAGCAGGCTCCCAACTGAGCAGGGAGCCCAATGCGGGCCTCGATCCCAGGACCCTGAGATCATGACCTGAGCCGAAAGCAGAGGCTTTAACCCACTGAGCCACCCAGGTGCCCACTGGGGCTATTCTCACTCTTGGTCTACCACTGCCATGAGAGCACGCCCACACTAGCCTTCTGGAGGCACAGAATCAAGACATCCCATTATCCTGGCCTAGGCCATCCTAAATGTGAAGATTATTAAGATCAACAAAGTTGCCTAGCTAACCATCCCTGAAATGTGAGTGATAAATGCTTTGTGCGCCATAGAGGTTTGGGTCGGTTTTGTTCTGAGGCATTATTTTCACAATTGCTGGCCGAGACACAGAACTAATGAGTCATCTGACTAAGCCTGTCTAACTCCACAGTCTGTGCCTCCCAATGCACCAGACCGTGTTAGATGTCACCTGAGGCCAGGTCTCCCAGGTGGGACAGGACTCTTAGAAAGCTAAGAAGAGGTTCCCTTGCAGTTTAGTCGTAGAGAACAGCATGCCTACTGTCATCGGGCTGCCCAAGAGGCAAGCAAAGCACCAGGAAAGGCATGCCAAGAAAGGAGGGGCAGCAACACAAAAATGAAACTTTTTTTTAAAGAACTTGGTATTTCAAAAAATAGGCATTGAAGTAGTCATCATAACTTTTCCAGAATTCCTTATGCTATTTTATGGTGTAGGTTTTTTTTTAATGAGCATTACATCTGAGGAAGTGGGTGTGTCCCCAGAATCTCTTGCAGGTTTAGCGCCTTAAAGGGCCAGCGTGCTCCCTGCTCCTTAGGGCTGTGGGGGGCCAAGGTGGGCATCTAGCCTGAGCAGCCAGGGCAGGGCAGGCAGGAAGTAGCACATGAAGCAGCTTGGGGGGCAGGGGGTGGGGGACACCCGAGTGAAGGAGCTGGGCCTCGGCAATCTGTTTCCAACTGCTTGTGCCTATGAATCATCTACATCCACACTCCCTCGCAACCCGCATGTTACATAAATAATGTACAAAATGAGCAAAATCAAGTCGCTGCCATGGATGAGCTTGACCTTGGACTGTCACGGTGGGTGCAGCCAGGAGAAAGGGCAGCTTTAGAGAGGTGTGGGCTCTCTCCAGAGGGCAGGTTTTGCTTGGCTTCTCTACATCACTAATAGCTTTTAAGAAGTCAGTCACCTTCAAGGCCGAAGCTGTAAGGAAACTGTCTTCAATGTCAATTTCTCACCTAGTAAAATCCCTGAAAAGGAAAATAAAAGCAGGCTTAATTTCCAAGAAGAAAAAGGAGCTCAGAGCAATCCCAGAGTATTTGGAATGCTGGTGAGATCCAACTTGGCGGGGAGGGTGGATGTAGGAGGGGGACAGCCACTAAGTAAATGAGCAAATGTAAGTGCTGAACTCTTTTATAAAATCTAGGGATACAAAATCTCTATGTGCTTCCTCTCTGAACATTCAAAAGCTATGCAAAAATGTTACTCCCGGGTGGGACTGAACAGTGGCCTCCAGGAAGTTTCTCCATACTCTACTTGCTTCCAAGGCAGATCAGCTGAGGAAGTGAGCAGGAGATATTGCCAATGGCCAGCTTAGTTATCAGGAGGGAAGGGATGAGAAAGAGGAAGGAATGGGAGGAAGGTGGAGGGGGAGAACTTTTTACTGGACACTTACTTTGTGCCAAGGATTGTCTCATTCAATCTTTCCAATAACTATATGAAGTCATTCTTACTATTCCCATTATACAGATGAGAAAACTCAAGAGAGCTTAGGTAGCTTAGCCAAGACCAGGGAGCTGGTGTGTGTCAGAGCTGGGTTTAGAGCCCAAGTTCTCTGACTTAAATCCCATGACCCGAGTCAGGGGCCTATACCAAGCCCTAGCAAACAGCTGTTACCTTGACACATATTTGAATGTTTCCTGTTCGGAGAAATGTAGCTAGAGCTGCAAAGCAGTTTATTCCCTATCAACAGAGGAAGTGGTTTCTTCCCAAAACACAACATTGATTTTTGAAGCGAACTTTGTATTTAAGAGTCTTTCTTAGCATGCTTTAAATGAATACCATATGAGCTTATTCTGGGGGAAGAGGCCTCCTTCTCCATCATGGAAATGCCCTTCACTTACGTGCTCCTTTATTCATTCATCATTCATTCCTTCATTTAGAAGTATTTATTGAGGACCTATTAAGTACCAGACACCCTGCTGATTCCTAGGGCTTAGCAGATGAGATTCCTTCCCTGAAGCGGCTCATAGCCTGTATCCAGGGTTGTTCAAAAGGAGGCACCCAGAATTCCATCCATTAGTCAAAATTCAGGTGTCAAAAACAGAATCTCAGCACAAGAAGAGAATGAATAGATTCTCTTAAGAACTCAGTGTAGCTGCCGCTAACTGACCAAATGATTATCAGACCTCTGACCAAGTCATCCATATTAAAAACGAAAAACAAAAGCAAAAAACAAAAAAATCCCCACACTGTGCTCACAACTCACTGCTTCCTTGTTGGATTCTACCAGTACAGTACACACCTAAAATAAAACAAAAAGAGTCAAACAGTTTAGCTTTCTAAAACTGGACCAAAGCCAGTACACTGGGCTTCTGCTGTAGAATAACTAAGACCCTTCCAGTAAACCTATAAATAAGTTCCAGCAGATGCTTGGAATCAAAGAGTCCAAGTGGAAAGCCAACCCTCTGGTCCTCAGAATCTACATGCTGCCTTCTTTCCTGACCTCTCTCCAGCTTTAGAAAGCTGTGCTTTGGGAAGCTACTAGTGCAGAAAACAGTATTTTCAAAATGATGAGTTACCCCAGAAAACTCTGCAAAAATAGGTAGCCCCATAGAGAAGTGAGCGAGCGCTATGTCCTAGTTCCAAGAAGTGTCTTCTACCCTGAGGTTCCAAGGGAAGCTAGGAGTGAGAGCCACAGGCTTTTTTCAAGATGCTCTGATGAGCTCCCCTGTGAGCTCCTCCATCTCTATCATTAACCATTCAGAAGCCAAGTCTTGAAAACTGTGAATGCCTGCCCCACCCTACCGCAGGATTAGAAAGGATGTTGTCAGTTTCCAACTCTGGTTTTGCAACATCACTGGAAGGACCAGATATCTAAAGAGTGGCACATAATTTTCAAAACAAATTAACTTCAATCCATTTCATGTGTAAAAGGTAAGGAGCCAAGAACCTTCTTAATAAGAGCACAAAGAGACTCAATAATGAGAGCAGTAAAAAAAAAAATGATTAGAATAAACTAGAACCTAAGCTTCTTAATAGCAGAGACTTTGTCTACCTTGTTTCCTGCTGAATCCATGGTCCCTGAACATTCAGGTGCCGAATCAGTCTACTGAACAAATGGATGGATGTATATGATCCTCACTCTGTTAGGAGAACCTATATGTTCAGTCCTATTCGTTCAGTCGACTGAACGAACAGGATGGAACCTATATGATCCTCACTCTGTCATGAGAAAACTGAGATTCAGAACACTCGCATCGTTTTTCCGGGGTTAGTTAGCTATAATGCAGATTTGGGCTTTATAGAGCCTAAAACTTATGCAGTTTGAGGATCCCTGATTCAAGGAAAGGAACACAAAACTCCAAATATAAATTTAGGTATTTAAGAGAGTATATATTTAGGATAAGGAAAGAAATTGCAACAAATCACAAATGTAGAAGTATTATAAGTATCATGAAATCTGGAAAAGTAACTAATTTTTATCATCTGCCTGATATACCTCTATCATATCATTCCCTGCATTTGTTGACTATATATTTTTCCTATAAAGACTATATATTTTTCCTATAAGGCGCCTGGGTGACTCAGTGGGTTAAAGCCTCTGCCTTCGGCTCAGGTCATGATCTCGGGGTCCTGGGATCGAGCCCTGCATCGGGCTCCCTACTCGGCAGGGAGCCTGCTTCCTCCTCTCTCTGCCTGCCTCTCTGCCTACTTGTAATCTCTCTCTGTCAAATAAATAAATAAAATCTTTAAAAAAAAATTTAAAAAAGAGAAAAGATGATTTATCTTTCCTGTATTGTGGTTGATCAAAATTTGGGTTTTTTTATTGATAGTTGAGGAAATATCTTTTAGCTTCATGATTCATTATAGATGATAGCAGGAAATTCCTTAGGGTTGTCATCAAATTTGGGTAAAAGCTCTGTTGATTCTCTTTCATATTGGAGCCATAAAGATTTCAGGGCACTTTAAGTTTCCTTGTCAATGACCAATCTGAATCAACACCACTGAGTTGACAACACTCATTAACCTGTTTGCTGTCAACAAACATCATCACTTTAATGATGTATGTAAGAATTTTATGTTATCTTTGTTCTGTGTCAAATCAACAAGTAATTTAAATATTTGCCAAATATGCTTATATGATTCACTCCTCTTCATTAACTGAATCATCAAAATTCCAAGTGCTTCTTCATTATTTCTAGTTGATATTTCTTTTTTGCTAAATGAATGAATAAGGTTTATCTTACTATTACTGAGTTCATTTGATAATGATCTGAAACTTTTTGTTATAATTTGCTGCTGAGTATCCACCTCTCCTCCAGGAAGGGAGGGACCCTAAACTAGAATTATTACCAGCTCCTGATAAACTGGCCTCTGCACAGCTATTGTGTGGGGAAGCCCTAATCCAAAATTGATTGGCTCCAGGCCCTGAGCACCTGACCTCCACTCTACATACTGCCTACCTAAGAAATTAACAAAATGGAGTGTACAACTCCAATTAAGTTAGGCACTCTCCTCTAGCAATGGTCTTCCATAAAGTTGCCAAAAGAATACCCAAGATGCTTTCTGTAAGGTTACCTACACAATAAAATTTCCACAGAAGCCTTAAGTTCAAAAGGGCTAAGCTAAAAACCAGCTGAAAAGTCCTCAGACAAATTTAAAATCATCAAATGCCAAAATATAAATAGAGAAAGGAAGTAGGAACTAACTCTGCATTTTTTTCTGTGTTCTCATTTGCAAGAGTTCAGCTGGGAGGGTTTGCTGGTCAACCAGGGCCACAGCCAGCCCTCCCTTTCCCAGGTGGTTCTTTCCTCTAGACACCAGCACATCCCTGTTAAGGTGTGCAAACTCATCACTTGGGAGCTGTGACGCTCCAGCCCTCTGGGAATAGCAAACCTTCTACTCAGTGTTGGAATTAGGGACACATCTGTTCTCCTCCCACAGGGCACAGTAGGATCCCCACTCCCTTCAAAAGTGTGTGTGTGTGTGTTTCTGTGTCTCTTTAAATTTTACATATTCCCTGGGAATCATAAACAAATATAAGTAACTAAAAAAAATGGCTTACAGATGAAACATCCATCTCTTCCTCCTACAAATTATTAAAGATATAAATGGAGTATGAATTCTCTATCTCAGAGTCACCAAAACATGCATTCCATGAGAAATTTTCTCATTATAAAATTATTTTATAGCTCAATTTAAAAACTCATATTCTTAAAATCAGAAGTCCACCTACTCATGCCACTAGAGAATTCATTGTTGATAAAGCACATACAAGTATGTGTCTACTCTCAATAAATTCACAATCTAGCAAAGGAGTGAAGTCATGGACACAAATACCAATAACACCACGTAGGAAGTGAGGAATGGCCAAAGAGTAGAACTGACACAGAGTTGTGGGGGTTCAGATGAAACATATTTCCAAAGAGGGAATACCAGAGACATTTAAAGCAGTCAGGGCGCCTGGGTGGCTCAGTGGGTTAAAGCCTCTGCCTTCGGCTCAGGTCATAATCTCAGGGTCCTGGGATCGCCCGCATCGGGCTCCCTCCTCAGCCAGGAGCCTGCTTCCTCTCTCTCTTTGCCTGCCTCTCAGCCTACTTGTGATCTCTCTCTACTCTCTCTCTCTCTGTCAAATAAATAAATAAAATCTTAAAAAAAAAATAAAGCAATATCAATCATCTAAATCAGAACCATATTTAAAAAAGAAAAACCCAACTCATCCAGTTCAGAGAACCTGAAAGTATCTTGAAAAATGGAAATTAAAAAAAGGAAAGATGACAAACACCCTCCTTTTTCTCCCCTTCTGTGGGTGATTTTTACACAAAAATCGATATTGTATTTATTCCATGTAATTGTGCTTCACTAATCAGAGATCCTGTTCTATCATTCTCTCGATTATCTTGTTTTCCTGCCTCATTTGCTTTCTGCTTCCAAACTCTGGCAATATTATCCTACAACATTATCACAAAGTAGATTTTAACCGAATTTGCAATTTGAAATCATTGATTTTTCTAAGTTTAAACAAACAGAAGCAACTGCCAGATATTTCATAAGGAAAATCTTCTGAAGCAGAGTACTAGACTGTTTCATGGAATTCCAGTCTGGAAGGAGAAATGCCAAAGGTTTAGAGTCGTGAATTTATAAAATGAATATGAAAAATGAGCAAAAAGCAGAGGGGCGTGAGTAGAGAATTCTCCCATAGCAGAGGGAACTTGAGATGACCCTCTCTGATTATGAGTGTGCGGAGAACTTTTCCATGAGACACTGCAAAGCTGTTCACGTGTCGTGCAACCACTCTTGGTGGTAACTTGCTCTTAAGTCCATTGCATGGGGAGGCTATCAGAAGACATGGGAGCAGGAGTGCCTGGGTGGCTCAGTTCATTAAGCAGCCAACTCTTGGTTTGGGGTCAAGTCATGATCTTGGGGTCCTACGATCAAGGCCTGAGTTGGGCCTGGCACTCAGCAGAGTCTGCTTGAGATTCTCTCTCCCTCTGCCCTTCCCACTTGTGCTTTCTCTCTCTCTCAAATAAATAAATAAATCAGAAGAAGAAGAAAAGAAGCAGGAGGAGGAGGAGAAGGAGAAGAAAAGGAAGATGATGATGATTTGGGACAAAAGACATTATTTTGAAGAACCCAGCAAAACTTTAACTCTGATAGCACTAGAGGGCTCCCTCCCTCGGCAGGGATGGGTTTGGCATCAAGGTCTACAATGGTAGAAGCACCAACACGGATGTGAGAAACTGGAGTCAGCGCAGCAGGAAAAGGCAATTAGGTAAAACCTCAATGAAAACATCAAGAAGCCAGTGCAGAAGGACAGGGAACAGCAGTGAGAAAGAGCGAGTGAGCAGCAGAACTCAGGAGGCAGAAAGCTTCAATGACAACTTGAAGAAAGTTCCAGAAACCTGGGAAAGGAAGGGAAGGACAGGGCTTCAGGGCATTGGGTTCCAAAGAAGACTGTGGATGGGGATTCAAAGCCAGAGACTGTTACCATGGCCACCACACCCCACACTCCCTGGCTGCTCTTCTTCTTGAGGAAGGGAGAGACTTCAACGCAGCCTGAGCTTCCCCAGGCACCTTGCAATATTACTAGGTCCCCAAATTCATTGGCCCTTGTCCCACACAAAGTCTTACCCAGAGACTTCTGAGACATCCTGAGGTATCTTGCCTGAATCACAAACACCACTCTGGAGTCCTACTTGAGCCCCCCAGTTGATGTCAACTCTATGCAAAGACTCATCCCTCCTACTGCTGCTGCCCACCCACCATGGGAACGTGTCCAAGCCCCGAGTGTTCACTGAGACAGTCCCAGAGGGACACTCTTACAGGGGCCAAGGCGAGCTAGTTTCTCTGGAGTTTTTACCACAGCAAAGCAGCTCTCTGTGGCACCCCTCTGTCCCATTCTGCACTGTCTGAGTCTCCTGGGCCCTGAAGGGGTATGCTTGTACCGCCACAGGCCATCGTCCTAAGGAAAACCGCTGCTTGGCTTGGGCCTGTAGGCCTCTGCAAAGGCTCAGACGAGGCCCAGAGGCCCCATGGGAGGACTCACACTTAAAACATACAACATGCTGTTCTCCTGTCCTCCCCATCCCTGTCTCTTCCCAGCTGTACAACTTTCTCTCTGAGCAAGTCTGCCTTGCCTATGTAAATTAACTTCCTCAGAGAGAGACAGGCTGGCCACCTGCTAACCCACTAAATCATCAGATATACCCTGAACGGTCAGAATCCCAACCACAGGCCCAGCCTGCATTCCTGCTCCTCAGTTAGCCATCACCACTGCAGGGCTGGGCACTTTGATAAGATAGAAGGGACAGGGGTGCAAGGGGACAGTGGTTCAGAAGGCCCCCCTCTGAAACACAGAGAAGGAACATGACCTCTGGGCTGTCTCCAAGAGCCCTTTACCCCATATACCCCCAAGCAGCAAGATGCAAGGTGTAGAGTCAGGATGAATTGAACCAACTCTACTGCTTGGGCATTCCAAAAAGATGCAAGAGCCACGGAGAAGACTGTGCTAGGGCCAGAGTAGTTTTTCGTCAATTCTCAATTCACTCATGGATTTTGGGTCAACCCATCCATTTCTCACACAAATGTGCATTGTATGAACTTCCTGGAGAGTAAACAAATGCTCCAGATGAGTGAATTCCAGACGAGAAATTATTAAAGCTATTTTGCTTGTAAATTCATGGAACCTGCCAGGCCCAGATGGGAAACTGGTGATTGATATTTATGAACAACACTTTCCACAGCTGGGGAAACCCGGCTGGCTCGTGGAGGGTCACCCACCCCAGCAGGCCTCACTCCCACGCCCCCTCCGCGCCCATCTCGGTGGTAAGAGCACCACAGATGGTTTTCCTGAGTCCTCTGGTTGTTGCTCCTCGGAAGCCTCTATGGACTCGGGGGCCCGAGCAGCTGACCACACGTTCCCGTTCCACTCCACTCACCCAGATTCTGTTGACGCTTGTCAGAATCTTAATTCACAGGAACACCCTGCACCAGATTCTTTGGAGTTCTCAGAGATCTGGGATGGAGAGTGAGCTCTGCTGCCAAGACCTCGGAAATAGCACAGAGTGAGATCTGCCAGCTTGTGGCTTTAAAAAATCCGCTCACCTTTCTCAAGAGAAATTAGTGCATAGCAAATGAAAATCACTAATGTTCCTATTCATCTGGCATATTATTCCCCTTGCATGTGAAATGGCTCTTTTCAAGGTTGCATCTAATGGATATCTTGACCTCTGACGTGCAAACTCGGGAACTGCTCACCAAGTCAGGTCATCGGCAGCAAGGGAGGACAGGGAGGGGTTGGTGGAGCTGCAGGCCTGGATCCAGGCCCACCATTAACTGCACAGGTTCCTTCTGTCCCTGGGCCTCAGTTTCTCCAGAGCATCAACAAAAACTCCTGACCCTCCTCTCCCCATCCACCCTCCACCCCAGGTATCAAGATCCTGGTCTAAGAGATCCAAACCATTTGCATTCTTAAAAGTCAAAGAAGGGATCAAATGTGGGGCTGATCACTAGCCTGATGACTTGCTAGCTCTGTGGCCTCAGATGACACCTATTAACAGATCTGGAGTTGATTTGGGGGACAGAGAGAGGAGAGAGTTTACTCTAGGACATACAAGACGGGCCTCACAGAGCAAGGAAGGCCAGGGAGGTCCTATTAGAGTTCGGCTACGCTAATATTTAAAAATGTAAACCACCAAGCAGAAAAAGTAAGAGGTGATTATTTGTATTGTACAGGAATTCTTAGTACCAAAGAGATTATCAAGCACCAATACACATAAACTCTTGTTTCTGGGCAGAATGGGGACACATCTATTGATGGTCTCCATCACTATGAGCTAACAATGGGGCTAGGTGCTTTCCCATCAATTATTTCCCCTCGTCCTCCTGCTTAGCTGAAGCCCATGCAGGTCATGGGACCTGCCCAAGTTTCCAGAAGTAATAAGCACTGGTAAGATTTCAACTCAGGGTGTTTGACGGCAAGGTTTCAAGGTTCCTGTCTTTCTTGCCATCCCACACCCTTCTCAGGCACAGGGAACCTCAATTTAAATTAATAAATATTTTGGGGGCTCGTTTATGAACTATTTCCCTGAAATTAGGCATAATGTAGGTTAAAGGGAAAATAGCATTCCAGCAAAACAAATATGACATTTACACTTCTGGCCTCAGAAACCTGACTACTGCAGAACATGAGGCTCACCTGTACTGCTTTACTGGGGAGACGCCCTCGGATTCTGGCCCCTTGGATAATCAGTACAAGGCTCTGTGCTCAGGAGCAAGGAGGAAGATTACCTCTTCTCCAACTGCCTATCTTACCATGCCTGGCTCTCCGCACTTAGACCTTAAGTCCAAATCCAACACAGAGCTTTTTAATTCTCCCCAAGAAAATAAAAAACATTGTATTCGCGTGTTAGCATTTACACCAAAGGGGAAGACTTGTGAGAAAAGAGAAACAGATTTGAGTGTATAAAGCTTACATTTTTTTTACATGGCAAGAACACTGTAAATTAAGTTAAAAGAAAGCTTCAACTTGGAAAACCATTAGAACACATGATAATCGTCAAGTAAATATTAACTATGGAAAGAACCCTTTTAAATTATT